>CM043015.1:217849081-218177926 GCA_023690525.1 Holotrichia oblita | reverse complement strand
GTTACTCCGATAATTGCCCATGTAAAAATTAATAGTATTACTCATAAATACGGGCCCATTAACTTACCCTCTCCCTCCCGCTCCCAGTTAAGATATTTATCTCAAAAGCTAGCAGCTGATTGCTTAAAGCTAGCACCACCTCAACTTCCCCAATAATCGCACTTCTTTTCCCCCTCCCCCTTCCCGCTGGTGCTAGTTGGTGCTAGCTCTAAGCAATCAAGTGCTAGCTTTTGAGATAAATATCTCAACTGGGAAGGAAGGGGGAAGGGGAGGCAAGTTAATGGATCCCATAAATACCTAGTTACTGAGCACACCCAAAACGAAGGTGACAACGCCCATGCCTTAATTGAGAAACCTGTAAAACGCTCTTTAAGATCTGGACCGATTTGCTTACCAGAGGAATACGTGACATTGATAAGAATTGCGAAAAAGATTGGAGTTCCCTACAAGGTTCAAGAAATGTCATTCGGCGATTTTTATGACTTAAAGAGTTTGGCGAAATCTATAGGCTTAGGAGGTAACTTACCTTTCAAAATTTAGGATATTCAAATTTTGAAAGTTGAAAAAGACCAACCCAACAAGATTTTTTTAAAAGCATCTTATGCTCAAGAACATTTTGAATTTGTCAATATAGATACGCCAAGAAGTATTAGAGGAAGAAAAATAGAAACCAGTAGTTTATTAATAGCATACACAAAAAATTTTGGAATAAGTGATAAGAAGAAAAGCCTACTTTTTATTACTCTTTATTTGAAGAAAATTCCAAGAAACCTTCGACACTTCCTGAAATTTTTCAGAATTATTACAGCAACTTTTAGTAACTCTCATTCAGTAGAATAATAATATTACTCTTTTTTGAATAATGTTTTTTTTATGCAGCAAGTTTTCGTATTTGTAGTTTTCATTTTGTAGATCATTTTGTTTCTATTCGTTCAATTTATTTTTGTTTCTTTATGTAAGGTAAAAACATGCAATTTTGTTTTTGCAAGCTTTTAATTGTTTTGTGTTTCAATAAAACAAAATGCTGTACATTATTATGATTATTATAAAGAATTGCGTCACAACTCAAATACAATTATGTTGAACGTTTGGTAAATCGATATATTATATGAGTACCTACCCAAAGAACTCAAGCGATCCTCAATGATTACAGTTTATGAAGCTTCAAATGCAAAAGTAAGAATTTTGTTCCTAAAATCAACAAGAAAGAGGTAGTAATAATTTAAAACGCGTTTCCTGAAAATCGTGGATTTTTGAGTTGTGTTCAGGATCTTAGCTTTAAAATGAGTGCATATTCTTTTACCTTACGTTTCTTATACAATTAGACTACCCTACAATTTGTTGTGATCGATAATCACAACATTTTGTATAAGTTGACATCATTGTCCTTTGCAAGCCAGTAGGTCGTTTAAAAGGTTTTCTACATTATCAACCCGTATTAGTTGGCTGTCAAACGTTAACTGGCATACATTTTCGTCAGCTACATTTAGGAATATTAGCTGCTAATGGATAGTACAACCGAAGTAGCGGCTCAAGCGGTTGCATTATTGCAACAAGGCCATAATCAATGGGAAGTCGCTCGTGTGCTGCACATGAGTCAGTCTGCCGTGTCAAGAGTTTACCGAAGATACCAGGAGAATGGTAGCTTTCATCGAAGAAGAGGCTCCGGCAGAAAGCGGTGCACAGTAGTGAGAGCTGACTGTTTCATTGTCCAGAGCTTTTTAAGAAATCGGGCTCTCACCGACGTACACATTCAACGGGAGGTCAGAGAAACGCGGGGAGTGGCTGTTAGTCGGTGGACAGTCAGAAGACGACTCAAGGCAGCTAACCTTAGACCAAACAGGCCAGCTATGGGTCCAAAATTGACCCCCGCTCATCGAGCAGTTCCACTCCGTTTCGCAAGAGAGCATGTTGATTGGACAAACGAGCAATGGCTCTCTGTACTGTTCTCGGATGAAAGCAGAGTGTGTTTGCACGGCAGTGACAGAAGAGCAAAAGTATACAGAAGGCCGGGAGAAAGATTCGCACAATGCTACATAACAGAAAAGGTGGCTTTTGGAGGAGGTTCCTGTATGGTGTGGGCTGGCATTTCTATGGACGCAAAAACCGAGCTGGTTTTTATTGAAACCGGCGGCCGAGCAGGAGGCTTGACTGCGAACCGATACATCCAAGAAATTCTAGAGAACCATGTCGTTCCTTACGTTGGTTTTATCGGAGAAACCTTCATTCTCATGCAAGATAATGCCCGTCCACACAGTGCAGTTTCCGTAAGGCATTACTTGCAAGAACTTGAAATACGAGTTATGGACTGACCGGCGCGCAGCCCGGACTCCACATCTTCCATGAAGAATCGTTTACAAGCGGTAATTAGGGCTAGGGGCGGTAACACTAAATATTGAAAATGTTTTTTGAAAATTAAAATAAAATTGTACTTGATATTAGCTAGTCTATTCTTTTAAGTTTTCTGCGTCTGTTTTGAAGTTTTAGCATCCTAAAACATAACTTTATTTTTTCAAAGAAAAAGAAATGCAACTTAGAAGAATGTGCACTCATTTTTATGTTAAGTTCTTGAACTTAAAGGTTTGAAAAGCAAAACTGGAATCATAATAATGTTCAGTTTGTAAAAGTCATTATCGACTTGATATGTCATTTTTGCTTCGACCGACACTGAAAAATGATGTTCAAATAGGGTTTATCTCAACTACTTCTTATTCAAATACGAATAAATGCTTCACAAAAAGGAAGAAATGTAAAATCAAAAAACCAACACCACAATTTCTGCTGTCATCGTTTTTGTTGTGACAAGTGTACATTTGTTTTATTATTAATTGTAATGCTGGAAAATTCGGGTAAATATAAATAACACTTATTGCGGACTCAAACTTAATATGTACTCACGAGTATAGTATAAAGTCATTGGGGACGCAATTTAATCCCCTAAAAAAATATTTTTATTGCATGCAAAAAACAGGCACTCGCTTAATCGAGTCGTATTTCGAATAAATCAAGCAATCCCTCCAATTCCAACACAAGCTTCTATTTCTAATCTCATGCGTATTCATAACCTACCTATTCCTATGGATCTTCGTCTGCGTTTGTTTCCCCAACGTCTGCTTTTTCCCCTGATGTTTGCCATCGTGGTTCTCTGTCACACTGCCGCCTGTCAGGATCTCGATCGTCGCGTTATTGGCGTAATTGTAATCACTCCCGGATACCTCATCATCTTCTATATCTCCTTCCTCTACCACCCTCACAGCGACCAAACGTTCCTGTTCTAACTGGTGACGTCCATCTTTCTCATCATCGTCATTATTGTCTTCACTTTCATCCTCCTCGTAATCATCCTCAGCGAATTCGGCGGATGTTACGACGTCAGGTCGATCCTGATAACAAGAATTATCCGAATCCGAATCGGCTATCGATACTGATTCGTTGTTGTTGTTGTTATTATTATTGTTGTTATTATTCTGTGCGTAACTTAAGAGTTGGACGTCGGCCGTGCCTTGGACGAAGTACGCTGTAGGTATGGAACAAACTGAGGACGAACCGATCGCACAATTCGCTAATAGACTGCTCCACAACTTCACCACGTCCATTTCCGGGTTTCCGGACGAGCTCCGGACGTACCCTTCACGTTGTTGTTCTCGTATTTTTTTTTTGTTTCAAAGCTACCGCGACTAGATCGGATTCATTCCCCCGGAAAAACAGGAAGTTAATTAAATATCAGCCGTTATCGTCCGGATGATATTGGACGTGCATAGTTGTTTTGTTTCTTTTTGTAAACAGGCGCTATGAGTTGTTATCGGAAAAGTACGAAGCACACGGTGGAAAAATTCGAAAAGGTTGATTTAAACGTACAATAACGGTGGTGTAGATGGGTCGTGTGCATTATATTTCCTGTTGTATGTCTGCGGGAGAGGTAAATGTAAACACTGTCGATATATATAGATATATACAGTGTCATCGTAGATAGAATAGGTAATGGGGTATTGAATAATTGGATTAATAATTAAAATGTTTTAAAGTCAAATTTTTGTATCTTTTCAATGTTACAATTAAAGGAAAGAACAGGATATCTGTTCTTGTGTTCTATTCAAAACTCAAATAAATATAAAACTAGAAACTGATCCACTCACCTTATATATTTTTTAAAAACTTAACAGTTTGTTAAAAAATTATAGATGAAATAAAATATGCCGAAACGTTTTTTAATGTTTAATACGAGGGCAGTTCAGTTAATCATATCAGGCGAATAAGAGATTTCAAACTTGGCAGAGAAACCTGTAAACATGGTGTTGGTGCTAGATGGCCGAAAACTGTTGCTTGCAAAGAAAACATTGATCTGATCCGTAACATGGTTCTGAAAGATCACAATTCTTGTCTTGTGATCTGGGTCTCAGGACGCTAGAGTAAAAGCGCAGTCGACATGTCACTGTAGAAACAAATTTGGCCAGCATTAAGCGAAATCCTGAACACTTCCTAATGTGGATGAAACCTGGGTTCATCATTTTGATCTTGAATCGAAAAGGTAGAGCATGGAATGTAGGCACAAGGGTTCACCACCCCACTCGAATATTTCGTGGAACAGCATCTGCTAGGACGATCATGGCCTTGGTCTTTACTTGATGTAAATCGATTTTCAATGTGAAATAAAACAAACAAATGATTAAGATTTACACTATATTTAATAACAACGACAGCTGTTTCGCTACACTGTAGCTTCGTCCGGTTTTTTTTTATAGTAGGGGAAAAATCCTCATGGATCCCTGGCTTTCTACCAGTGGGTGCCGGACTCTTACCGACTAAAAACCCCCTACTTCATCATCTCTCTAGCTCGCTGGAACCGCCGTTAGGCACTACTTCAGTCGCGCTAGTTGCCGCTGTCTTCCACAATATCTCCTCTGCCTAGACCTCTCCTACTCTTTCGTTTTTCTCCTTCTCCGACAGGACACATTTAATATATTGGTGGATTCTTCTCCAATTAGGCTCGCTTTCGATCATGAGTCTTACCACGCTGTCCTCCGTCAGAACCTCATCTATCTCCTGTTCCAAGAGTTGTCTCTGTCTGCTCCATTTGTCACAATTCAGAATTGCGTGTCCGGGGGTATCGGTGCTTTTCATGCGCTTCAGGTAGCTGCGGAAGTTACCGTGTCCTGATAGGAACTGGGTCAGGTAATCGTCGGTCGTTCTGTGTTGGCACTGGATCCATGGGGTCAATTCAGGTATTAGTCTTCTCGTCCATTCGGCTCCAAATGTCTTGCCACTTGTGTAAACTGCTTGTTCTTGCTCGTTTCCTTTCCTCCTTCAAAGGGCCTGTTTTGTTATTGTACAGCTGCAATCTCTCCTCCGCAAGAAAGGAGAAAGGTGGTATTGCTGCTATCACCTGCGTAGCCGCCAGCGACACGGTCCTGTAAGCGCTGATGACCCTCAGTAGAGTCCGTCTCTGTAGTCTCTCTAGCATGCTCTTGTACTTTTCGATTTTCCAGGTTCGTCAGGTTGACATATACAATAATAACTATATACATACCATCGACTCTTATATAGCGGGTGTTTCTGGGAAGTGGCTCGCCCCTATAATTTCTAAAACATTTGAGATAGAGAAACGAAATTTGGGAATTATGTACGGGGCTTTAATTTACATTTCTTGACATAGCATTCTTATCACTTCCGCTTCCAGCTTAATTTAGGGAACCCGAATACAAAATATCTGCAAATAATGCGTAGAATCGATTGCTTTGAAAAAAATATGCCATTGTATTTAAAATAACAAAGTTGTATTTTGTTCAGTGAAAATGGAACACCCTGTATAAGTGAAAGTAATTTTAGAACATGTGCCATATCAATTCAAGTAATTGTTTTTCCGAAAAAATATTTACAAGGGGAGGTATGGTACTTGGACGCACCAGAAAGACACCCTGTACATATCAAAAAGAATATACATGTCATCTAAAACGTCATAATGACGTTTAGCGGAGGACGTTAATTAAAATTTCACAAGAGAGGTCACATCATCATTTGGCGTCCGCGATCAATAATACCAATAATAATAAAACCTTTGATTAACGTCAATATTTCTGACAAATTTTGCCTATATACCGGGTGTTTCTGGGAGGTGGCTCGCCCCTATAATTTCTAAAATATTATAGGGATAGAGAAACGAAATTTGGGAATTATGTACGGTGCTTTAATTTACATTTCCTGACATAGTCGATACATTCTTATCACTTCCGCTTTTACCGGAAATGACTTCGATTTTCGATTTTTAAATGAGACTACCTGAATATTTTTCGATATTTTGATTCGGGATAACATTTTGAATACAACTGCAGCAAAATAATTTTTTTTTTAAATTTTTTTGTTCATCGAAAGTGCTTTGAAGTTCTTAATATGCTCAGGTGATACGAACAATTTTTTTCATTTTTACTGTATGCCCAGTTTTTTAAGCGTGTAGGTCCAAAATTTAGTTTTTATGAGCCAGCGCTGAGTTCCAGCGATGACACTCTCAGCGCTTAGTGATTAGTCCTGCTGAATATAGCCATTTTTTTGGTTAATGTAGCGGAGTAATGATCAGCGATCCGTGTTTTAAAAGCTCTTTCTGTTTGACCTATATTAGTAGTAAGCAAGGAAATAGAAGAAAAAATTTATAAAGTTTTTAAATATTGGTTAGGAACTCTCAGTAGGGACCCAAATACAGATCCGAAGTTGTTGAGTTCTCACCTCTCCGGTGGTAGCTTCATCCCCTTTTGCCCTTTTGGAAATTTAAAACTGAAGCGATCCAATATGGCCAAAACCATCTCATCAGTTAATAATACTATGAAGATTAACGATGACTGGGTGATCCAGGTTGAGACCACACAATTTCTGCAAAGAATAATCTGTACCATTCACTCACCGCAAGATTTGGAGGCATGGTTTGCATACGAGCTGACAACAATTCCCCTTTTCATATTTGATCATATCGGGTTTTTCATCAAATTCATACGTGGCGAAGAAAAACTTTAACTACAACTGAATGGGACTGGAGAAAACCTAAAAACATTCTAATGTTATGACCCGCGTAAAAAAAAACGCGCCCAGAGCTCTACCTCAGACGTGGTGTGGTGCACCTTGTAGAGAAACAACTGCTCTTTAATATCGACTCTATATATTTTTTTGCTCAGACTAACACTTTTCAAAATAATCGCCGCAAAAACCGCGCTGGGCTAATTTTACTACCACTAGAACTATGCTTATTTTCCAAGATAATTTACAAGCGTTGGGTGGGAGATACGAAAAAAAACAGTAAGAAACATTTTTATAGGGAATTTAATGGAGAGTATAAAAGGTCCTATAACATTTTTTCGTAGAAGTTGCAGTTTTCGAGCAAAACGCCGAAAAATATTGCGAGATCACGATTGGGGGTAGTTTCTCGGGCAAAAGGGGATGAAGCTCCCACCGGAGAGGTGGGAGGTCTTCGGATCTGTATTTGGGCTCCTACTGAGAGTTCATAACCAAAATTTAAAAATTCGTAATCGTATTAATTTGTTAAAGGCTATAGATTCTTCTGTTATATTACCGCTGGGAAATGTTTTCCTCGGCAACAATATTGATGCAGTCTTTTACTTCTATGAACAATGTTGAGTGGATTTTCAAATCTTCATTCTTTCAGCTTTAAATTTTTTACCTCAACATTAGTGTCGTCAGAAGATAAACGGTCCTACACCTGATCTGAAGATTTTTCAGTTTTGTGCATCCTTGGAAGTTCCTTATTCAAAAGAATTTGGAAATGGCGTCTTTTTCTACAGTTGTTGCGAGAGTGACTAAAAAGAACTCTACTTAGCTATGAAAGAATTAATCTTCATCTGTAAAAAAGTTGTCGACTGCCTCCTTAAGACACTTATCAGAGTTAAAAGTCAGATTGAGCCGTTCCAGAAAACTGTTCCCATCAATTTTCCATCAGATGTTTGAATCCTTGCTTTTTTTGGCAGCAGAAAGCTTTTATCTACTCATTGTATTGATTCTGACTTTGTTTCTGGGTACCAATGATGCGCCCAATTCCCGTCTCTCGTCACAATATGTGTTAAAGTCAGAATTCTTCTCTAAACTTGTCAAATCATCACGATTAATTCAAACTTGACATGTAGAAGTCTATCAATGATTTTTTCATGGCTAGGTAGATATTTTTCTAGCGCTCTTTGTAGTTCTTAATTTTTCGTAAGGGATCATTTAGCTAATAATGAAGAAGCTTCAGTTTAACTGATATTTTGCGTCAGTGAACGGCTGGCCGATCTTATCGCATGAAAAATCGAAATAGTTTCATAAAGACTATATTGGATTAAAGATCTAGTTCTTTTTTTTTAAGGAAATTCTAACCGTTTTCATACTTATAGCTTCCCAACCTAATCTGCTGCTATATGGCACCAATTATATGTAAAAGCTGTCTTTTGAAATTTGATTTAAACTTTGCAATCAATTATCAGAAGCCTTACAATCACCGTTAGAGCTTTACTTTCTTGCCTTTTGTCGATAAAATTGTATGTCTTTTTTGACTTCGATGATGACATCGATGATCCTATGCCAGTCTGCAAAAGGATTATTATTAGTACTGGTTATATATTGATCTGTTGGAAATTGTAATGAACAGCTTCACTAGATCATTTTTCAACTCTTGCAAAAACTTTGGATTTAAGAGTTATGAGGCACGTTAGCCGGCGTTGCTACCTTGTCAGGTTTATTTCCCTGGTTGGTGATTAAACGTTGCAGTTAATACTAACACTAATACTCTGGAGGGCGACTAGAAATGATTGGAAACTATCACACGATATCTTTAAGCCTCATCTCGTACGATGGGCAGTAGAATCGTTTGAACTATACAAATCTCCGTTAGCACATGGAGCGCTTCCAAGAGTGCTGCAAGAGGCAATTGGAGAAATTATGGGGCTCCTATTGAAGTTATTTAGGGCTAGACACTCCCAAAGGCTTGGGGAGATACTAGGGTTGTGTGTATTCCGAAACCTGGGAAGGACACATATACCCATCCAAAATCATTTAGACCAATCAGCCTGACATCCTTTATGTTGAAGCCTATGGAAAAAATTGTACATCTTAACATTAAAGAGGGAGGACTTGCTAAATCCCCTTTACCTGCTCTGCAGTAGGCATATTAGATGGACAAATCGGGAGAGGCCACCCTCCCTCCTTTGGTAGGAGAACTCGAAAGAAGCCTACATCAAAAGGCAGCTCTTTTTAGACATAGAGGGTGCATTTAATAACACATCAACACCCTCGATCAACTGAGCTGTAATGGATCGGAACATTAACCACACGACCAGCAGATGGGTGGATTGCATGTTGAAAATCCTAGATAAACGCATCGCCATGAGGACCACTAGAGTGTGCCCTCAAGGGGGAGTACTGTCACCTCTGTTGTGGAGTTTGATCGTGGATGACCTTATCAGGTCGTTAAATGATAGAGATTTCGCTGATGACATTGTCATAGTAGCCAAAGGAAAATTTCAAGCAGGCATCATGCGCTATGCACTGCGAATTTCTAGACAAAGACTCTCAGTTAATCCGTTGAGTCTGATAACTGGTTCACGAACGGATTCAAATCCAGTAAGAGCACAGGAGCCGGTATTTATGGACTGAGCCCAAGACATTGGATATCTCTAAGCATGTGAGAGCATGCAATAGTCTTGAATCATGAATCCTCTACCCATGTAAAAACTGGTTAAAGATTATAAACATCAGCTCAATACACTGACACAAGACAACAAGGTATCTTTGATCTGGCTGCCCGGACATGAGGATATTAGAGGCAATATAATAGCCGATGAACTAGCCAAGGAGGATTCCAAGAAACACTTCATAGGACCAGAACCTGTGCGTGGAATCGCAAGGGATTCTACTAGAAGGGAGATTTGGTCTTGGTTAGAGTAAGGAAATGGAGGTCGACTCAAGGTCAACTCTACACTAAATGAGATGAGCGAGCCCTGGTCCAGGAGATGCGAATTACAAATTTACATGTAATCTGCACATGTGAGGAATTGAAGGTACTCAGGCAGAAACATTTCGGAAAGGATCTACTAGAGCCTTCGAGGGTACTCAAGCTTCCAATGTATGTGATATTCCAGGAATAAGAAGCTTCAGCGCAGAAAGAAACACATAAAGACTCCAGCTTTAAAAAGTATCAACTGGATGAGTGCCATATGAACTATGTAAAGCTCTAAAATGTACACGTTTAGTTGTTTGAACGAGGAAATATTCGGATTCGTTCATAGCTGAAGAAATCAAGAGACCACAACGGTTATTTATATCGATTTTCTAGAACCAGGTTAGCCAACGTTCTTGACAAGTTCGTCAACCATTTTGAAAGAAATAAAGAGGACTGTTATGAAAAGAAGTAGTCCTTCAACAAGACAATTCAAGACAAAATTCTGTTGGCTCCTGCTTGTACAGTCTCAAGTTGAATCCGAGAGATTTTTACTTCTTTGGGTCGCTAAAAAAATCATCAAGAATGTAACAATGATTGGTGATAGGACTCTTACAATACAAAAAAATAGCATTGAAAACATTCCAAAATTCATATAAGTTTAATAAAATCATTGGTGTGACTAATAAGTCAGTTTTATTTTGTCGGTCTGAGGTTCTTGCTCATTCTTAAGGCTATGCCATGCCCGTCAAAAGTAAGAATGTAAAATGCTGACCATTTTGAAGAATCTGTGAGAGGAATGGATGGAGATAAAATAAAGACCAGAATATAATAGAAAATATATAGATGGAACACAGGAAGTTTGTCCGAGAAGGAAGAGACCAAACATTTTAAATTAATCCATTATACTTACCAGAATTTTAATCAGATATTGTACAGGGTGGGCAAATAAGCGAGGTAAGCGGCTGTATCTCACAAACTAATGATCGTAGAGAGTTACGGTAAAAATTTTTATAGGTCAAGTGGGCAAGGGAAAATGCTGGAAATTATTTTCAAGTTTTCAAGATGGCCGCCAGTGGGCGTTTCCACCATCTTGAATTACATAAAGTTACGTTTCCCGCTATTTTCTCCAATCAATATAACAAAAAAGTATTTGCGTTTTAATGTTAACTTACAGTCAAACATTTTTTGTAAAAACAATTTTTCTCTATCTTTCGAAATAAAGTGGTGGGGGGTATTTGAATGTTGTTTTAAATAAATGCCTGTAACTTCGAAACGGCTTAATGGATTTGGATAAATTTGCTATCATTGAAAAGAGCATTTCTTGGGCTTTTAGGTTTCTTGTAATCATGACAGTTGTGACCTACACGGCCGCCGATAGAGGGCGTTATTCGATATTATAACCAAAATATTGGATTTTCTCAAAAAATTTAAATGCGATGATATGATTTTTTTTAGACTAGAAAATAGACAAATGACCAACCAATAAGCCTGCGCAAGCCGCATCTTAATATCTTTTTTCTAACTCAAATTATTAAAAAAAAAAATACTAAACCAGGAAAATTCATATATCTCCATTTAAAAATGCATCGCTTGCTTTCGATAAGAAGGCAAGTAGTAGGCCATGGACACGACAATCGCCTAACAAAAATATTGCCAATTAACGTCAAACTATTGTCAGACGCAGCCAAATATTGTTGATTGCGTATAATTTGAGTACTTTTTAATCAAAATGCCTCTCACAAATAATGAAGCCGTTGACATGATTGCGATTTATTTCGAGTGTTTTCAAAATGCAGCTATAGCTGCAAGACAGTACGCGACACCATGCACCAGGCGCTAAATGAACAAGATTTCGATAATAGATTAAATTATTGTCAATGGATGGCTTGAGGAAAACAGAAATTTCTTAACGGAAATTCTCTGGACCGACGAGGCTACCTTTAGTAGTGATGGTACAGTAAACCGTCATAACATGCATTATTGCTCCGCTGAAAATCCGCATTGGTTAAGAGAAGTGCAGCACCAAGGACGCTGGAGTCTAAATGTGTGGTGCGGTATCATCGGGGACAGAATTATTGGACCTTATTTTTTTGATCAAGCTTTAACTGGTAACCGCTTCTTAGAGTTTTTGATCAACGACTTGCCAATTTTGTTGGAGGATGTGCCACTCGCAACTAGGAGAACTATGTTTCTGCAATTAGATGGTTGTCCGGCATATTATTCAATTAATGTCCGAAACCATATTAACAGGACCTTTCGAGAACGCTGGATAGGAAGGGAAGCCTATTTCCTTGGCCGGCAAGATCTCCCGACTTGACATGTCTTGATTTTTACTTGTGGGGACGCTTAAAAGACATTGTTTTTCAAACTCCACCAACAACAGGAATGAATATGGACAACAGAATTCGTCAACTATCAGCGGCAGAAATCGAGGCCGCGGTTCTGTCGACTTAAGAAAGACTGGAAAAATGTGTGGAATATAACGGAAGGCAATTTGAACACAAAACGCATTAATCTTTTTTCAAAATCGGTCCTTTTCAGGACCACAACTTTATTTAAAACGAAAACGTGTGATTTAAAATCACAGCACTAAATAAACTGACATTTCTTGTGAATATTTTAGAGAGGAGTTTGTCTTTTATTTCCATGGCCTACTACTTGCCTTCTTATCGAAAGCAAGCGATGCATTTTTAAATGGGGATATATGAATTTTCCTGGTTTAATATTTTTTTAAATAATTTGAGTTAGGAAAAAGATATTAAGATGCGGCTTGCGCAGGCTTATTGGTTGGTCATTTGTCTATTTTTTAGTCTAAAAAAAGTCATATCATCGCATTTAAATTTTTTGAGAAAAGCCAATATTTTGGTTATAATATCGAATAACGCCCTCTACCGGCGGCCGTGTAGGTAACAACTGTCATGATTACAAGAAACCTAAAGGTACGTTTTCGCTGGAGCCGTCAACAGCCGCTGTCGACGGTCGCCGTCAACGGCAACCGTTGAACGCCATCTTGTCATGTATTCTTTGGCTAGCGCCGTAGCTGTCAACAGTAGCGCTTTTGCATCCGAGAGATCTAGTTTATTGTGCATCATGAAGAGAAAACTATTTGCGCTTTTATTTTTGGAAGAGGAAGAAGATGAAGAAATTATTAATTATTTAAGGAAAAGAAAAAGATCGGCATCTCATGAAATTTTTGTTACAAGACCTAGCGAGGGGTACTTTAGTTTATTAATTAAAGAACATTTGAAAAAAGGCGATGAGAAAAAGTTCAGAGAATTTTTTCGGTTAAACAAAGATCAATAATTCGAATCACTATCACTATGTGATCCGGTTGAAGGAAAGACAAATTTTGTATGTTGCACTTGCGAAGCAGCAAACTGTGGATCTGGCGATAAGTTGGGGAAATCATACGATAACTGACTATAATTTGACGACGACGAAGAATATGGACTTGGTGATGTAGTGGGTTCAAGAGTACCACGAAATTGCAGCCGATTTACTAGGGATAATATACCAACTTTTTCTTCAGCTATTAGCTGAGGATCTAACTTTTTAACCTGAACTGCAATACTGTGCATAAAAATATCAACTTCATCTTCGTCTTCCAAAATCTTTGTCATAAATGCAGGGCGGTCTGCCGATCGCTTCTTTAACTCTTCTAGCAATTTGGAATCAGATGTGCGCTGTTTACGTTTTTTGAAAGAACGGTTTATCGTTGATTTAGTTGAGGGTGTTGATTGAATGGAAGTTGTTTCATCTTTGTCTTCATTTTGTGATGAAGGTTCGTTTACTGAATTTTCATGTTGTTCTTGAAAATCAAGATTGCCAGTATCTGTGCTTATGGAGCCTTCCTCTACCGGCTGAAGGGTATTCACTGATCTAAAAGTACAAACAACTCTAAACTTTACAGTTACGTATATAAAAATTACCTGAAGAATTACCTTCGTTCGATCGGAACTGAATCTAAAAATGACAGAAACTCAAATAATGACCATTTTGGACGCTTAATAGCTGCCTGCCCTGTCGTAGTCTTTTGGCTTTTCTTAATTTTCAAATAAGAATCTCTGATACATTTCCATCTTTTCTTGCAGTCGTCAACTAAAAAAATATTTAATTCAAAATAGGTCGTCCCTCCAGTTTCATATTTTACAAAGTTATCGCTAAGTAAGTTAATTTTTTTCAGGTTTATGGCTACTGGAGAGTCATATCGATCAATGGCGTTTGCATTTCGCACTTCACACAGTTACATCAGCGTTCTAATTAAAGATGTTCTGGGAGTTTTGCGACGACATCTAGTACCGCTAGTACTACCATCGCCAAGTCATAATGTTTTAAAACAAAACTCTTCAAATTTTTACACGAAATGGAATTTTCCTCATTGTGTGGCTGCAATTGACGGGAAGCATGTACGAATAAAATGTCCAAATAACAGTGGATCCCTCTTCTTTAATTATAAGGAGTACTTTTCTATTGTGTTGCTTGCAATGGTAGATGCTGACTGCAAATTTGTCGCTGTTGATGTTCGATCATATGGGAAAGAAGGAGACAGTGGAATTTTTGCAAAAAGTGTTATGGGACAACTCGTATACTCTGGACAATTCTTCCCTCCAGATGAAGAATTGCCTGCTTTAGAAAAAAAGATGCCTTATGTGATAATAGGGGATGAAGCCTTCCGCCTACATAAACATATAATGAAACCATTTACCGGAGCAGCAGCACGAGAAAACAAAGAAAAAACTATATTCAATTATAGACTATCTCGTACACGTAGAGTTACCGAAAATGCCTTTGGCCTCCTTTCACAAGTTTTTCGCATTTTCAATACGCCTATTATTATTTCACTCGAGAGTTGTGATGATTTAATATTATCAGCTTGCTGTCTCCATAATTAGAACAGCATATTTGGAACAATCTGGAAAACCGTATTTTGAATATCATTCATCCGAACAACCGACCGTTGGCTTTGTACCACTTGTACGACTAGGGGGTTTTGCAAATAACGATGGTTTTGAAATCAGGCAATATTTCGCCACATTTTTTAGCAACCAAGGAAGTGTTGAATGGCAAGATAGGCATGTATTTAGGTTAAGTTCAACCTAGTATGGCAATAAATTAAAATTTTTACTTACCACTCCTCTCAGTTTCCTTCGCGATTACTTCCCATATATTATCTTTTAATATGTTGGTTTTTATAATCAACATTTTCATTGTCATATATTGCTCTATGCAAACTAATTGCGTTTATTAATTTTTCGTCTTCTATTGCCGAAAACTTCGGTGCCATTTTTAATTTACACATGCGCGGAAAACCCCAACGCTATCAACGGCGCTGTCAGACTGGTACATGAAGCAGTCATGCGCTGTCGGAAGCGCAGTGCAAATACGGCGCACGCGATGAAACGCGTGAAGGAAACCACACTCATTCAAACGAATGAAATGCAGTAGGCACCGTCGACGGCAACCGTCAACGGCGGCCGTTGACGGCCTCAGCGAAAACGTACCTTAAAAGCCCAAGAAATGCTCTTTTCAATGATAGCAAATTTATCCAAATCCATTAAGCCGTTTCGAAGTTACAGGCATTTATTTAAAACAACATTCAAATACCCCCCACCACTTTATTTCGAAAGATTGTTTTCACAAGAAATGTTTGACTTTAAGTTAACATTAAAACGCAAGTACTTTTTTGTTATATTGATTGGAGAAAATAGCGAGAAACGTAACTTTATGTAATTCAAAATGGTGGAAACGCCCACTGGCGGCCATCTTGGAAACTTGAAAGTAATTTCCAGCATTTATTAGTTTCTGAGATACAGCCGCTTACCTCGCTTATTTGCCCACCCTGTACAGATTTAGAATTGTTGCTCTTCTCTCTCATTATTTAGCTTCATTTAATAACGATATTAAACTTAATTTTCATAGCAAGATAGGGTGTTATTAAGTAATGGTGTTTGTCGAGGAACAAGAAAACACAATGTATGCTTTATTTTCTTTCATAAGTATGCACGCACTTACAAGAACAAACTTCAATCACATGTGAAATCTTACAAAGTACGGTTTATTAATATTATCAAATGTAATAGGATGTTAGAGCTATGTATAGAAGAATTTTAACAGCGTCTAGATTGAGTGGTAGATTAAAAAATCGAAAAACGAAAAAGTAAAGGAAAACTATCTCTTTTCATGACTACTAAGTTTGTTAATAGAACAAATTTAGCAATAATCAATCATTATAAGTCAACTCAATCAACTTGATAAAATTTTTATACGCATACCCGCAAACATCCCTTAAGTCAGTGCAGCTTTTTTTTTAATTTTCTATTGTGCTCCATAGATGGCGATCTTGTATGAAATAAAATTTGAATTATAGTGAATAACATCTATGGTGTACAATAAAAAAATTATAATTATATAATTTACAATTTATCTAAAACGTTTTTGTATAAGATCATAACATATAATACGACTCAAATCTCGTTTAAAATCGAATCTAATTCGAATCGTACTATACAGGCTGTAGCATCTAAGATGCCTTTAAATGGAACAATATATATTTGGTGGAGCTACGATCTGAGGCATCTTAGGTGCTACATGCTGTATAGGTGATCGATTTTGAAAATATCCTCTCTCACACAAAACCAAAATTTAATCTAAATATATTAAGAGTTATTTTATTTAGAATAAAATTCCCTAAATAACTGTATGAACGCTAATTTGACTCAAGAGAAAACTTGATATGATTTAGCAAAATCTACCTATATATCATCTTATTTTGCTCGTATTTTTTTTTTCAATTTCTTTTTAATATTAATTTTTTTTAATGCGATTTTATTATATCATATTTGGTGCAGCCAAATATACGAAAGATGGCTTCGAAAGGCTGGAAAAAGAATGCAATTTGTACACGTTTGTTTTTACTTAATATACTATATAATGACGTATGTATATATATATATATATATTTATTTATTTATATGTAATAGATATTATTTGTCAAAATTGATAGAATCGAGAACAATGTTTTCTTGTAAAAAGAAAATCTTGATTTTCATAGTATGTACTAAACTTGAGACACTTCCGAGTATCATGTAGAATACGAACACATTTCAATGTATGTATATGTATGTATGTAGTATTTACATGTATGTATATAACTTTAGCAATTAAATATACAGGGTGACCCATTAGTGCGTGGAAGCTCGATTAATCCGACATTGTAAAAGATATTAAAAAACTTTATTGAGGAAATGTGTAGGTATTCTTCAGCTTCATATTTTAAAATTAGTTGCAACTATACAGGGTGTTCTATAACGCGGTACCAGACCAAACTTCTATTTTTTAAATGGAACGGTATACTTTTTTTCCATTTTTAAAATCTGCTTATTTTTACGACCGCCTTTATATACGGTTTGCCGAATCTATACCGAGTATTTAAAAAGTTACGACCATTTTTACGTTTAAATGAAGGTGTATTACGAGAGTTAGTTCCGGCAAGAAACAAAATATACAAACTTTTTCGTACCACTACATGATTTGGCTACGTCTTCTCTTTCCGCTGGTTCAAGAATTTAATTAAAAAAATTCATTTATACAGGGTGAGTCAAAACTCGGATCTTTAATTTTCTCATTAAATTTAAATGGAACACCCTATATTTTTTATGATGGTTCGATAGATATTTATTGGCTCTTTTATTTTTGTGAACTATTCCCTATACCTAACTCTTTGGGTTTAGAAGATATTTTAAATTTAATATGAAAAAATGCTTTTTTAGCACATAAGTAGTAGTAATAGCAGGTATAAGCCGACCAATATCTGGTGGCGCTGGCGGGGCAATATCACGAAAACGTCGGTACGGCGTTATAGAACACCCTGTATAGTTGCAACTAATTTTAAAATATGAAGCTGAAGAATTCCTACACATTTCCTCCATAAAGTTTTTTAATATGTTTTACAATGTCGGATTAATCGAGCCTCCACGCTCTAATGGGCCACCCTGTATATCATGTATGTATATATATGCATAATGTGTTTATTTATTAATTAGTACTACATAAACGTTGCCCTTGTGTGATTTATTATGGAGAATTTTGGAAAGAGTATCGGAGTTGTAATGTTACAATATAATTATAATATAAAAAATTTTTACAAGCTGTGTCGAATTTATCAATTAAAAAATCAATTTATTCCACACTTACTTCATTTATTATGTCGTTCATCTTCAGAGTCCTTAGACAAGACACATTAACTCTATGTCTCAGAAACATTACTTCTATTAACGTTCTTAATTGAATTCTGTCACACAAAGACAATCTTTTCCTGGAGTTGCTGCACTATTTAAATGCAGAAGAGTCCCATTCGTCAATAGTTTCCCTGAATCGAATCATAACAAAAATTTAATTTACAAAAATGGAAATATTGACGGTACTAGATCTTTTACTGATGTGCAGACTTCAAATTCGAACCCTCCTTTCACTTCCAATTAATCGTCCCAGCTATCGAATAAATCTATTCAAGAAGGAGTTTAAGAAAGGTAAAAGCTTCCATCAAAGCACTAGTGCACAATAATCCGATTCAATCATCAATCTTGCAAATGAGGAGAGAAGAGGAACGCCAGAGTCAGCACATGGAATGTTGTAGGACAAAGTTAGTTGGAAGAAAGATGCAAGAAATGTTGGAAGAGAGTTAGAAAGATACAGATAAGCTGCTAGAGAAGAAGTACGATGGAGCGGAAGTGGAAGAATAGATAAGAAGGATTTTATGTTAATGTACTCAGGAATAGATTTTATGGTATTTTTCGAGTGTTGCCATGGTTATTGTAATAAACTTGACGTTTCGCTGATCGTACCGTCAGCTTCTTCAGAAGTTCTCTAAAGACTGTCTCTGTTCTCTAAAATCGTTAGAGAATTTCCGAAAGAGCTGGCAGTATGACCAGCGAAACGTCAAGTTTGTTACAACGACCACGGCAACACCCGAAAGATACACATCCTTATGGAACCATTTAAGTTGTCATTACTAAAGGTATATATGTAGGGTCAAGTGGTGTAAAAATGAGACAACCAAAAAATGGGTAAAAATGAGACAGTCACATGACTATCACTACACACCATTTTAATGTAATGCAAATGTGGCATAATGAAATCTACACATAGTAAAACCTAAAATCATATCGATTCAAACATTAATATAAGCTAAACATGAATAATTAAATCCGACTTAAAATATTAAAATTTACGTTGCGAAAACTTTTAAACTCGGCGCGATAACTTTTGTTGCTACGCCTGAACAAGACATCAGACACGCTCGGCAAATGTCACAACTTGACGACCGCTGTATAATGAACGCTTTGGGGACGAGCTGGACAGTCTATTGCCGAATGAATCGGAGTCAGCACGTGTTTATTTATTGGGGTAATTGTAAGACGGCCTCTTAGGTAAATATGAGACACGCCAACGGGTAAAAATGATATATAATTATATACACATTTTAGGTTCCAGACAGCCATAATGCCTAGACGTTATGTTTTAAAACCGAAAAGATACACAGAGGAAGATTTGCAAAGGGTGCTTATCTTAATAAAACAAGGTCAGTTGTCTATTCAAGCTGCTTCGACAAGATTTCGAATTGATAAATCAAAATTAAGCCGGTGTATCCATAATACAAATAATGCAAAACGTGGCCGAAAGCAGGCATTATACGCAGAGCAAGGAAAAGATCTAACCCAAAAAAATTACAATATTGGCTAAATGGGGATTTGCGTTATCCAAAGAAGAAATTAAGTTAGTTGTGCAAACAAACGTAAACGATTATAATTTAACAACCGTTTTTAAAGATGGCAAGCCTGGCGACGATTGGTTTCGTATGTTTTGTAAAAGAAACCGGCTTAGCCAACAAAAAAATTGAACAGCTAGAAAAGTGTAGGAGAACAGCTACTAGCGATCAGTTTATTATATACTCCTGCTATGATTGTCTCGGTGAAATAATTCAACAGCTTGTTTTGCAAGATAAACCATCACATATATTTAACTTGGACGAGACAGCCTTCAATTTGGATCCAGGGAGAGTTAAGGGAGTTGCTGCAGTGGGTCAAAAGGTTCATAGAAGCATAGAAGGATCTGGTAAAGAAAATATAACAACAATGACTTGCATTTCTGCCAGTGGGATATTATTAGCTCCGCTAATTATATATCAAGGGCAGAAGATTGCTATTAGTTATAATGGATGATCACGTCTCACATCTAGATAGAGGAACCATTGATCTAGCCATACAAAACAACATCACCTTGTTTAAATTACCTCCGCATGCGACTGATATTTTACAACCTTTGGACAAGTGCTGCTTTGGGCCAATGAAGCTCAAGTGGAACAAAAAGCTGGAACAAAAGCAGAATGGCAGGGATTAAACCAAAGTAAGCTCACAAAAAGTGAATTTGCTGATATGATCTGCGAGTTATGGCATGAAGGCATTACAGACACTGTCATAAAAAAGTCTTTCGAATGCACTGGAATATTTCCTTGCTGCAAGGGAAAATATCCTGTAGAGCGTCTAAATGTAATCCAACTGCAAAAATACAATGAAAGGGCCCAAAATCCTTATTCGCTAGATATTTTTGACTTGAACCTACAAGAAAGAAGCGTGGAAAATGCCGACGAGACTCGCGAACAGGTAATTGAACAAGAAGAAATAAACAGTACCTAATCAACAAAATAACGAGGAAAGCAATAACGAACGTAATGATGTTGAGTAACAACAATCTACTTCATTTGAGCACGCAAGGCGGAAGATTGATTCGAATTGTGCTGTTTTAACTAGCTCTGAATATTTAAATAAAATTAAGCAGAACGAAGCTTTACAAAAGAAAACAGTGAAAGAAAAAGTTACTGAAGTGGCCGACTCCTCATGGGATAGTAACAGCATTTTTTACCAAGAAGAAAGCGATCCTGAAAATACGACATTGCAGGACATTGTGGATGAAGAAAATCAACCCGTTGCAGAATTTTACCCACCTGAAATTGACATTGGGGACTATATTTTGATCAAGTTTTGCACGAAAAAGAAACTATTGCATTACGTTGCACTGGTAGAATCTGTGGAAGCAAGCGAGTATTCTGCATCGTATTTGCGCCGGAAAGGCGAGAAATTTATATTTCCTGAAATACCTGAAAAATACCATGTACCTAAGGAGGATGTAGTACTGAAACTACCTGCCCCAGCATTCCACGGAGGTACTGCTAGAGTTGCACAAAAAATTGTGTTTTCAATTGCCTTTGATAAATTTAATGTAAACTAAAAAGTTTTATGTGATGACTACCTGCACTTTTAAAAAGTTTATTTTATGTTGTGTTTATTACCAAAGAATTGTGGTATTTTTCTTTTTTTACATTTAGGTTTTGTTTTTGACTTGCTGTGTTCATGTTTTAATTTAAAAATGTTTTCTACTATTATTACGGAATTGTTTGGTTATTTTTTTGAATAGAAGAAACACTCTATTTATTATCGTATCATTTCTAACCAGGTCAGTTCGGCATTGTCCCAGAGGTAATAAATAGCACGCGCTCTTCGATAAACGCCTGAAAACATATTGTCTCATTTTTACCCAGCCTCTGTCTTATTTTTACCCTAAATGCCGGTTAAAAATGAGACGTGGTTTTTTTTTTTAAGAACCCTAATAATGTCATCAAATATGTGGTGTTTATATTATTCCCAATCGAATTCTTAATGGTATGGTAATTTTTTGTAAATTTATTTCAGAAAGGAATCTATCGAAAAATTAAGTTTTGTAAAATGTCTTATTTTTACACCACTTGACCCTACATATATGCTCCAACAGAAAATGATGAAATGGTAACAAAGAAATGATTTTATGAAAGAGTAGAAGAGTGAATAGCCCTAAGACGTACCAAACACAAATCGAGCATGTAATGGTGGCAAAAAGGAAACAGACTTCAACAATGGACATAAGAACATACAGAGAAACCTGTGCCGATTCAAATCATTTTATGGTGAGAGCAGTGGTAAAGTGGAAAGTTTAGAAAGCAGATAAAGGGAGAAGAAAATCAAAGAAATTGAATGTAGCAGAAACATATGAAAGTAGTGATCGAAGGAAACACGATAGATGAGGAATGGGAAAATATAAAGTCATGTCACAGAACAATATATTAGAAATGAGGAAAAGAATATGAGAAAAGAATCGTTCAGTGAAGAATGTCACGAAATGGTAGAGAAATAAGAGACAATGGGTAAATAGTAAAGTGGAAAGTATTAAAATGCATTGCATAAATAAAAACACAAAACACTGCTACAAAATCAAACATATAAACAAAGAATAAGTGGAATAAAAACAACGTTGGGGAAGTAATTGTAAAATGAGAGCAGTATAAGAGAATACGATTCGGTTGTTTCAAACAACTTCTAAATGACAATCAGTAAGATGGTTTTTGAAAGATAAATTAAGAAAATAAGAAATCCAGAACTGCACAGCTTCTCACATTCATTTATAATGGCTGTACACCTAGGTATGCCTGCCATAAAATCTAAGACCATCCGATTTAAATTTGACTGATTTTTTAATATACAGCTGTTTGACTTTATGTCTTATTAAAATAGATTAATTTTGCCCACAGATGACTGATGCCATGTCCGAATCTAAAAAGAAATGTAGACAGTACAGCGTTGATTATTTGAAGTTTGGCTTCATTTCATCATTGTCGGACAAACAATTGCCAACAAGTGCCTTTTATGCAACAAAATTTTGGGCAATGATGCTATGAAATCATCTAAGCCGCAGGATCATCTGAAAAGATGTCACCATGATAAAGCAGATAAAGATTTGAAATACTTTCGAACACTCAAAGATAAACTTCAGAAGAGACCCACGCTGGACAGAATGTTCGCTTCGACGTCACAAAGAAACGATGATGGTTTGCGGGCGTCTTACAATATCTCGCTACTTATAGCAAAATCCGGAAAACCGCATACTATCGGAGAGAAGTTAATTTTGCCAGCCGTTGAAAAGGTTTTAAAAACTCTTTTACACAAACCTGCATCTGATATCAGTAAAAGAATTCCCTTAAGCAACAATACTGTTGAAAGACGTATTGATGAAATGAGTTCTGATATTGAAAGCTTCTTGTGTCATTATTTGCAAACGACCCATTTCTCTATACAACTGGACGACTCAACTTTATCTGATAATGCAGCATTATTATTGGCATATGTTCGTTTTATTATGAATCAAGAAATCTACGAAGAACTGCTCTTAGCAAGAACATTGAGAACCGACACTAAAGGTGAATTAATATTTCATGTTTTGAAGGATTACTTAATTGAAAAAGCAATCCCTTTATCAAATATAATATCAGTAGCTACAGATGGAGCACCTGCTATGGTTGGACGTTATCGTGGATTTATAAGCTATTTAAAACAAAATGTGTCAGGGGTGTTAGCAATACATTGCGTCATCCATCGACAGCATTTAGTTGCTAAAAGTTTGAGTGTTAGATTGCATGAATCTCTTCAATTAATCATTGATGCAGTAAACCGAATTCGAAGCAACGCATTGAATACGCGGTAATTTGCGCAGTTGTGTGAAGAAAATGACGAACACTTCCATCAATTACTCCTTCACACGAAAGTACACTGGCTGTCGAAAGGCTTATGTTTGACAAGATTTTTTGCACTTTTTGAGACTATTTTAGAATTTCTGGATACTAAAGATAAAATTTTAAAAGACAATTTATTGAAGAGGAAAACAGACATCGCCTATTTAACAGATTTGTTTACAAAATTTAATATGATTAATTTGCAGTTACAAGGCGACAGTCTAAATTTGATTAAAACAATGTCCATCTTATCAGCATTTCTTGCCAAAATTAAAGTAATGAAGCAAAATGTTGGACGGGGCGAATTTTCCCAGTTCCCCAATTTGTCACAGACAAACTGCCAGGAAGACGACGTTTCAACCTACGTTCAACATTTAAATGCCCTCTATTCAGATTTTGAAACTAGGTTTTAGGATGTTTTGACTATGGATAATTAACCCATATGGTGACATAGAAGAAACGAATGTCATAATACAAGAGGAATAACTGAACTAAGTACAAACAAAGAACTTAAGATTCAGTTTAAAAACAGATATCAGCAATTCTGGCTGCAAAACAACATATCCGTTACTTATCCCGTATTATGGAATATAGCGAGGAAATTTTTAATTTCCTTTCCATCGTCATACCTAGTGGAAAGGAGGTTCAGCGCTGTTACCAATCTCCTAACAAAAAAACGAAACAAACTGGACATCATTAGCCGAGGAGATTTAAGATTAAACCTTACAAAATTGACGCCAAATGTTGATAATTTATTATTAAAGCATCAGGTTCATCCTTCTCACTAAAAACATTTACTTATTGCTTAGTTTATTTTATGTTACGTATATTTTATATAAGAGATACAAAATTTTATTGTGAGTAGTTTTAATTTAAATTCAATGAATAAATGTATAAAACTTAACATGTGTTTTTACTTTAAGTTTTTAACATTAAACATCACTATACAGTTAGCAATATCAAGTAAGTAAAAAACATGGCAAGGGGTCTACGACACAAAAAGTTTGGGAACCTCTGCTATAGAGGCATCATGTTACTCTGTATGATGTACAGATGATAAAGAAAGTCTGGCCTAGGACAAAGTGGATGAAAGATGTAGTCAGGGATCGGGAAAATACAGGCGTTAGAAATTGGCAAGAAAAGGTGGTGAATAGAACTTTATGGAAGACAGTAAGTCTAATGTTATGAAGCAACAAATGCATCCAGTGAAATCATGAAGACAACATTTGACAAATGCCTTTTGTTCTTTAGATGTAATTGCAAAACGCCTGGTTTTAAATCTAGGATATTGCAGGTGGACCTCATTGAAACAGGCCAAATATGTAGAACCCGCGGGGAAATAATTTTTATTATTTCTACTCTATTTGTGTAACTAATTGTGTTTTGGAACAAATTGATTTTTAGTTGATCCTTCTTTGATTGAATATACCAGAAAATAAAAATTCTTCAAAAATACGCAACAATAATTTTTAGTTGAGATTTGGGTGTTTTTTTTTAATTAAAATGCTGATTTTCGCTTCTGAAAATTGTGATTGATGTAGAATGATATTTTGTAAAATTTAATTTTAAACTACATTATATTACACTGCATAATTATACAAAGCAACAGTAAAATCCAGTTTAGCTTAAATTAAACGGTTAATCTGGAAGAGGCTATCTTGACGTGCTCCAGATTTCAAAAAGATGCTTTAGGAATCGAACAGGAAGTTGTACCAGATGACGTACCAGAAAAAGCTGATATCCGAAACAATAGAGGCTAATCCCGATACTGAAACCAAGACAGATTTATAAGAGACTATCTGCCATACCACGTTGCAGACGCAGACGAATCTGAAAAAATCTAAGCTGACGCCATGATTTCTCAAACAGGAGACTCTGCCAAGAGGAATTGTAGACAAGAGTAAACAGATTCTAAAAGGGATTCATCCCAAAATGAGTAAGACTTTGGATAATGTTGTAAATTCAAATCTTGGGCTATATATAATTGTTGAAGATGTTACAACTGTTCTTTGCCAATCCAGATTATTTTGTGAAATCTAATTTGAATCCCATCAGGAAAACATTAGACTATATATTGTAAAATATCGTTAAGATTCAATTTCTCAGGAAAATAACTTTGTTTGCCACACTTTTTGACTTTTCTATGACAAAAAATGTGGTCAGAATGGGTGGAAATCTTTTACTTCAAAATTCCTTATTGGTATCATCACAGATTTCATTTCGGTTTACTAGTTCGGACTAGACTTGAAAGGTTGTGAATTGAGTCATCGAGCAAGCATTAGGATTCCTATCATTTTTTAAAACTGACTTTGCCAGTTTCCAAAATGAACCACCGCTGACAGCCATGAAACAAACTCCATACCAACATTTGTTAAACTTGACGACAAGACGACAAGATGTCAAAAAAATTTAAAGGAACTAGTTCAGTGAAGTCAAAAATCTACAAGAACTTCATTTTTTTACCTAATTAATGTTTGATATTTGGCTGAACTTATTAGACAGATTATTAACAAAATATCTGGAAAAAATAAAAGTGAAATGGTATTCTTAAAGAAAGGAAATTGGATAGAGTTAGTGGGAATGCGAACCGATCATCCGGTCAAAGCCAATATAAATTTTCTAAAGAAGCCAGAGAGATCATCCTCAACCAGATATTGCAGATCCCTTATAGCCTTTTCAGGACCGACAACGACCACAAATAGTAGATTGTTGTATTAGGATTAAAAATGTCTCCTTTTTCGACGAGTTTTGGTCGGTAAACCGGCCTTGCACACCCAACTCGGAAGTCCCACACTGGCGCACAATCGTGCATCGATCAAAAAGGTTTTAACCCTCCTCCCCTCCCCCTCCCCCCAAAATAGTGCTAAGTATGTAGCGTTCTAGATTTCTATTGTGGTAAACTGGATGTAATTAAGTTCTTGGCTGATTCGCAATCTTTTTTCTCCGCGTACAGCAGGAGAAAAAAGTATCCGGACAGTGCGCGAAAGAAGGAGGCTTCTTACTCAAACCCTACGGGAACTTTATTGTCCTAGAGTGCATACAAATAATCTCTGTGCCACAGACAGTCCATGTAGGTATACTAAGTCAATATGCATCGGCAGGATACTTTTTTCTCCTGCTGTACCTAAAATTATTGCTGCGTATTTTTGAAGCAATCTTCTTGGTGTGATTTCCAATACATTCGATTTATTAAACATAATGCAATCTCCACAAGACTACAGTAATCCAAAGGAATTGCACCATTATTTTATGGAACTATATATGTTAGTGCAAAGATAACTTGATTACTATAGAAAACCAAAAACGATATTGGTGCAGAATCTTTTATTTTAGTTTGCTACATATGTACTTTATATTAATCAAACTGTGCTTGATTGTTGTATTGATCAAAAATTCGTCGTAAAATCATAAATATTTACACGATGAAGGTATCCCAGAAAGAAACGAATCATTTTAAAATATCATTATGTAGTGTGTGTTTAAGTGTGTGATTAACATGAATTGTTTTACGTAAACTCTAACGTTATTATTATAATTTATAATAATCGTTTATTTATATTTTACAAGTAATAATGGCAAGGATTATCAGGTAATCATTAATTTATTATTTTTCCCTATATTCGATCAATTCAATATTTATCTCGAGAAACGTTTTAATCCATTAGAAAATGAGAGCGGTAATTGTGTAATGTTATATTATCGCAATACTATTTAATCTATCACTAGTCCTATTGCATATATTACATATACAGTGCAGAAATTATACTGGGTGAACGTAGTATATGGTGTGTAGTATTCTTTTTTTCTATAATTGAGTATTTAAATTAAGGAAGTAGATTAAAAATAAATTCAATCTATAATTACAGAGGCCAACTATGAAGCAAAAATAAGTCTAAATAAGTTTCTTTTTGTTGGCCTTTGTGTTTTCATTTAGTAATATGCAATTCTTATTCATATTAGAATGATTCCTGATCTTAACTTTCAAGGTCATCTGGAAATTTGGCATCCCCCAGAAGATTTCAATTAAAAAATTTGGGTCTAATTACTAGCTGATGTTTTCAGAGAAAATATTATCTGAGTAAAGATATGGATTAACATTGTTCATAAATTCGACAAGGAAAGGGATGATCTGGTACGAAGCTACGGCAGCCTGAAAGAACCAGTTTGAATAGGATTTCATCTTTTAATAAGGACTCAACCAAATTATTTTTTAGAATCTTCTTCGAACGCAAAAGTGTTTACAATATGGATGGTCGTAGGGATCTACAAAGTAGGAGCTGCAATTCCCAGCGAAATGATAATTATGTCCTACGAAAAGTATGCTCAAAACTCTCGAGGATAATCGACCAAATAGAGCGTTATAAAAATATTCTAAGAACGGTTGGATCAATTACAAAATTTTTCGTCGGTGGCTGAGTCACTTTCAGAGGTATGCTAAGCTTGTCCATATGGTATCGCTTCTTCCACACACATTTGATCACCTTCAGCCTCTGTATCTGACATGTTTTAGTCCTCTGGAGGTACCGATCATCAAAAACTAGCTGAACACGGTGTAGACGAACTTTTAAACAAATCCTTCCAGGGTTTCGAACGTTTGGAATATCACCATTGCACCCCGACAAATTTACCAACACTTATTTGGACCCTAACCACCATGTAGGGCAACTTAAAGTAGAATCAACACCTCAATTTGAAATTTCATCCAGCCAACATGGTGCAGCCACTCTACTAGATAATCACCCAAATTTACAACATCAGAAAGATCCGAGCTCTCAAGCATCTATCTCTAACGAGGAATCGGAAATTCTTAAAAGCACTCCTGTTAAAACAGAATTAGAAGAAGCTGAGGAACAAAAAAAAGGCAACGAGAAGAAGCTATCAAAACCATGCAAAGAGAAACTGAAAGATAAGAATAGTAAAGGTGTCATTCGTGAATGTTTTGACGGTGAATCATGAATGCCCTCGACAACTTTTGTTTGATGTGGTCCACGGTGTGGTTTTAAACGATGGAGTAATCACTGTGAAATTCATAGCTCCGACTTGTTACTTTTCAATAGGTAGCGTAGAAACCATTTAAAATAAAGAATTAGATGCCAGAGCAAAAACGCATTCGACAGGTCACTTCAAAGACTAATTTGGCCATCATTAAGCGAGATCCTGAAGACTTCCTAGCAAAATTCGTTACTGTGGATGAAACCTGAGGTCACCATTATGATCCTGAATCAAAATGGTGCGGAACATGCAATGGTGGCACAAGTTTATGAGGTTTGTGAGGTCTTAGGATTTAACTAATTGGTTCCTTAATTTATGGCTTGAGTTAAAACGTTGCAGTATTAAACAGCTTAGATGGTGGGGATTTTTTGAGGTTATGCCGAAACCTTGACGTGATGTGGTTTTTGGATTTGCTTCCAGCAACCCTAAAAACATCTAGTAAACATGGTCTGACCCCCAGACTCGAAACATCTTTTTTTGTGGTATTGTCTCCAGAATATATTATTCAAACTACTTTTGGAAAAAAACAGGCTTTGATCTAAAACATTAAAAAGCATAGAAAATGAATACCAAGAGTATGCAGATCATTACAAGAAACTAGAAGACAAAAAAATTAAATAGGAGAAACACAGTTGATGACGCCGATTGGTTAATGAGTTAGTTCCTCATAGAAGAATTGGCCTTAGGTGAAATTATAAAGAGGAATGTTTCCAACAAGTTCATGTTCAAGATCATCATATTACTGGAGCTCCTTCCGAGTTAAACACATTTTTCAGGATTAACGTAAGATTAAGCTTGAAGCACAACACGTATGTCTAAAAAGGAGAAAAATTAAGCTGCCAACCCCTGCATCTTTCCAATTTAAGCGATGAATAGTTTAGAGCAAACTCTTCCACTATTAAAATTTGATATCTGGCAATTTTGCAATGTTTTCGATCACAAAAAGGGAATATCTACTCAAAATACATTCATGACTGGACTTAAAACTTCTACAGTTGCTGCGAGATCAGTAAGAGTTCATGATGGGAGCAAGAAGAAAGGTCTGCTTCCAACAATTATCAAGTAAAAATTCACTTTAAGGCTAAACTAAGATAAGTTTGAAGCAAAACTTGTACACCTAAGCAAAAAAGACATGCATCTTGCAAATTAAACCGTCAATAAAGTATCATTCTTTTAAAGATATTTTAAAGTAAACTGTTCCAATTATCAGTGTGGCCCTCAAGGTGTAATATCTCTGGCCATTCTGCGATATTTTGGCATCAAAATGCATTGAGAACTGGACTTAGTTCTACAATCGTTGCAAGATCAGCAAGAGTTCATCGTGAAAGCTATGCTTGTTGGCCTTTGAACTTTGATATTTTGATGATTTGATGATTGTCCAGAAATGAAGCAGAAACTTTCCTGCAACGTTTCTTACTCTAGAAGATATTGCATTGAATTGACTTGCAACTAAATGCTGCATATCCTAAAGGTTCTACTTGTGAGCCAAATACCTCTAAGGAAAACTCTTTTGGAATATTATGCAGTTGCATCTGTTTCGTTTAATGTGTCAGGAAACAAAGGAAAGGGAAACAAAGCAGGTCTAGTTAGACACGTTGACTTTTGTTTAAAGTTTGGTAATTTTTTAAATCTTGTGAACCCTTCCTCTCTCTGCAAGAGTAAAATTGCTTTTAAAAGTTTCTAATTGTTGTGTTGAGCCTTGAAGATCCAGTTCTCAGCCTTTCAGTGGAAAAGAAAGTTTTCCCCGAAATTCAGAGCAAAGCAAACTTAACACTGCAGAAGATAGGTGATCAGATTAATAGACTTGATGTAGTATTGGCCCTCCAAAAGAAACGGAAAAAAAAGAAAGAATTGAGACATAAATGAAAAGAATAAGAATTGTATATTTGAGCATGAATCAATTGTTACTAACTCAGTGGAAACATTGAAATATAATAAGTTGGTAAAGTATACGTGTTAGATTGTGTATGACCTTGAATTTGAACGGTAAATTTGAAGCTATGTCGCACTAAGAACGGTAGCAATTTTAACAACATTCCTCGTAAATTTAGAAGTAGTAGTAATAGTAGTAATCATTATTATCACTCGTTTTGCTTTAGCTAATGATGCCGATGTCAATAATAGTAATAAGAATAATAATGTTGGTCTTAATGATACTGATGATATCTCGATATCTATAGAAGAAGGCGTCCAAAAATACGAAAAATTCATTAGAGTCGCTGTGCACAATAAGAACAATAACAACAATTTGAAGATGTAGAAGAAGGTGCCGCCGCCGCCCTTTATCGCGTTCGACGTCAATCGGATGGCTTCGGAGCGGTATCCTGCGGCACTCCCCACAGTCCAAAAAAAGCGCAATACGCGAAACATCTGAGCGACGATCGAATCGGTCGACACGTTGCCGATGGTGTAAGCCACCGCGCCCACCAAACACAACAGCAGCAATCGTATCAATCGCACCGGAAGATCCTCGTCCCAGACGTCGCCCCGGCCGCCGCCGATCTTGATCCTCCTCTTCCTCCTCCTCCTCAAACACTCGCGTCCACCGCCGCTAAACCCCACGCACGGCCATGAGGAGGAAGCCCTAGATCAGTCGATCTCGTGGTTGTCCATGAAGTGGGTGCGGACCTCCAGGTGGGCGGCCAGGTCGAGGACGAGATGTTGCAGAGACGGATGCTCGAGGAGTTCGGCGTCCGGTAACGGCGGTTGGCAGCGCGGACGGTATCGGCGATTCTTGAAGCCGCGATGCAGGTGCAGGACGACATCGCAGAAGACGTAACGGAGTAAGAGTAGGCGTAGGAAGTCGTCGCCGAAGAATTGGAGGTAAGATGGTTCTGTAAATATAAACGATGATATATTTGTATTATATTATTATGTATAATGTTAAGAAGCGGTTTAAAATAATATAGGTTTTACGGTTCGACAGCTATCGAAAGTATTTCAACTATTTTAACATTCAAAACAGTAAATGGAATGGTTTGTTTTTTACAATATGACAGAAATGTCAAAAATATCTGTCATAAATGTTTTGACAGTTACATTTGTCTTAACTAGGTTCTCAATTTCTGCTTTAGTATTAGGGATTGCCTCAGACACACTCTTTTTAAGGTTCTGTGTTGCATCTTCCACTTGCTCGTCTCGTAATCTCTTCGCTGTTTCCTTTTTCTCCTGCATATTGCCAAGTATGTTGCCTACCATCTACCTACTACATACTGCACACACTGTCTTTCCTGACACTGGTGGCAGTTGTGTTGTCCGCGTCCTGGTGTCTTATTGTCGACGGAGATGGAGTAGAAAGAGGGTCAAAAATTTATGTCTCTTCCAGCTTCCTTTTGAATTGCTCAGTTCGAAATGAGTTTGTCTATCCTGCTTTCTAGCTTAATTATTTTTATCGGTACCAGTAGTTAGGAATCTAAACAATCTCTCGCAGCAGAGCCTCGACATCACTACGAGAAGGCTTATTTAAACCAGAGGTCGCCCAGTATCCGGAGTTCTGCACACTTGAGACTGAGAATACCCTCATCTCTCCCCTCCTCCCAGTAATGCATACCTTCGGCGTGTGTAGTACCACCTTGTTGTACGTGTAAAAAATGGGACACCAGTGGGTTCGCTGAAGTTGCTGTCTTCTCTAGTGTCTTGGTGGCGAGTTCGACGATGTGGTGGGACGCCCAGGTCCGCTCGGAGTTGGATATTTCTAACGAACCAGGGCGTCCCCACGATCATTAGCAGCAGACCTCCAGTATTCTCCAGCGGATCTTGGCCAGATGCGACCAGGAGAGTGAGCCGTACGTTAATGTTGGACGTAGAAATGTCATGTAAATCAAGACTTTGATTTTTAAACAAAGCAACTACATATATGTATGATCGAAATTGGAAGAACTACTTTTTTGTACTTTAATATAGTTTGATAACGATTTAACCAAATTTAACAGAAGTATGCAAGTCATCACTAATATAATCTTACACACGGTGCAGCAAAAAGATCTAACGGTTTTAAAGTAAAAACAACAAAAATGAAAAGTGATAAAAATTGTTTTATTGCTTATTATAGAAGGGAGTACTTGTAAATTACTGAAAATGGCATCAGAACAACCGATTTCGTCCGTTTGAGATCTGGAGACAACGTCCTTTAAATGATGTCCTTCTTCGAACAAGCATTCTTCCAGTCTTGCACTGACGTTGTCGAACACCTTCTCTAATAAATCAGGAGACAGGTTGGCGAGTATGTGGGGTATGTTTGTATAAACTTGCTTGCTTTAAAAAATCCTCACAAGAAAAATTACAAATGCCAAGGTCTGGGGAGCGAGCTGGCCATGCAATGTCCTCTAAACGCGAGATGACTCGGCTTCGAAACCTGCTTCTTAAAAAAATCAATCACCTCATTGGCTCATTGGCCCAACGACACAACTTTTCGTTATACCACACCACACAGTAACTTTATCAGTATAGAGAGGACGTTCATGCACTTCTTGAGGATTTGTAGCCGACCAACAACGAAGGTTCTGTTTGTTGACGTAACCGTCAAGATGGAAATGTGCCTCGTCGCTCATTATCAAAATTTGTTCATCAGTTATTACGCTGAATTGTTGATTCTTTGTATCTTTTTAGATTACCTGTCTTTTATGCCGTACTTTCGTAGTATTGTGGGGTTGTCTTCTTCATCTTTACGTATAATCACTGATAGTGTTGTACTTAGATATGGAGATATTAGTAAATGGTCTGAAAACCTTAATTATTTAATTAGTGAAACCCTCCATGTAGGGAATTCTTCTGTACATGATGTTTGTTGGAGGTTCTTTATCATCATTAATCTGTTGACTATGTGGTTAGGGTAACCATTGTTAAGAAATATATCAAACAGTTTCTTTAAATTATTTTGTATGAACCTGGTATCACTGATATGAGTAATTCTGTTTTTCATTGCAATGATCGTGTTAAACTTTTGATTTTTTGGATGGTTTGAGTAATAATTAATGAATCTCCCTGATGACGTGGGTTTCTGGTACCAGTCTAGTATAATGGTGTTACCACTCCTGATAACCTTCGTGTCTAAGAATGGAACGCTATAGTTCTCTTCTGTTTCTGCCGTGAATTGGTAGATAAAAAGCATTGGAGATATCTAATGTTAATTGAATGAGTTCCTCTGGCAGAGCACAAATGATGTCATCGACATATATATAAGAAACTCATACGAAATGGCAGTGTGGGAATGACTTTGTGTAACAAGTGGTCGAGCACAATTTGAGCTAGGATTGATAGGACTGATTGGTGAGCCTCTAGGTGTGCCAAAAGTTTGTAAATAAAATTTATTGTTAAATGCAAAGCAGGAGTTATTAAATATAAACTTTGTTAATAAAATAAAACTGTCTTGTGAAAGGGTGGTATTACGTTCGTTAAGATCCCAATTCAGCAAAATATCCACCAGAAGGTTTAGGGGGATGTTCGTAAATAGGGAAACTGCGTCAAGGGAGATCAAAACATGGTTGTCTGGAATCCTGAGGTTGTTAACAGCTCACGACACGGATGCCACCTAACAGCCTATGTGGACAAGGTCGTATTCTTAGTTTTTTTTTGGTTCCCACGAGGACTTGTGTAGTTAGTTATTAAACCCATTTTTAAAATTTTTATTTAAAATTTTTGCTACATAGATTTTCAAGTTATTATTTAGGATGTGTTACCTAGCATATTGTTTTTTTAGTCCCGTAAAGAAACTTACTTAGTTATTTTTGGCAGTTCCGGCTGCAGAGCTTAATTTTGTTTACTTTTTTTTTGTTGTTCAATTGAATATAATACTCAACTGATATTTTGGTCAATAATGTTTCTTTTTTTAGCAAATTTTAATTTTCTGAAATGTAGTATTCACAGTCATAAGTACAGTTACAGTTATATATATGTATATACCGAAGCGTTTTAAAGGTAGTTACGGACCTTTAGCTAATTTAAGATTTGTTTAGCGCTATTAGAATTTAAGCGTTTATTGCTATATTTTCGCTGTAAGGTTCCGTATCTGATCAGATAACAACCGTTTATAGAATTGTAACTAACTATTTCATATTATTTCTTTTAATTTTTACCATACAATAAATTTCATTGACTTGTTATATGACGTGTTTGCTTTATTTTGGAGAAAACTCCTGTGTCTAACGAACTTATGATTTCCTAAATAAACACCCCCGCTGCTTCCGGAGCTTTTGTGTGAAATCAGTGGCGCTGTATATTATCGAACAACTAAACGACCCCCTCCCATCTTCACTAAGCGAGCTGCCTCCGGAGTGTCACCCCCCTTACATCAAGATAGGTGCCAAGAAGGTAACCGTTATCTCCGTGTTTCTTGCTTTCTTTTGATTTCTCTATTTACCGTTCCCGTTGTTACCGTACCGTGCTACTTATTTAGGGCCGAATCGGTAGCCCGTAGTACAGTGCTTAAGTCAATCATTTGCTTTGTAAATGTTATCCGGTTCGCACAGTCGTTAGGGTTTAACTTCTGGACAATCGCCAGTTGATATACTTAGGTGGAAATGCAGATCAAAACGCAATATTCGTCGTACCGAGCGGTCAAACAGTTTGTTTACGGTGCCACCGTCGAGGACTGATTTCCATGCTTCTCTTACTCGATCTACATTCTCTGGCGTTCAGACTGACCTTGGACAGACTGTCGACTTTCGTTTTAACGTTGAACCGGTAGTTCTGAAGTTACTCATCCAGAGCAGAATTGTATTCCGACAACACCTTTCCCGAGTTTTGGAAACGAGCAAGATTGATACCCGTTTATAAAAAAAAAGAAAGCAAGGAGATGTAGGTGACGACGGTTTTTCATGTTAAGCCAACCAAGGTCACCAAGTTTGTGAGACACACATAAATTTAATAAACGCATTTTGAACCTTTTATATTCTTTGTGAAGTGACAGCATCCAGACATGGACCGTAGACCACATCACAATGATTAAAATGAGATAAAACCAAAGTAGCACAAAGCAGACGTCTATAACTTTTGCGAATGCATTGGGAAATATGATTTTTAAACCTGAGATGAGAATCCATCTGTAGACCAAGATTTCTGGTAGTTTTATCGATGGGTATGCGTTTATTATTCACAAGAATAGATAGCCTAGAAGATGCAAATTCAATATCAGCCCTTCTCCCAAATACCAGAGCAGATGATTTATTTGCATTAATATTGAGACAATGCTGCTCAGCACATCTAACAATGCGGGCAAAATCAGAGTTAATGCGATTATTTGCAGTAACTATTTCAGAGCGATCGAAAGATATATAAATCCAGTGCTCCAAACAGTCCTGTAGTTTGGAAGTACATAGAGTATATAGAAGGGGACCCAGAACGGATCTTTGTGGAACACCACTGACAACCAAACGAGAGTTAGAAATATTTCCAGAAAGCTCAACCTCTTGACTGCAATACGATAAATAATCTCTAATCAGTGACAAAGCACTACAAGAAAACCCCATTGGACTCAAGAACAAGCAAGAGTATCTTATGATTCTCTGTGTCAAATGCACGCGAAAAATCTAAAAGTATAAGGCAAGTAATCTTCCCTTGATCAGTTGCATAGAAGATGTCATCGCAAACAGCTGCCAGAGCAGAAGCCCAACTGTGCTTAGGACGGAAGCCGGACTGATGAGCAGGGAAGGCTTGGATGGAGTCAATGTAACGATGAATCTGGCCTTCAAGTAATTTTTCAAAAACTTTAGAGACAGCACACAAAATATTGATTGGACGCAGATCGGCAAGTGTTTCAGGCTGATTCCTCTTAGGAAGCGGAACAATCCGGGATTTCTTCCATGCAGAAGGAAAATGACTAACACCGCAGCATGCACGCATTAAAAATGTGTGTAAGGAAAGGCAAAACCTGAGGACAGCAGAGTTTAATATTCTCGACACTGATCCCATCACATCCAACGGAGTCGGAGGTCATTCTGTTAATGACCTGGAAAACATCGTCCTCAGATACCAGATGGAAAAAGAAGCCATAATTTTCGCTGGACATATCCCGACTGGCATGGTTATAAAGCTTGGAAATATGAGGATCCAGGTCCAAGGCAGCAGAAGAAGATGAAGCAAAGAAAGTGTTGAGCTCATCGACATTTGCGAGATTTGGCGGCAGAACACATTTTATTACGAGTCGGTACAACATGGAGATCCCTCAGCTTGGACCACAAACATTTAGGGGAACCAGTAGTAACACAGTGGTCAAGATCTCCCGTTTTATGGCACTAGTGGTCAAATTTCTAAGCTGTTTGTAATACGCAAAGTGTTCGGCTTTACGGGTAGATTTAAATTTGGAAAAAGATGTATCCCTAAAGTTACCTATGTGGCAGGATTAATCAGGTTTTGTACAATGGCTACCATTCCAGGGAATTTGTATCAACATCAGGAGTACCTCAGGGCTCTAACTTAGGCCCACTTCTATTTATTTTATACTTGAATGATTTACTTATTAATCTTAAATGTCCTGCGTTAGCTTATGCTGATGACGTCAAACTTTTCTCAGCTATAAAAGATGAAGATGATATTCAGAACCTTCAACATAACCTAAATTATATATCACAGTGGTGCTTACAGCATAAACTAAAATTAAACATACGTAAATGTCAGGTTGTCACACCCGCACAAATAAATCTGTCTGTCTCTTCATACACCATTGATGAACCTGTGTTGAGTAAAGTTAATACATTCAAAGACCTTGGAATATCTTGATCAATATTTAACCTTCAATTGTCATATTGATTACCTTTCCTCTGTAGCCTCTAAACGATTGGGATTTATTATACGAAATGCCAGACAAATCGTTCTGTTGTCTGGTTTCCCCATTACGTATGTTATCAATTATGTATTGAGCGAATTCGACGTCGTTTTTTGAAATATTTGTCCTTTAGATCCGACGGTGAATATCCCTCTAGAGGTACTGATTACCTATACCTGCTAGAACATCATAGTCTTCAATCTCTTGCAGAACGTAGACAAAAACATTGTGCAATATTAGCGTGGAAATTAGTAAATGGGCCAATCGACTGTAGTGACTTGTTGATGAAACTTAACTTTCATGCACCTTCTCGGTTCTCTCGCTTTATATCAACATTTACATTACCAACCCCAAGAACAAACTTACTACTGAATTCTCCTGTATACCGTATATGTAAATTTGCTGATATTTTTTACAAAGACATTTTTCACAATTTAGAATAATACGTACAATTTATTATTATGTTTATTATCACTTTTTTGTTAAATATTGTGTAACTTAGTATACAGGGTTTCCACGGCCGAGTGGGACATAGGAGAATACATATAAAATCGGTTTTCGGTGAATATTATCTCCCTAATACTACTTCATCCAAATTTAAGTGCCGAATATTATAACTGGGTTAACAATGAACATTTCCACAATCATAGTACAAAGAAAGTCATTTTAATAAAGCCAAAAAAATTATTATTTTTAAACCTATTGTACGTGAATTTCTAGTAAGGCTTTTAATACGTAAGTTAGTGCAAGCGGCCGTGGCGCAGATGTTTACGCGACGCCTTAATAACGTAAGGCACAGATTGTTTGTTTGGGGTTCGAATCCGAGAAATGAATTTTATTTATTTTTTTTTAATCTTGATTAAGTTTTGTTGTATATTTTGACAAATGATTCGTCGTTAGTAACAATTAAAAATCGAATAATATAATAGCACGTGATCATTTTTGTTATTGTAAAAATTATTCATTATTTACCTTAATCCTTAAAAAATCGATTTTATAGTCTTCAAATTTTCTGATTTTTGTAGTGTTATTGAATTTGTAGCATTATTGTTGGAGACAAAAAATAAAAAATAAAACTAATCTGTCGGGATTCGAACCTTAAACAATCCGTGCATTTATTACATTGCATTACGCTACGGACGCCTGCACTAACTCACGTGTTAAAAGCCTTATTAGGAATTCGCAAACAATAGATTTAAAAATAATAATTTTTTGATTTTATTAAAATGACTTTTTTTGTACTATCATTGTGGAGATGTTAATTGTTAACCTAGTTATAATATGCGGCCCTTACTTTTGAATGAAGTAGTATTAGGGAGATAATATTCACCGAAAACCGATTTTATATGTATTCTCCCTATGTCCCACTTGGCCGTGAAAACCCTGTATATTCATTTTTAATTTATATTATTGTCCTGTAATTGCTACGCACGCGGGCACATAAACAGCCAGCTGCATAGATCGGGTGAAATTCAAACGCAAGTAAAATAATCAAAAATAAAATGAACTAATCTAACAAACACAGCCCTCGGTAACTTCCTTTTCCGACCTACCAGCGTGTGCCTTACCCCAGCTAGTCAGTCGGTTGGGTAGCTCCCCTAAGGTCACCCGAACACTATATAAAACGATCTAAATTGCGCCACCGCGTATATCCTGAAGACCATCAGATCCTACCTCAAGGACCGGAAATTCCACACCGTCGTGAACGGTACGGAATCTTCAAAGAGGCAAATGCTGTCTGGTGTTCCACAAGGCTCGGCACTAGGCCCGGCGCTGTTCAGCATCTACGTCGCAGACATTCCCAAGCCGACAGACTGTCGAGTGTTCAACGCCATCTACGCGGACGACACCGCAATAGTGGCCACCTCGAAGAGTCCCGAGATCGCAGCCCAACTGGCTCAGGCACAGTTGGATCGAATCGAGGATTCTTCAGCACATGCGGTCTTACGATCAATCCGAGGAAAACGCAAGCTATTGCGTTCAGCCGGAGACACCAACCCTCGCCTCAAAAGATAACCGTTCTACGGACGGAAATCGACTGGGGCGAGAAGATCGAATACCTGGGAATGATCCTCGACAGGAGGCTAACTTTCGCCGAGCATCTAGGTAGAGCTAGGAATAGGGCCATCGGTCGACTGCACCAGCTATATCCTATCCTAGGTAACCCCAAACTTAGTCCCAAAACGGGCGCGATGCTGTATAAAACGCACATTCGCCCGATCCTAACCTACGCCAGCCCAGCCTGGGCCACGGCGGCTCCATCACACATCGCACCACTGGAGCGGGTACAAAATCGCGTCCTGCGACTCCTATTCCGCCTTCCTAGACGCACCTCGCTGGTCGTCCTCCGGGAACTAACAGCAGCAGACGCCCAGGACTTGAACGAGTTCCTGAGGAAGCTCATCAGAGGCTTTTTCGGGAAGGCTCTCTCGAGCAACAACCCGGCGATGAGTAGCGCCATCGCGCAAAAATCAACGGGGCCCACCAAACACCGTACCACTACGGAAACACTCCGGCGAATGTGATACGGTAATACACACCACCAATACCTAATTCTGTTTTATGATTTCAGATATCCAACAGCGAGGGAGATCCACCAGAAGACTCCAAGGACCCAATCCGACAACACCTGAAGACCACCAGAAGAACATCCGCACAGGAAGTGAAGCTGGAAGAAGATGAGCCCATCCGCAGAGAGGGACGGAACAACCAACGCATGCCACCGCGTATATGGCAAAATATATAAAATATTATCTGAGGTAATTATTCATGAACAAAAAGTACTAACCTTCTAGAAAGGGTAATTGACAAACACGTGGTCTAAAATTTCGAAGAAAAAAAGCTATGCCTGCTATAAATCCGCTACTAAGCGTAATCAGTGATTTCTCATACCAAAAATACTTCTCAAACCAAAATAGTACACCACTAAACACTGATCGTCGACATTAATTCTAAATCCCATGTGGGCGAATTCAAAGAGGCCGTCGTGTGACAAACGCTAATCCGAGCGTACGGACTTATAGCGCCACCTAGGTGCCATACGAACGTAACATAATAGGTGTATACTGTTGGGCAAAAAATTATTAGTTATTATTATTATTATTATCTCTACCACCCCCCATCACTACTCAGATCTTAAACGGACCAAATCGATTGTTCTGATGTCATTTTCATTAATTTGCATGTACTCACTTGCGTAATAAGGAATAAAACAATTTTTATCACTTTTCATTTTTTGTTGTTTTTACTTTAAAACCGTCAGATCTTTCTGCCGCACCGTGTACTATCAATTAACTAACTTGAAGAACATGAAAAGTATTGTCACTACTAGCTAATCTACATAAATCTAAAATGTCAATCAAAAAAATATATTATCTTTTCTACAATACTTACATTTTGCAGCAAGTATTTAATTTTAAACGAAATACCAATTTAACGGTCGTAAAATACCTGCCCCAACATGAATTTTATTGACTTTTATTATGTACTATATCCAAAACTGAATTTGAAGAAGGAATTTTTTAATTTAATCGCCATCTATCGGAGAAGCTCGCAATTTTTATACCTAAATTCATGTTGTAGAGGTACCACAACATGAATCGCCGACTAAGACTAATCCTAATCTAATAAATGAACTAAGATCTACATACCTTCATCATACTCACCGACTTGTGATCTGGTAAACAAACGGGACGCTTCCGTCACGAAACGATCGACGAAGCTCTGGCAACGTTCCCAATGGTGGATCGGTATACTGGTGAGGTTGCAACAGTAACAGAAGGCAGTTAACGGCGAATGGAGGAACAGTGTGAAGAGAGATCCGTTATGTTGTTGATCTACAACATCAAAATCACATTTATGCATCAGCCGTAGGTATTGAAGGAATCGAATTTACCATGGAAAGCTGGCGGAATATCTTGCGGCGACATCAACGTAACTAACGGTTGTCCGAAATACCTTGGAATGTGTTGGAATACGAAACTATTATCCGAATCGACAATAACGAATAATGGCCGTCTTGTGAAAGGATAGAGGTCTCCCGGATATAAACAATGAGCTTCCTTTTGCTTTTTATGCTCTCCTTCCCGTTTAGAACTAGTTAGGACGCCTCCTAGATCATAGCCCACTACGGAAAAATTGTTAAAATTAATATATTTTTTTAATTCTTCCAACATACACTTACCATCTTCCGGATACTTCGTAGTCGAGAAACACCCATCAGCCGATAAATAAAGCAACAAAGCCCCATTCGCTGGTAACTCCTTGAAACCGCTTGCCAAGAACACTAACACCTGGCTCAGTGTAGGCTTATACAGAAGATATTTATGGGGATTTTCTCGTCTAGCCGGTCTTTCCCCGTTTTCCATAAAAGCTTTCGTCCCCGGCATCCCATAAGGTACCCTTCCAGGCGCCGGGGAAGCGTCGTAGATATGATTGTAATCGTCTTGCGGTTCCCTTTCCAAAGTTTGGATCATCCTGAACATATCCATCGTCAGTTCGGAGAATTTCACTTGATCCGAAGAACTGCCGACGATCAGGATTTCTTGTAGTGTTAAAGTCATGAATGGACTCTTCTCGACGGGTGGCGTTGTCAGCGGACTAAGTCTAAAGACGGCTGTTGGTTACCGTTTAGATATTTTTTTTAGGAGGAATTCAATATTGATTTACCTGTGCGATAGGACTATCGGGTTGGTATCGGCGTGCAATACCGATACTAGAGAGTCGGCCTCTATGAAGGCGCGGATCTCGTCCAACACCATCGTCCATTCGTATTGGTCTTCGGGTTCGTACGTGCTGGTGTAATCGGCGATGTGTCTGTCTAGTTCTACGATCAGATCTCTGACGAGTTTCATCCTTCGGAGTAAGAGGCAGACGACGATGAATCGTGCGTAGTATCTTAATTTTTTTACCATTAATTCAGATCTGGGACAATATAACATAAATAAGCTGCATTAAATATTGATAGAAATAAATGGGTGTGGGGGAAAAAGGATAGGAAATAGCCCTAGATTTTTGTTTCTATGTACAGGGTATGCCAATTATCTGAGCTCGATCTATTATATCTTACCTATTAGCTTATTTAAATTTTTTAAAGTAATAGTTGTTCGGGATCAACTACTCTATATCGTAAAATTATTTTAGTGTATACAGGGTGTTTAGTTTTGGCTGAGCGTTATAAAACTTTCTTTTTTAAATGGAACAACGTATATATTATGACATTTTCAGATTCCTCGATATAAATTAAGGTAGTTTTGTCTGACAAACCTAGTACTAAAAATTTACCGTTTCCGAGATTAATAATATACAGGGTGATCCATTAAAAAAAACGAGTTTTACCGTATTAAAAATGCAACGATTAATTTTCAATTTCGAAACACCCTGTATGCTATAGTGAAGATATTTGGCATAGATTGTTTAACTTAAGGTAATGTTTAACTAAGGTAAATTTTAATTAAACTAACGGGTGGACAAATTAGAGGTTAGGAAGTAAATTGGCTGTCAAATGATGAAATGTCAAGAATTGAGCTGTCACCTTTTCACATTTATTTAGTAAAAAGTTGGGAAATTTTAACCATGGAACGATACACTCTTGAACAAAGAACTTTAATTGTGAAAATTTATTATCAAAATGGTGAAAATTTACTGTATCACTTCGTAAAATTCGAGCAGCTTTTTCTCGTAATCAGACTCCTTCTGAGACCGCTGTGCGTAATCTAATCGCTAAATTCGAGGCTCGCGGTACTGTTGCTTACAATAGACCAAAACAATACGCTCGTAGAGGCCGTAGTGATGCAAACATAGCCGCTGTACTGCAAAGTGTTGAGAATGAACCTGGAGCATCAACTCGTCGACGTTCGTAACAATTGGGCACCATCACAGGCACTTTGCGCAACATTTTGCATAAATATCTTCATCTTCATGCTTATCAAGTTCAACTCGTTCAAGAATTAAAACCGACCGACCATTGTTTGCGTCGAACGTTTGTGAATTGGCTGTTTGAAAAACTGAACGAACAAAATCATCTTTAGTGATGAGGCCCATTTTCAATTAGGCGATTATTTAAACAAACAAAATGGTCGCATATGGAGCTCACAAAATCCACAAACAGTCCTCGAAAAACCATTACATCCAAAGAAAGTGACGGTATGGTGTGGTTTATGGTCAGGCGGCATCATCGGCCCATATTTTTTCGAAAATAAGCAAGGAAACCGAAACCAGGAAACTAAACCATGATAACCGATTCTTTGTGGCCACAATTGGATAATGTTGACATCAGAGACCTTTGGTCTCAGCAAAACGGCGCCACAAGCCACACAGCCGACCAAACAATTCAGTTATTGCATGAGAAATTTCTCGGTCGAGTAATTTCTCGATTTGGCGATGTCAATTGGCCGCCTCGCTCTTGTTATTTAACGCCGCTGGATTATTTCCTCTGGGGCTATTTGAAAGACCGGCTTTACGTCAACAAACCACAAACAACTGACGCTCTGAAAGATGAAATTCGACGCTGCATTACCGAGATAATGTCAAAAGGTGACAGCTCAATTCTTGACATTTCATTATTTGACAGCCAATTCTACTACTTCCTAACCCCAAATTTGCCCACCCTGTAATAGCTAAAATATAGTAGACCGAATGTAGATAATTGAACTAAGAAAGAAACTAAAAAATAAACAAATGAGAAGCGTTTAAAGCTTAAGAAATTTGTTAACATTTAATTCCATGTTGATCATGGAAAATAATAAAATATAATGTTCACGGTACAAAAACAATAAACACAATAATCAAATAATTGTCTTTGTACCGTTATCATTATATTTTGTTATTATTTTCCAAGATCATGGAATTATGTAAATGCTAACAAATTTCTTAAGCTTTAAATGCTTCTCATTTGTTTATTTTTTAGTTAAAGATAGCTATGTATTCGATATATTTTGTTCAAAACGTTATACTCTTTTCAAGTACCTACGTACAAATATAACATTTTTTGGCTTGAAGTGAAAGAAGCCTAATATTAATGTTTCTTTGATATCGACTAAATTCCAACATAACTACTTTATTATTCATTTAAGGACAATAGTGTATTGAAGCTTTTATATCACAAATAAAATTATCCTTCTAAATTAAATGGTGTTTCATTTAAAAAAATTACAAATTTTCAAATTTCTCAGAAATACGTAATTCAATTGTTTTTTCATGAACTGCATAGTAATCAGCGTTAAAAACATTAATAATTTGCTAATTTGACCACAACTGTAGCTCCAAAAATAACGGAGATAGCAATAGTGCTCCGATAACTTCGGACACTGTGTATATACATACAGGGTGTGCCAATTATCTGAATTCGGTCTATTACATCTTACCTACCTATTACTAGAGTTGGCACAGCGCTGTTGACCATCTTACCATTATCAATAAATGTTTATGTATTTTATAGTAAATTACCTATATCTCAAAAAGTATTAACTTTAGCTATAGGGAATGTTATAAGCGATTGAAAGGGAACTTGAAGCACTATTAAATGGCATAAAAATATACAGAGTATTCCATTTGAAAAAAACGAGTTTTACCGTATTAAAAATGCAACGATTAATTTTCAATTTCTAAACACCCTGTATGCTATAGTGAAGATATTTGGCATGGATTGTTTAACTTAAGGTAATGTTATAATTATGCCAAAGAATCGTTGCAAAACAAATATTAGTACAGACGGAATTAATTTTCAATAACAACCATGAAAATGATCTTTTTTCTCTTAAAATTGAAATATCTCGGAAACGGTTAATTTTTAATACTAGGTTTGTCAGACAAAACTATCTTAATTTACAACGGGGAATCTGAAAATGTCATAATATATAGGTTGTTCCATTTAAAAAAGAAAATTTTATAACGCTCAGCCAAAACTGAACACTCTGTATACACTAAAATAATTTTACGATATAGAGCAGTTGATCCCGAACAACTTTTACTTAAATCATTTTTTAATTAAACTAATAGGTAAGATATAATAGACCGAATTCAGATAATTGGCACACCCTATATGTATACAGTACTAATCTTGCACCTATGGTCAGGGCTCGGCTTAATCACGAACAGAATTAGCTGATAACAATTACAATAGTGCTCTCGCATACTTTTTTTGTGAAGATTTCATGCTCTACAATAAAAGCCCTAAAAGTTTTTTGATATCTTCTGTAGTTAAGCTTACGTCTGCAAAGAAAAGGACAATTAGGGTTATTTTTGCGATATTTTCCTTTTTTTACGAATCCATCTTTAACCGTATAAGATATCAAGAAAACTTGTAAGACTTTTTCTGTAAAGCATGAAATCTTCTACAAAGTGTCGAGGAAAGCACTATTCTAGTTGTTATGGTTTTCAAGTTCTCGAGCTAATTTTGTTCGTTATTTAGCCGAGCACTGACCATAGGTGCATCGATAGTCTTTCTACCATTTGGCGCAAGACATCTTCTTCTTTATATTCCGTATACCAGTTTCTTCCATTCCTTTTTATTCACCGCCAGAGCTTTCGCCGTTTGTAATGTGCCCCCCTCTTTAGTAGAATTCTTTGCAGGTTTTCATCCCATTTCATCTTTCCCCGTTTTCTTCTAGGTATTATCCGTGTTTCTCATATTCTCCTTACTTGCCTATTTTCCCCCAGTCTACTCATGTGGCCAAACCAATTTAGTTGTTTCTGTTCTATAATCTGTAGCGCTGGTTGAACTCCCAAATCTTCTCTGATCACTTCATTTCTAACTCTGTCCTGCCATGTCACACGCCTCAAGTACTTCATTTCCATAGCCTGTATTGAGTTGGCTTGCCTCTTTGTTAGTACCCATGTTTCTGCCTCGAATGTCAGGGTCGGAATATAAATCCATACACTTTTGGTGCAGCTCTCTTTATTTTCCTGCTGTTGATCCCCTTGTGAATACAGCTACCACATCCAAGTATTTAAACTTATTGACTATATGGTTGTTGCCAATTGTTATATTCACTTTCGTATTTTCTCTTGATACTACCATTATTTTTGTTTTTTCTACATTTATCTTCATATTTACTTTAGACAGAGCAGCATTCCATATTTCCAGATGCTTTTGAAGTTCTTTCTCTGAACTTGCAAAGATTGTCAAATCATCTGCAAAAGCACACTCTGCTATCTTTACCGATGCTAAATTCCAATACTCAATCTGAAGTTTACCCACTTTTACTTTTTTACCAACCTTATTCTTGTTCAACATGTTCCATATCTCAACCCTTCATATCCTGCCAAACGCTTTTTCAAGATCTATGAAAGCCATGAATGCTTCTTGACTTTGGTCTAACGTCTTCCCAATAATTTGTTTTATACTAAATATAAGATCATTTTGTTTCTAAATTTGTAAAAAATACAAAAGAAACAAATATACAACTACATCTACGGGATAAAACATTATACCGCTTGCATGTGAGACTTCAGATATTAAAAATAATGATATAACAGCGTTTAAACTGGCTGTTTTGCAAGCTGACATTGACAACGTTTTTAATGCGGATTGGTAGCTTAAGAATGCGATTATCAGGAACTACAGGAATTTTCGGAAAAGAGCCTCGAACATTGCGTCACTGGAGAAATAAATGATATATTCAGAGAATGTGTTTTTAGAAATTTATGAGGAAGTGGTTCATGTCCTGGCGATAACAGAACATTGGATTGATACTAAGAACTTACAATATATAAATTTAAGGAACTATACTATGGCATCCTGTTTCTGTAGAGCTACAAATAGGTATGGTGGCTCTTGCATTTTTGTAGGAGAAGGTATTCTTCTTAAGGAAATGAAAAATCTAAGAGAAAAAAGTCAAGAATCCATAGTGGAATATAGTGTTGTTGAACTTCCGAACGGTAAATGGTATTGGGGAAGATGATATTGCACTGGATATATCATCTGAATATTTTTCCGATTCTGATTAATTATTTACAAAATATAAAGTGTAATTGTTTCTTTTCAATTTTTGTTTTGACTAAGGGTGTTGCTGTGCATATATAAAAACATTGCAAAAAGTCTTAATTTTGTATTTTGGACGAAAATTTCTACAATATAATTTGAGGATGTTTTAAGGGTTGTTTTTTTATTAATCAAGTACAAACTACTAAACATGTCAAATTCAATCCATTAAGGGATGCTTTTGACAAACAAATACTTCGAATTTGCAAGCTAAACTATATAATTTGTTTAAAAAATATTCTTCGTATACTTGTAGTAAGTGATATCAATTTTTCGCATTTAAGGGATGTATTTCAGGGAAGGTATGTTTACTCAGTAACATATGTTTACTCATCTTTTAATGTAAAATTTGTTAAAACTAAAGAGTAAACTGTGGGACGAGTCTTCTTGGTTTCAAATTCGCTTCTTTTAATCTACACTCGGGAGCAAAAAAATCGACTCAGACTGCACACTCGCATTAAATTACATCTGGCACAAAAACTAAAACTTAAATTCCACTTTTGCTTTCAAAATCTTTAAGTTCAGCATTTTAGCTTTAAAATGAGTGCATATTCTTTTAACTTACGTTTTTTATACACTTAGACTACCTTAAAATTTGTTGTGATCGATAATCACAAGATTTTGTATAAGTTGACATCATTGTTCTTTGCAAGCCAGTAGGTCGTTTAAAAGGCTTTCTACCTTATCAACCAGTATTAGTTGATTGTCAAACGTCAACCGGTATACATTTCCGTCAGCTACATTTAGGAATATTAGCTGCTAATGGATACTACAACCGAAATAGCGGCTCAAGCGGTTGCATTATTGCAATAAGGCCATAATCAACGGGAAGTCGGTCGTGTGCTGCACATGAGTCAGTCTGCCGTGTCAAGAGTTTACCGAAGATACCAGGAGAATGGGAGCTTTCATCGAAGAAGAGGTTCCGGCAGAAAGCGATGCACAGTAGTGAGAGATGACCGTTTCATTGTCCAGAGCTCTTTAAGAAATCGGGCGTACAAATTCAACGGGAGCTCAGAGAAACGCGGGGAGTGGCTGTTAGTCGGTGGACAGTCAGAAGACGACTCAAGGCAGCTATCCCTAGTCCAAAAAGGCCAGCTACAGGTCCCAAATTGACCCCAGCTCATCGAACAACTCGTCTCCGTTTCGCAGGAGAGCATGTTGATTGGACAAACGAGCAATGGCGCTCTGTACTGTTCTCGGATGAAAGCAGAGTGTGTTTGCACGGCAGTGACAGACGAGCAAAAGTATACAGAAGGCCGGGAGAAAGATTCGCACAATGCTGCATAACAGAAAAGGTGGCTTTTAGGAGGAGGTTCCTGTATGGTGTGGGCTGGCATTTCTATGGACGCAAAAACCGAGTTGGTTTTTATTGAAACCGGCGGCCGAGCAGGAGGTTTGACTGCGAACCGTTCCTTACGTTGGTTTTATCGGGGAAACCTTCATTCTCATGCAAGATAATGCCCATCCACACAGTGCAGTTTTCGTAAGGCATTACTTGCAAGAACTTGAAATAAGTCGTATGGACTGCCCGGCGCGCAGCCCGGACTTGAATCCTATTAAGCACCTGTGGGATGAACTCAAAAGGAAAATTCGGGCTAGAAATCCTGCACCAGTTACGAGAACTGAACTTCAAGCAGCACTTACCAAAGAGTGGGACGCTATCCCCAAGACAGCGCGATTAAACTTATTCATTCCATGAAGAATCGTTTACAAGCGGTAATTAGGGCTAGGGGCTGTAACACTAAATATTGATCATGTTTTTTGAAAATTAAAATAAAAATGTACTTGATATTACCTAGTCTATTCTTTTAAGTTTTCCGCGTCTGTTTTGAAGTTTTAGCATCCTAAAACATAACTTTATTTTTTCAAAGAAAAAGGAAATGTAACTTTTAGAAGAATGTGCACTCATTTTTATGTTAAGATCTTGAACTTGAAGGTTTGAAAAGCAAAACTAGAATTTATGTTATATTTTTTGTGCCAGGGACAGTTTACTGCGAGAGTGTGGTCTGAGTCGATTTCTAACAGTTTGAGATCAGAAATGTCTATCCCATATGTGCTTCTCTTAGGTTGTTTAAGAGGTTCCTTGTTCTGGCAATACGCTTACGCAGAGAAGAAAGAACAAGAAATCGGTCTTGATTTGCTGAAACCGATTCGATAAACTCTGAATAACAGAAAGGAAACTCCAAGATTCCTTTTAAAATGTAGAGTAGAGTGGCCGTGCTGAATAAGGGCGACAGCAAGAGCAACTTGCACTTCACTAAGATGCCTCATTTTACTTCGAATCAACGAAGATTGACAGTTGAATTCATCTATCATATTTAGAAGGCTTTCATACGTCAATTCAATGCATAGGCACTTGAAATTATTAATGTTTTTTAGTGTAATTTAGAAGTACTTAACTAAAGAGTTGTAAAATTGTTTTTGTAATTTTCTTTAGCCTTCTTATGCCGTTGAAGCATACCAAATTTGATTTGTCTAGAATAATTATTTCAAAAGTTACAGGTTTTGAAAAATATGAAAACAGGGTCGTTATGATTCGTTCCTAGCATCTACCTACGACCTTCGTTAAAGTATCGTAATTGGCTTTAAATTTTACCAAAAAAAAGTTAGTATTAACGCTCTAGATATTAAACGTATTTTCTAACGACTTCATCAAATAAAATGTATAAATTCCAGCTAAAATCCCACGTTACCTCAATGAACGTAGGCGTTCTTACCAGCTAATGGACTGTTTTATCTCCGAAATATACTTTTCAGAAGATTACAAAATAAGAATGTAATGTAAATTAGTCCTACCCACACCCACCTAGAAGACAACAGTATTTACTCTCCATTAACGTTTGAAACCTTTATAAACACTTACATTACTAACTTTATAATATGTCAAATGTCAAACGTCAAATATTTATATCTTTTAAAAAAAAAGCGTACCTGTCCTCTTTCGCAGCTCTCGAATAATAGGCTCTACCTCGAATTGCAGCATAAAACGAGTAAGCTTCATTCAAGTAATTAGTTTCGCTAGTCCTTAAGCTGGAACGGACAATTTTAATGAATAAATCAACGAACGAAATTAACATTTATTATACTAACTAGTAATGATAGTAGAGCTGTCCGATCTTGGACGCGATTTCGCCGATCTGCCACCTCTTCAAGCCGTACTTGGAATCGAGGATTTGGCGGTGTTGCTGTTGGAACTTCCATAGTTTCGTGTAGATGTCGAACGTCCTGCCAAAATACGCCTGCCACTGTTTGTGTCCGTATTGCGGCAGGTCCCTGGAATGTAAGAAGGATACGATCAGAGACGCGGAAAAAAATGTCGCCCCGTATAAGTTTTTGAGCGGTGGCCAAACTAATTACGTTTGCAGATGGGACTTGTTTGCCAAAAGTTTTTCTGCATATTTGTAAGGTATCTATCGGTGAGGGATATTGATGTTTTGAGGTCCTCAAAATGTTTGCACCCTCAAACGTACTATTACCTAGTTTTAATCAGATTGAAGGACGTTAAAGCGGATAGTAATTATAGAAGGCGGGTTCTAGATCTTAGATAGATTTAAATAAATTAAAAAATCGGTTTGTTATGGTCAAACCTGTTATAACTTGGTGATTCCAGGCAATCTTGTTTGCCCGGTTATGTGTATACGTGATGGCGCTTTGGTAGAAATCTTTGAGCTGGTAACAAGATAAATCAACTAGAGTGCAGGGCGATTGTTGTTTGTACTTTTCTCTTTATAGTCGTCGTAATGGTAAAAGGAAAATTCTTGGTTAGTACAGAATTAAACAAAGAGAGGCTTGTGATTCATGGCCTTCATGTATTTGGGATTCTGAATTGAGGACCTGGTTTTAAGTTCTGCAGACATTTTCACAATTTCATGAGTCCTGTATAGTCAAATCTTTCCATCCAATAGCCTACAGTAAGAGAGACTCACATTATCGGTAAAAGAGGCAGAAATATGCAATAAATTGTACGTATTGTCTGTAAATGCCTGTAATAGGCGCTCATGGTAAGTTGTTGGAATCACCCTACAAGTGAGTGCAATTAAGTTCAATATTTTAATTGCACTCGCTTGCACAGTGACTCCAACAAAAGAATATATCTCAAAATCTGCCCAATTTTTTAAATTTTCAAATGTTTGTCATGTTTGACACTTTATTAAAGTTGGTAGTTATCATATCTATTCCATACGAATAAATGTAGCATTATATTGCAAGTAGTCATCTGTGGAAAGTTCTTCTCGTTCGACCTTGTTCTAACGACTTATTGTGTAAATTTGGTATCAAAATTTTGTTCATTGCTAATTCCCAATGCCCAATAACGTAAATTAACATCTGATAAAGCAAATAGAGCAATTGGTTTGCTACAGGGTGGGCAATCACAAAGTGACGTAGCAACTTTTTTTCAAGTTAGCCAAAGTGTCATTTCTAGACTTCTTAACCTTCCTCAAAAAACTGGGTCCGTTGAAGAAAGACAAAGAATTGGGCGCCCATCAATAACTATCACTGCTGAAGACCGATATGTCACCATTGATGCACGCCAAGAACTTTTGAGCACATGTCGAATGTTGAGTAGGAGGCCCGCAGAATCCACAGGAACATCAGTATCAGCTGAAACTGTCGGAAGACGTTTCCAGATATGGTAGTTTTTCGGATGGTCGTCGAACGCATGTCTGAACACAACCTTTGATACCAAGACACCGGCGATCAGTACAAGAAGTTCACCCTTTCAGAGGAGGCACTCTTTGTGTATGGAGAGGCATTTGTTATGATGGCCGTACCGACTTGCTTGTTATTCCGGGAAACACGGATTCAGAAGTATACTTGAATCAGGTGATCAACAACATTGTGCCAGAGTATCATGCTGTTGTGGGTCTTGGTTTCCTTTTTTTGGACGTCCACACCGATCCATGACAAAAGGAGCTATTTTTGACGTCATCAAAGTAGCACGTTTTTTTTTGTCGTATGAATTATTACCCAATTTTAATTAGAGGGGAAGTAACGGCTTTCACAACGTTAACTAAATGTAACTAACTCTACGATCATCTTATTTACGTTTACCCAATTTTAAGTAAATGTTACAAAGTAAATATCACTAAACGGAACTTTGTATTTGTTTTGCAATAAGTATGGCTAAGTCATCAAGAACCTGTCTTTATTGCTGTCTTGGTTTCGTCATTTAGCTATACCTGCTCTATCGCTTGATGTACGAGGGAGCGTTTTTATATTCGCGGAATGAGCGGGTTGTAGGGGGGTGATTAGGCGCATTAGGGGGCGTGGCCTGTGCAGCGACTCATAATTAGTATAAATACGAAGTTTCATTGTTATTAGAAAGTTAGTCTTTGAGCTATCGTCAACCAAGTAACATAATCAGGAGTGGAAAGTGAAATATGGAAAAAATCGAATATCGTGCCGTTATAAAGTTCCTTACCAGGCAAGGAAAATCAGTCGCGACCATAATGAATGAGAGGTCATTGGTTTACGGCGACTCTTGTCCAGGAAAAACCATGGTGTACAAGTGGCATAGTTTATTTAAACAAGGAAGGGAATCCCTTGAAGACGACCCGAGGCCGGGCAGGAGCATTGAGGTGACCACGCCAGCACTTATCCAAAAAGTCGAAAAAATTGTACTCGAAGATGCTCGACTAAAGAAGAAACAACTCGCAGAAATGGTTGGAGTATCCGATACAACAATTTTTAAAATCCTACACGATCATCTCGGCATGTCTAAGGTCAGCGCAAGATGGGTACCGAGAATGCTCACGCCGCCGCAAAAACAACAGCGCGTAGTGTTCGCGTGCATTTTTGGACCTCTGTAATGAAGACAAAGATGGTGTATTGAGTCGAATTGTTACTGGAGACGAAACTTGGGTTCATCATTATGAACCTGAGTCCAAACAAGACCCCATGCAGTGGCATAAAAAAGGGCACAGCACCTCCCAAGAAATTTAAAGTGTCACAATCAGCTGGGAAACTCATGGCAACGGTATTTTCGGACTCGGAAGGAATATTGTTGATTGATTATAAAGATAAAGGCGTTTCTATAACCGGAGAATATTACGCTTCAATATTAGAGCGACTAAAAGAAGCCATTAAAGAGAAAAGACGGGGAAAATTGACGAAAGGTGTGCTGCTTTTGCACGACAACGCGCTCGTCCACAAGAGCCGCGTTGCGTTAGCTGCCCTGCATAAGGTGGGCTTCGAAATTGTGAATCACCCACCCTACAGCCCAGACCTGGTCCCGAGTGATTGTTACCTGTTTCCGAAAATGAAAAAAGAGCTGCGGGGTAAAAAATTTACTGCCGATGATGAAGTCAAGGAGGCAGTTTTGGCGTATTTTGCAGATAAAGAGAAATCATTTATGAGGGTATAAATAAATTAATTGAAAGATGTGAAAAATGTATCCGTCTTGCAGGTGAATATATTGAAAAAGAAAAATAATTTGGTTTTTTATTTCCACCCCTTATCCCCCATTCCGCGAATATAAAAACGCTCCCTCGTAAATCCTATACAGCATGCTTGGGATCAGTTGCAGAGGGCTTTGGATCATCATTATCCCCAACCACAAACAATGGAACAATTGAGAAATTTGCTTCCACAACTCTGGTAACAGATTCCGCAAGGAATCTTTAATAATCTCATAACCAGCATGCAAAGACGTTGTCAAGCTGTCATTGAAGCCCTTCCAGGAGATAAACTTTCAGGCTAAGAGGGTGCAATTAAGAGAAAAATGTATAAACTAAGTAATATTGAAGAAGTTTCGGAAAATGAGTCAATAGTCAAAGTGAAAGGTAGCATTTTGAGCATTTATAGTTGCTACTCGATGAGACGGTGGTCTATTTCAATCCACTGGTTATTGGTAGTTTTAACAATAATTGGGTTGAAGGATGATGCGTGCGAAGGTCTTAGCAAATAATTGCTTCACAAGCCTGTAAATGGAACTGTAAATGACCATGAACATCTGAAGATCTGAAGATCTGAAGACCCATTTTTGAATTAAGTCCTCCAATATTTAGTTTTTTTTCTGGAAATGTTATCTTTGAGAATACTTAATACTCTCGCAAATATTTACAGAAATTGAAATACGCGTTGATGAATATATTTTAACAAAATTCGCCATCTTCTTGTGTCACTGTTCTACTTCACCCCCCCCCCCCCCTCCCTCACTACCAGGGGAGCTTCCTCTTCGCTTATCATCATAGGGAACTATGTAGAGTCGAATGATACCTCGTTTTAAAGGCAAAGAAGTCGGGAAGTCGGTAGCAAATAAAAAGAAAAATGTTCAAAACCCTACAGTAAGAACAGAAGCAGTAGAAACGGTTGTTTTGGGACACTTTTCCATCGATCTTACATTAAGTACAAGAACATTTGCTGCATGAAGAGGACTGTGATCGCCGTTTAGAGTTTTGTGACGTGATAAGTAATCGCGCAATTAATAATCCAAATTTTCGTAATATTAGTGAGAACGATGATCAGTATAGTGAAGACCAGTTATATTTTCAACAGGATGGAGCTCCTCCGCACTACACGCAATGTGTTTGACAGTATTTAAATGAAAGCTTTTCTGGGCAACTGATTGGAAGAAGAGGGCCACGTTCAATTGTCAACAAGATCTCATCAATCAAGAAGAGATTTCGGTTTATATTTCAATGTTTTATCACCTTTATAAATATATATATGTATATACAGGGTGTTTCATAATATATGCGCAGGACTTCACGAAGTTTGCTTTTCTTATTTGTTCTAACATTTTAGTAAAATAAAAATTTTATTTCAACTTTAGAGTTCATGACCAACAGTACCTTTTTTGTGTAGAAAACATTGGCGGTTCAAATAGGCGTCTCAAAACCGTACTTTTGTCCAGTGGCGTAGAAATTGGGGAGAAAAACAACCACTACTCCTTCAAAATCTTCACCTAAGCTACGATATTATTTTCAGTAAAAATCTCAATGTGACACCAAGATTAGAATGTGGATTTGAAATGTTTTAAAACTACTTATTTCATTGGCAAGGAATTAGCTGGAGCTGGGGGAGGGCCTATAGGTCAACATCATTGAAATATGCGTAAATGATCATATTCGGATTAAATCTCAATAAATTCATTGCCCCCATATAAAAATTTGGCAAAAACTAAACAGAATCAGTGACATCGAAATTGGAGGTTGGTTTGAAAAATTGTAAACTTTATTTTTTCTGTTTTATCTCATATGCGAAAAAAAATATTTTGCAGATAAACTATGACATTATTCTTAGTAAAAATATAAATGGAATGTTTCAGAGATGATTATTTCATTGACAGTAAGACAAATTTCTAAATTCTCTCATCGAACATCTATAAGAAGAGTAAAAGTTTAGTCAAGAGCCATGTGTCTCTTATTTGCTACAGAACTATAATGACCTAAAAGTTAGCTGATTAAATCCAAAATTCACTAATTCCTGTATTCTCGTAAATGACTCGTTAATGAAACGGAATACAGTTGAACAAACAATTGTTCTAAAAATAACCACACAACACTAATAATAGTTTTGCATCAATTGAGATAAACAGCATACAAGTCTTGGCTTATTCATAGCTATTTTTAGTCATTCTGTATACATTATCGACTGTAACACTTCCAATTTAATAAATGTAATCAATTCATAATGAAAATAAAAATTATTTTGAGCGTTAGCTTAATTACCTTTCCCATTTTATTAAATTAAATATAAGATATTTCCTTTAATTAATTCTTCTTACGAACGAATCAAAACCTCGTTAGCATTCACATCTAATTAAGCTTCAAAAAAAAAGAAAAATTAAATCTCTAGGTGTCCTACCTTAACCCATTGAATAACTGCTTAGATTTCTCGAGCAAATGACAGAATTCCATGACAATTTTCCTTTCGTGGTCATCCATGCTAGCCATTCCTACCATCTTCTCTTACGGAAAAGAAAAAAGTCACGTCTCAAATCGACATTTTTTCCCCCTTAATAATAATGTATATTCCCCCCGAAAAAGCGTGACACGCCACCACTCGATACCGTTTCAAGTTTACGCAATCGAACCCAATTCTACGGGACTGTGTGGTGTCGTCGAAAAAGCGAATGGCAGACGTTTCCCCGGCGATGGTAGCGCCGCGACGTCGTACTACGAATTTTAGGCGGCCTACCTGCCGACGTTGTCCTGTGTGTTTCGAGCGCCGCTCCGATTATTCAATATTTAAAGCTCGCTAAGAAAAAAATGTTACGATTCGAGACGTGATTTCTGAACTCGTTTCACGTTTCGAATGAGCGTTTGTAATATTTTCCTGCGTTTTTTTTTCTTCGTAATTAGGGTGTTACAGCGTCGTCCCCTCGTGTACATTCATCGATTCGTCGGAAGGGTGGCTTGTTTGAAAATCAATAATTTGAAAGTCGCCGTTCAAACTGACATCTTACGGGTGGTAGTTGAAGTTTTAAAAGCGTATTGATGTGATTGGTCGTTGCAGTTTTGGTTTGACATTATTTCTGTTATCATTGCTGTCATTTTAGGGGATGGATAATGTGAGTAGTTTAGGGAAATGGTAATGGAGGGTGCTTATATAGCAAAAGACAAGAAATTAAAAGCATTGTAAGTACAAACAGGATCATTGTTTTGAAATATCATCGGATACCAAAATACATACAATCTATCTTTTGATTTTTATTGTTGTTTATTCAGAATAGTCATACTCATAGGCTAAAATGGTCTTTAGTCGGTCGAAATCTTTTGGATGACCGGAACGGTATCGAAATGATTTCCTTTTATCGTTAATTTCAACAACAATAGTCAACTCTCGGGCTCTCGATATTCTGGCCGAACTCATCGAATTTTGACCCACAACTTCTTTCAGGAACTTTTAGGAACGAATTCACTATGAAAAATTCCCTTTGAATCGAAGAAAACAGTCAGCATTGTCTTGGGAGCGTAATTTTGTCTTCTAGGAGTGTAATTTTTCCTCTTTTGGCTCTTCTGGTGACTTCCACGCATTAGTCTCATAGCATCTGGGACATACTGTATAAAAGACAATTCAGAAGATGCGTCGTTTATGCGAAACTGTGCGGCGTAATTTGAGATGTAGCATATTGTGTTTTAAACTGTGTTGAAAACAGTTCAGATCTATCAATGTAATATTGTATAGTGCAAAGTGCTGTATCTCTGAAACTATTCGTCGTAGAGACTTGCGGTAAAAATTTTTAAGACTAAAGTGGTCAAAAGAAGGCCGTGGAAAATATTTTCAGATTTCCAAGATAGTCGCCAGGGGGCGTAACCGACATCTTAAATCTTTAAAATGATTTTTCACTGAAATCCAGCCAGTAAATGTTACCAAGAAATATATGTTTTTTAAAGCTAAGCTTTACTCGAGTAATTTTGGTTAACACTTTTTGACGTACCTATTAAAATAAAGTGGTGGGGGCTAATTACATGTTTGTTTAAATAAACAGCTGTAACTCCTAAACGACTGAATTGATTTTAACAAACTTGATCTCACTGAAAAAAGCATTTATTTTTCCATCAAACCTACCTTACCTGTGATATGTCTATTTCTTAGTGATGCCGCTAGAGCGCGCTTTTTGATATAATAACAGAAAATTGTAAAATTCTCTTCTCTCGCGCTCTAGCGGCATCTTTCTCTCTTCAATTGCGAGTTTTTGTTTGTGCATTATTGTATCTTGTTTCAGCATCATTTGTAGGCTGCAATAGTCACTTCTAACGCAGCCAGTCTTCGTGGACACGCTGTATAAGCCGTATTTTGACAGCTAAAACCTGTGTAAAACCACTAAATTGTCATAATTATGACAGTTTGACAGGTTTTAGCTGTCAAAATACTGTTTATACAGCGTGTCCACGAACACTGGCTGCGTTAGAAGTGACTTAGTGTACCTACTTGCAATATAGGCGTCATTAAGTAGGTTTTACAGGGATATGCACTATCGACTAATAAAATACAATGGTGGTAATCATTTGCTTCCTAGGATTAGTAGCATTAAACATTGAACTGTCATGCGTAGATCCAGGCCAGCGGGCATCAATACTTCTAATCTTTAGGTGGGAATCGCATACCAGCTCCACATTGTAGGAAAAAATAGCCTATTCTATTACGATAAAGTTCAGCATTGTCACCACCTGGTGATTGGATTTTAATGTGGATGCCATCAATGCATCCAATAACGTGAGGAAACTCATACCTACATTCCCATAAACTCCTGCTTTACATATTTTAGTTCTTCAGCAGTAATGGGCATTTTTATTTCATTTACTGCCAGTGCAGCAACAGAATGCAGTACTTTTTTAATTATTTTACTTATTATTGATTTGTGCCGATCCATATTGTCGTCCATAGCATTTTGAAACGTACCAGTAGCTAGAAATCTCAGTGTACACAGTAATTGATTTAATCCCGAAACACTTCTATTTCTTTGGGTTAGTGGGGCAATATTGTGACCAATTAATTCTACAATATGCATTAAACTTTCCTTAGACAATCTAAAACGTGCATGGAAGTCTGGATCATCAAAGGCATAAAGAGGATCTATTTTTTCAAATATAGTACTGTCGTTCAACAATAGTTTTAATTAATTATTTTGATTATTTGAAAAAATGGTATCTCTAATTATGGTTCAATTGTAGACCAACTATCACTAACCAGTAGATATTATCCATACTTTACTTACTTTCTAACTATAATATATTTTATTTTAAATAAATTTTCAAATACTAGCTGCACTTTCAAAGGGGAGCTGTGTATACGTCCTCCAGAAACGAGGAAATCATCTGTTGCAAGTTGCAAGACCAAATCGACGCCATCGGTCGTTGAGGATCGAGGTGGAGACTCAGACCTAATGAAAGCAAGTGCATCGCAATTCGCTTCCAAACTTACATATTCATCGAGGACTTCCGGCTGATGTGGAGCTAGTCTGGTCTTATATTTGGACATCACCGTGGACCAAAGACTGATTGAACCAGCACGTCGAGTGCGTCATTTTTATGCTCATTGTCCCTGAAACTGCCCCCACTATGGGGTACTGTCACGGTCCAGCCTAGCGAGAACCCATCTGAAGAAGCTAGAAATACTTCAGAACAAGATCCTCAGGACGATGGTAGGAGCCCCTTGGTTCGTAAGGAGCGAACCGACCTGCAAATCCCATCCATCAGGGACTACCTGACCATATTAGCTTGACAGGCTTGACAATGGAATGATGGATGATCATCGTTTCGAAGTATTTTTACGTCGTCTCCAATAGATCGTATTTTAATTAACATGGAGTCACATGCACCAATCACCTTTTGAAGTTCATCAATTTAGGAGTATTTTTTTAATGTGTTGGCGCGGGACAGCCCTACCTGCCGATGGTGTCGCTACTGCTACAGTATCAGCTCCTGAATTGGCTATTTCTATTACAAAGAGCTTTGTTAAGACTCTGATGTCAAATACAAGAATGTATCTCTGTAATTTACAAGCCTAGTTAATATATAAGTAATACAATTTACTAAGCCTGTGCTGATGATATTTGATCTTTCAGTATACCAATAATGAAACAACGGTTGCCTCACTGTTTTTATGTTTGCTAAAACAGTTCTTACTTTCTCTGTGTATTCATTGTCTTAGTAGGTACCATTTTTAGTGCAACTTCTAACGAATTAAAACAGATATTTATAATACAACTTTAAGTTTAAAGATGTCTTCATTGAAAGAACGGACTTTTCAAGTATAGTTATGGTACTGGTGCATCGACTATCTTGAAAAATAAAACTTTCCACCTTTCCAAGTCGTTTCATTCTATCTTAGGGACAATATCTGCAATGCCCTCGTATACAAACTGACTTTGACGTTTGACGTAGTCCGCCATCTATTGAATTCAGGAGAAAGTTTTCTAGAGATGTGATTATTGTTGCAAACTCATTATTTACCTCCTATGGGGAATTAATAAAGTGGTTCAGCCGATTACTGCAATGTAGCAGGTTTGATGTTTTATGGGTGAGATAGTGCTGCTGGTGATTGATGCATAATTATTAGGAATTTTTAAATTAGGAACAACTAAGGTAAAAGACAATTTTTTCAGGAATTTGGCTAAATCATCTTGAACAAATCTCAAACTTCGATTCGTCAACGATATTATTGAGCGACTGTACCCATCTTCCCTATCAATTATCACAGGTTACAGTATGTTATGCTACATGATGTAAATGCGCAGATATTGTACACACAGTACAGACGCAGTTAAGGGGTTCGTTGGTAGCGATGCATGGCCCGTCCGTCAATTGTCACCGCTCCGGAACTTGCATTGTGCATTCGCAGCCGGAAACGAGCGTCCCGGAGTCCGCAATTCAAACAATCCCCTTGCTCCGGTCACCAGGAACTACGGCGAAACAAGAGACGGAGATGCAGAATAAAGATTGTAAGGACTCGCGTATTAAGAGGGAGTCCTTTCGCGAATACAGCTACATCTAGAATTAAAACATGTATTAATTGTATGCAGTATAATATATGTATAATAGACACCATAATTTCGCCTCGTTCAATTCAATATTCCCGAACAAATACTTCACCCCGACCAACGAACGCATACATCTACATATTAAACAGAAGGACGCAGTCATTTGATCGCCATGTAATAATCTATACCGTGTCCGGGGAATAACCGCTATACATATACGTACACGCGTCTATCACTCACCGATCTGATTTGAATTATTTCATTCGACAAGATTTACACGCTGATACGTCAGCGTAAACGCGACGGCGACCGGCTATAACGGGCCAACGTTTTAATTACAAAACGTTATCGCAGATTAGACCTTCCATCTCGCTTCCACGGCGCGACTGTCACCCTCTCGCACATTCACGTCCTATCGTATCTGGTGATTTTCACTTCTGGTCGGGGGATTATCTGTTTAATTATCTCCTGCGGCGCTGCGCTGCCCTCTCTAATTAACCGCGGTTATTATCAACGAGCGAGCGGGTCCCTAATTAGCAATGCGAACGTCTTTGTCTTGAAGCTATTTTCTTCCTCCCTTTTTCATTTCTCTGGAATGTTGTGTCGTTTAGCGGAACGAATTGCTTGCGTAATGTTGCGAATTAAGACGCTTACGTAGTAAGGAAGAGCGTAAGGTTGCCCAAATGGATTTTTAATGTTAGTATGTAGTTTGATGCGAAATGTGGATTAAAATCCTTCATTAAAATCAAATAATTTTAGTCATGAAATAACGCCAAGATTATTTATTTATTTACTTATACAGGGTCACATGAGTGACGACTATTCCCTCCTCCCTTGTGTCGAAACGCTAAAAGATATGAGTTTCAAATTTTAGACAAATATATAGGACGATAAGGAGCGAGGAGTAGTCCGCCCGCTGGTTGTCTGGTTGGGGATACTTGATCGCCGGAGGGGCGAAAGAGTTGGCGCGGTTGGCATTTTGGGGTAGCGCTTCGGCCCGGCCGTCCCCGTAGTTCAGGCTTAATTCACGGGCGGGCTGGTTGTACCTCACGGCCAGATTCCGTTTCCCACGCTTGGCCGATAGTTGCCATCCGCAGGAGGCCTAGGCCCCGTGGGGTTATATGTGAGGTAGGAGTTCGCTAAAGCGTCTCCAACGGTGACCCGTCCAACGTTGACAAGGAAACTTGTCTAACATGGGTAGCACGGGGGAGAGGAGCCCTCCGGCTCGCCGGTCCTCTCTGAGAGGTGTCGGTCTCGTGCGTGTGGTGAGATAGTGGGTGACAGTTTCAAGGCTCATAACTTGTTATGTGCGGTGTGGCACATGAAAATTGCAGGATATGGGCTAACGCCTAGGTGCCTGCGGCTAAACATCTAAGCCATTTTCAAATCGTATTCCACAAAAGTAAAAGGAGAATATACAAGTATTGCTCTGGTTTTAGACAAAATTAAATATGCGGCAACACAATTGGCTCATATGTGTCGATTTAAAAATGGCCAACTTTCTTGCAGGCCAACAATAAGGTGGTTATACAAAATATCCCTGTTTGCTTTGCTTGTGGGACAATAGAGCTAAATATCAACATTGGATTAAAAAAGATTGGCCTCCTCGGGAAGCGCTAGTTGCAGGACAACAGAACGTGGTAAACTCACCTTTAGTATCAAGGGATCATATAATTTTGCCACCGTTACATATAAAACTAGGACAATTTGTAAAAGGTCTTGACAAAAATGGAAGTTGTTTCCTTTACCTGCCAAAAATATTTCCAAAACTGAGTGCAGAAAAGATAAAAGCGGGAATTTTTGACGGACCACAAATAAGATCATTAATAAAAGACTCAAATTTTACGGGCACTATGACAGAGATTAAGAAAACGGCATAGAATGAGTTTGTTTCGCTTGTTAAAAATTTTTTGGGAAATAAGAAAAGTTCTGAATTTTCTCAACACGTCGAACAACTGATGAGTCACTTTCAAAGGTTTGGATGTAACATGAGCATCAAGTTACACTATCTTCACAACCACCTGGACTATTTTCCCGCCAATCTTGGTGATCTAAGTGAAGAACAGGGCGAGCGATTCCACCAGGACCTCCGTACAATGGAGGAACGGTATCAGGGCTACTGGAATGCACACATGATGGTTGACTATTGTTGGAGCATTCAGAATAGCTCCATTGTTAAACGAATACGTATTTGTAAGGACGAAATCAATGACAGTTCCATCAAATGTCTACTGAGATGCAGTGTCAAATGTATGTGAAATTTTTAAGTGAAAAAGCGGAAATATATAGCTTAAGCGCAGACAACGAACTAATCTCGTCTTTGTCTTATTCAAGTGAATTGCACGAGTCGTACGTCTGTGCTAGGCAAAGTTTCAGAATACAAACTGTCATCCAGGCTGTCCTTGTCATACAAATAGATATTTGGATATGAAAATTATTCTTTGAATGTCGCTGATTGAGTTACATGTAAGTGACGCAGGGATCATCTTTCGTGATTACAACTATACCTACATTTTATATGACATTGACACTATACGACGTTTCTAATTATTTGATGAATCACACGTGCCTCGCTGCAGTACTAATGTTAACACGGCCATCCTGCATGTGGCGTGGCCTCACGCTCTTCATTCCTAAAACAATTGACAATTTAAGATGCACCAATCGACCACTTAAGATCCAACAATTGACCAACTAAGGTCCAACAATCGACCATTTAAGGTCCTACAATTGACCATTTAAGGTTCCACAATTGACCATTTAAGGTCCAACAATCGACCATTTAAGGTCCAACAATCGACCATTTAAGGTCCAACAATCGACTATTTAAGGTCCAACAATCGACCATTTAAGGTCCAACAATCGACCATTTAAGGCCCAACAATCGACCATTTATAGTCCAACAATCGACCATTTAAGGTCCAACAATCGACCATTTAAGGTCCAACAATCGACCATTTAAGGTCCAACAATCGACCATTTAAGGTCCAACAATCGACTATTTAAGGTCCAACAATCGACCATTTAAGGTCCAACAATTGACCATTTAAGGTCAAACAATTGACCATTTAAAGTCCAACAATTGACCATCCGGCGTTATGAATGCTGTGTATTTCTTGGAACTCTCTTCAATTTTAATTTGATGAAAACCAGCCTTCATATCTGTCTCTAACAGCCTTCTTGTTGATTTCGCCGTAATCTACACACAATCTTAAAGATCCATCTTTTTCTTTACCAAAACTATAGGGCTAGCATAAGGTGAGCTACTCTCTCGTATAATTCCTTGCTCCAATAACTCTTTAATCATTATTTTCAAGTGCATCCTTTCAGCATGCGCCAGTCGCCTGGGACGAAATGCCGCAGGAATGTCATCTTTCAATTGTATTTGCAGCACTCCTGTTGTCACAGCGCCAATGGATTGAGCCTGCACGACCTCCAATAAAGTGGCCAATCTTCTATATTGCCACTCGTTCAATCCTGACGTCTTATTCTGTGTTTTTACAATTCGAATTTGTGGTTTTGCTTCGCTATGTTGTAAGTCTAAACACCATGTTTTCGTACAACAATCTTTATTGCGGGCTGTGAAATAGTTTCCCAACCAATTAGCGCCTCCATTCCAGGGATTGTGCCATCTGGTATTACCAAAAAATCGATTTCTAAACTGATTTCTTGTAGAACGACGTAAAGCACACACCGTCCTAACGCTTGTAATTCCTTTCCTAATCCGGCGAGTTTTTGCTGTGAGGGTATAATAACTTCATTTGCCTAGAAGGTTGGTTTTTGTCGATATTTGGAATTATATTGCGACATTGGTTTTTCTTATGCCCAGATTTTCCACAGCTAAAACACTTTCCGAGGAATCGGCTGTTTTTCGTCTTGTATCTCTTGGCGAATGGTCATTCTCCGCCTCATACTGTGTTAATAGAAGCATTAATTGTTTTTGATCTTTTGGCTGATGCAACTTTATACCATCTCGCACAGCATTCGATGTGATGCCCCCAATTACAGGTGACAAAACACGATCCCAAGATAGATCAGGGTAATATCGATATAAACTCCGCACTTTCTCTAGACCATATTCACTAATGCTGCTAAAATCCGAGCTTTTCATATTTGCAGCTCGCAACAACTTTGTATGATAAGCTTCATAATCTGGGAATGCGGTCAACAAATCTTCTTCTAAATTGTTCCAATTTCTAACTAAAGGTCTCCATCCATCATAGAATGTACGAGCCTTTCCTTGTACCGCTTCACCAGCTTTCAAGATCATTACTTGCTCGTTTATTCTTTGTCCAATTCTAATGTCATTAACATCCTTTAGCCACTCACCCATAGAATAGTTACTATTATCAGGATCATATCTTGTTAATTTAAAATCAATTCTTTCTATCACATTTTTTCTACTGTAGGCACTGTATTTTGATTTACCTTCAATAATTGTTTGAAAAACTGTTCCATCATTTGTTGCATATTAAGGAGCTCAGTTTGACCGACGCCTGGGTTGGACGCACTATTCTCACCGTCCGACATATCGGCACTTATTATCGTTAACTCGCAAAACAAACGGGACACTTAAAATTGTATTTTAGCACTTCGGGTTAAACGATCCCACTTCTGATGTAAAACATCTTATACGTTTTATTAAATTAACACAATTATTACATATGTACATTTTATATGACATTGACACTATACGACGTTTCTAATTATTTGATGAATCACAGGTGCCTCGCTGCAGTACTAATGTTAACATGCATATTATAGTGAATGTTCATTCACAAAATAGCAACAAATATTTTGTTTTTTTGTCGGATTCATCTTGCTTAATATATGTTTTTCCATCTCGCATACATGCATATTTTATTTTATACTCTTTTTTATAGCCTAGCGTGATAAAAGATTTTAGTTGCCTTTAATGTTAATTGTTCATTTATATACAGGGTGTCCCAGCTGACTCGGTTTCTTTGATAATGTGTTTATTTTACAGTATAGAGAAAAAAAATTCAAACAAAAGTTGTCCCTATTTAAACGACGTATAGCTAGAACATATTTTCAAATATACAGGGTGTCCCAATTATAGAAAAAGCGTATGTAACTTTATTATTTTAAATGGATCACCCTATATATTATATATTTTTTAGATTCCACATAATATTCTAAGTAGACAAGTAATTGTTCTTTATATTTTAGTTCTTAGAATTCCTAATAACCACACACTATATACAGTGACCGGCAGAAAGTGCGCAGCATATGGGAAAATGGTTTATCTTTGAATATACCAAATTATGTTATTGCATCATATCTCAGCATGACTTGAAACCAAAATAGCACTCGCGATTTCTGCCGAAACTCTCATCGTATACGAGGGAGAGTCAAAAATACAAAATTACGCTAAGAGGAAAGTACCCCCATTTTTAACATTAGACTTTTCTTTATTAACCAATAGTTCTTTAGTTTTAAAAATCAAAGTAAAATATCGAGTTTCATTCACTTTCGATGACAAATTTCAGTTTACTGTTTATTCTGAATTACCCTGTATAAGAAATTGTGCGCGCTCATCCAATACGCAAATCTTACTCTCTGTAGACATCGTAACAGAAAACCATAAATAATACGTCGCAAAAGTCAGCTACAAAAATAATATAGCTCTTAAAAATAAAAATTCAAGAATGTGAAATAATTTTGCTGCACACCATATTTTACGTTTTCAGAAGGCAAAAAATTTATTTAACTGAAATTGTGTGATTCATTTTAACTTAATCATCTTTAAAATTGCAATATTTTTTCATAAAATTAGCAACACTTCTTTTTATTCAGGTTTTAATAATAAACGCTTGACGAGAAAGAGCGACAAAAAAGTTAGTCTCAGCATAATCCTCGACAGATGTTTTTTCGTACTGCATGTGTTTGATTTTAAAAAACATGAACTTAATTCAATAAATGTCATTTAGACATTTAGTTTTGCTATTAAAATGGAAGCGGAAAGGTTATCGGTACAAGAAAAGGTAGAAATAGTTCTAATTCGTGGAGAAAATTACTATAGCTATCGCGAATCAGCAAATATTTTTAACAATAGACACAATAAAAATATTCACGATTCTACTGTATGCCGAATTGTGAACAAATTTAAACAGACTGGTTCGGTGGAAAGTAAATACAAGCAAACCCATGAGAAAGGTGTAAGTAATGAAGAAAATAGTTTAAATGTGTTATTATCAGTAAATGAAGTTCCTACTATGCCATTGTCTGAAAGAGAAGAAGTATTAGGTATTTCCGAAAAATCGATTAGAAGAATTCTTAAAAAAGACAAGTACTTACCATATAAACCAAAATTCACCCATACTCTTCAACAAAGAGATCTAGATGCTAGAATTGACTTTTGTTGTTAGTTCCAAGGCAAGAAGAAAGATAATCCCCATTTTGGAAGTCAAATATTATTTACTGACAAAGCAACCTTCACAAGCAACGGCGTAGTAAGTTCTCAAAATTGTAGGTGGTGGGCTTCAGTTTACTGTTTATTCTGAATTACCCTGTATAAGAAATTGTGCGCGTTCATCCAATACGCAAATCTTACTCTCTGTAGACATCGTAACAGAAAACCATAAATAATACGTCGCAAAAGTCAGCTACAAAAATAATATAGCTCTTAAAAATAAAAATTCAACATCTGTCGAGGATTATGCTGAGACTAACTTTTCTATTTTTGTCGCTCTTTCTCGTCAAGCGTTTATTATTAAAACCTGAATAAAAAGAAGTGTTGCTAATTTTATGAAAATATTGCAATTTTAAAGATGATTAAGTTAAAATGAATCACACAATTTCAGTTAAATAAAAATTTTTGCCTTCTGAAAGCGTAAAATATGGTGTGCAGCAAAATTATTTCACATTCTTGAATTTTTATTTTTAAGAGCTATATTATTTTTGTACTTGACTGACTTTTGCGACGTATTATTTATGGTTTTCTGTTACGATGTCTACAGAGAGTAAGATTTGCGTATTGGATGAGCGCGCACAATTTCAGGGTAATTCAGAATAAACAGTAAACTGAAATTTGTCATCGAAAGTGAATGAAACTCGATATTTTACTTTGATTTTTAAAACTAAAGAACTATTGGTTAATAAAGAAAAGTCTAATGTTAAAAATGGGGGTACTTTACTCTTAGCGTAATTTTGTATTTTTGACTCTCCCTCGTATACGATGAGAGTTTCGGCAGAAATCGCGAGTGCTATTTTGGTTTCAAGTCATGCCGAGATATGATGCAATAACATAATTATGCTATATTCAAAGGTAAACTATTTTCCCATATGTTGCGCACTTTCTGCCGGTCACTGTATAAGAGTCAAGGGTATGTAGGTAGTTGGATATAGGATATAGGATGACCCATTTAAAAAGTTATTGGCATTTAAATGTTTCCAAATGTTGGCGCCAGTAACTGTATGTCAACAAAAGGATCCGTACATGTTAATATAGGAAATAGTAAAGCAATTCAAGACGTATCAATTTGCACAAACCAAAATTTTCTACCATTTTTAGTTTTGATCCTACAGCTCATTAACGAGAGCGCCGCAATTGCAAAATTTTTGATAAAATATTTATTTTCTCGAAAACAAAAGCACATAGGTCTAGGAATATCTTAATAAAAGTTACTTAGAATATCATGTAGAATCTAAGAAAAATATAATATATAGGGTGATCCATTTAAAATAATAAAGTTACATACGCTTTTTTCTATAAGTGGGACACCCTCTATATTTGAAAATATGTTCTAGCTATGCGCCGTTTAAATAGTGACAACTTTTATTTGAAACTTTTTTCTCTATACTGAAAAAGAAACAAATTATCAAAGAAACCGCGTCAGCTGGAACATCCTGTATAGTACATTGTTTCTTCCCTTTAAGTCACAGTCCAAAGTGTTTATCTCACCAATCTCTTTGCGAACTTTAAGTATATTATTCCTTTGTTTTTAATTCTACTACAATTTGGCGTCCATTTTTATTTTTCTGTACTGAAATTTTTTGTTTAACTGTATGCGTCATCTATAACTGTTTGTTAAACCCATTCTTATAAATCTCCGCTATTACCCCATCTCCAAATACACTCTCGTATACTTTTTGTTACGTCGCATCTTACTGTTAAGTATCCCACCGCTTGTAAGTATGTATCCCGATATCTCGTGACCCCGTTTCGAAACGTCATTTGCGACATCGTATCATCCACTTAGATTCGCACCGGAGCGCCTACAAAAGACCCGGCACACACTCCACCCATCTTTATCGCATCCACATCGCGATCGTTGCCCTATTATCCTCTCGCCCGGTAAGCGTCATCTAGACGCTGCTATTTTCCACCTTTCGCCCGTAATGACGCGTCTCTCTTTCCTCCCCGAGCACTCGATACGAGTTCGAGATGGCGAACGCTGATGCGATACGACTTGAGTATACGTATACGCGAGATATAACGTGCAATTAAACTGGAAAATTGCTTCTTCTTAAGCCCTCAGTTATGCATGGGTGCTGTCGTAAGAGATGAGAGGAGAATGTACCACTTCAATGGGGGTTAAATTTAGAGAGATTGTGGTACGTTCAAAGCGAAGTTTGAATGAAATTAGATGTGAGTAATCTATGTTGTAAGGTAGTTCAAAAGAAATGAAACAGAGCACCCATCTCCTTTATTTGTCTGGAATTATGGATAACTGCATTGTCTTGCTGAAGTATCCAGTTTTGTGTTGGTAATTGTTCTACAATTAAGAATTAGAATTTATTCGCCGACAAATAAAACTTATAGGGGTTTTAATGCTATGGGTAAAAGCCGTCTAAACTATTACACTACCGCCACCAAAATTTCGGCTCATCGCAACGTCAGTGTTCTTGCTCAGATCGTCCCAGTAATGTATGAAGTTATCAGGCCCGTCCTGTTTATATGGACAGTAACTTTTGAACGTCGTTGTATGTAGCGAACTTTGGAAGAACCTATATACAGTTGGGGACAATAATGGGACAATGTGGGTACTTCCTATATATTTAAACTGAATAAAACACCGAACAAAACTTTCAGCAAAACAAATTTATAAAAGACTTTATCAAAGTAAAAACTAACATTCTGTTAGAAAACTAATCGAATTAACAAACTTATATACAAAATAAAAAAAGAAAACTTAAAAATATTTAAAACATATATACAGGGTGTTAGTAAATAAGTGCGACAAACTTCAGGGGGTGATTCTGTATGCAGAAATAATGACAGTTTGCTATATAAACGTCCGTCCGCAAATGCTTAGTTTCAGAGTTATAGGGTGTTAAAGTTTTTCTTAAAAACTGACAATTTATTTATTGCTCTGAAACCGGTCAAGATAGGCAAATGAAATTTAGTGGGTTTTAAGAGATGGTTATTGCGCATTTCTTGACATCCAACCAAGAGTTTTATATTCATCATTGGCGTGCATACGGGTAATGATCTTAATTTTTTAAAGAAAAAAAATGGTACGCCACTGAGATATTTCAAATTAAAACTCATTTTTGAATTTTCCATTCAATTTGTGATAAGAAACCTCTCTTGCCTTTTTTTCGTGTGGGGCGCCGTTTTTATGCAAAAAAATAAAACATCTTAACGTGTATTTTTCATTTCTTTAATACATTATCTAGTAGGCTACTGAACTACTGCACTCTTTAATACAATAACATTAAACTAGAATAATATCAGAATATAACACTAAAAAAATGTTAAGTAAGCGCAAAGCTACAACAAATGTTGAAAATGACCTCCCTCAGACATGACACAACTTTCAACTCTTCGCCTCATTAATTGTTGTATTCGCGCAAAAATTCCTGGTGTATTTCTTATTGTCTCACAGCCGGCTATAATTCGATTCCTAAGGTCATCAACATCTTCGACGGGAGTGGAATAAACTAATGACTTAAGAAAACCCCAAATGCAAAAATCTAAAGGATTTAACTCCGGTGATCGAGCAAGCCAATGTTCCGTACTTCTCCTACCTATCCAACGATTTGGATACACTGTATCTAAGTGATTACGTATATTAATGCTAAAATGAACTGGTGCGGCATCATGCATGAACTATAAGTGTTGTCTCAGCTGTAGAGGAATATCTTCAAGAAGACCAGGTAACTCTTGCTGTAGGAATTCAAGGTAAGATTAGCCTGTTAGTCGTAGTGGGAGGAAATATGGACCAATTAAATGAGCATCAATTACCCCAAGCCATACATTGACTGAAAAGTGATGCTGAAAATGAGCTTCAAAAATTCCATGTGGATTTTCCTCAGCCCATAGGTGATTATTATGGAAATTTCGTATGCGCTATCGTCCAAAATTAGCCTCGTCAGTAAACAAAACGCCATTTAAAAAATTAGGAATTTGAGCGATTTGATGAAGGATCCATTGGCAAAAAAATAGGCGGGGAAAAAGTCTCTAGGTAGTAGAGCTTGTACACGTTGAATATGAAACGGATACAATTGCTGTTCTTTAAGAATTTTGAATACAGTGAACTGGCTTACATTCAATATGTTGGCGATTTTTCGAGTACTTGTTTCAGGTGACTCCGCTATTAACTCGAGAACTTCTTCTTCTAGTTGCACAGTTCGTACTTCTCGAGGGCGCCCGCAGTCAGCCGTTTGTTTCCTAAATGTACCATTTTCGCGCAAACGTTGGTGAAGACAAGTAAATATTGTGTGATCAGGTATCCTACGTCCTGGATACAACTCAGCATACAATCGTCCAGCTTGCCGACCATTTCCATCACTTCGACCATAGACAAAATGCATGTCTGTTAATTCTGCATTTGAAAAATTTTCCATTATTTTCAATAAAAGAAAAATTAATTACTTATTAACAATAATTTTATAGCTAACTAAAAGCTGAATAATGATGAGTTGCTATTTTGATACTTTGTTAAAATATTTGTATTTAACAATGCATTGATATTGAATGTCGACACTAGCCTACTAGATGATGTATTAAAGAAATGAAAAATACACGTTAAGATGTTTTATTTTTTTGCATAAAAACGGCGCCTCACGCGAAAAAAAGGCAAGAGAGGTTTTTTATCACAAATTGAATGGAAAATTCAAAAATGATTTTTAATTTGAAATATCTCAGTGGCGTACCATTTTTTTCTTTAAAAATTAAGATCATTACCCGTATGCACGCCAATGATGAATATAAAATTCTTGGTTGGATGTCAAGAAATGCGCAATAACCATCTCTTAAAACCCACCAAATTTCATTTGCCTATCTCTACCGGTTTGAGAGCAATAAATAAATCGTCAGTTTTTAAGAAAAACTTTAACACCCTATAACTCTGAAACTAAGCATTTGCGGACGGATGTTTATATAGCAAACTGTCATTATTTTTGCATGCAGAATCACCCCTGAAGTTTGTCGCACTTATTTACTAACACCCTGTATATATATAATCGATAATCCTCTTTTACCTAAGTTGGGTGTCGAGGTTTCTTTCCAATTTTAATCGTAGACAAATGTAGCCCATGTCTTCCTATCTTGAGCCAGTTGCATTGCTTCTTCCCATGTCCTTCCTTTTTTATTTATAATCCTTCCTATGACATTTTCCCATACTTCTTTAGACCTTCCTTTGCTCCTTCTTCCCTGTGTTCTTGCTCTCCATATTCTCTTTACCGGTATCTCATTATCCATCCTTTGTAAATGCCCCCACCAACTCAATTGTCTTTGCTCGATGAATTCTTGTAATGATTGTATTTCTAGTTCTTCTCTTATTCTATCATTTCGTACTCTATCTCTTCTTGTCAATCCTTCTATTCTTCTCAAATACTTCATTTCAACCGCTTGCAGCTTACTTTTCTGTTGTTGGTTTAAGATCCAGGATTCGCACCCGTACGTGAGTATTGGTCTAAATATTGTTTTAAATACTGTCATTTTCGTTCTTTTTGAGATTTCTTTTCTGTTAATTAATCCTTTGTTCATTGCGTAGTACACATTATTCGCTTTGTGTATTCTATTATTTATTTCTATATCGTTATTTCCGTTTTTTCTATTGTAATACCTAGGTACTGATATGTGTCTACTTGTTCTAATTCTATTCCGTCTAGAAGTATATCCATGTCTTGTTTTTCTTTTCCCACCATCATTGCTTTTGTTTTGGTCTTATTTAGTTTCATTCCTTTTCTTTCCAATATATTTTTCCATATTATCAGGTTGTCCTGTAAGTTGTTTTCAGTACTCGCACTAATCACCTTATCATCGGCAAATGCGCACTCCGAGATTTCTACTGGTTGTAAATTTCTATATCCTACAATCATTGGTTTTGTTTCTGTATTGCTTTCTCTAATTATCTCGTCCATGTATATAATAAACAGCAGCGGACTGAGTCCTCCACCTTGCCTTACCCCTTCATTTGTTTTAAATATTGCTGATTTTCTATTATCCTTGATTATACAATTATTGGTTTCTTCATATAGGCACTTGATCACTTTTATCAATTTGTTACTGACATTTCTCTTTTTTAATGTCTCCCATAATTCTTTTCTTGGTACTCTATCGAACGCTTTCTCCAAATCAATGAATGTTAGTTAGTGTTTTGTTCACTATTTCTTTGATTGTAAAAATATGATCCTGGGTACTTCTTCATCCTTTTCTAAACCCGCTTTGCGAATTAGATAAAGTTCTTTCCGTTACTGCTCTGAGTTTCTTTTCTAATATTTGTTCGACTACTTTTACCACTGTGCTTAGTAGAGTTATTCCTCTATAGTTACTGCAGTCTTTCCGGTCTCCTTTTTTAAAAATAGGTAGTATCATCCCTAATGTCCACTCCGATGGTATTTTTTCTTCTTTCCATACTTTGTTGTATATTTGTTTTAATATATCTTTTCCTTTTTTCCCATATCTTTAAGCATTTCTCCTGTTATTTTATCTCCTCGTGGTGTTTTTCCATTTTTCAACTTCTTTATTGCTTCTTCCACTTCATCTTCTGTTATAGCTTCTATATCAGTTTCCTCAGTCTTTTCTGCTATTTCAGTTTCATTCCGTTGTAGTATATTGCTAGCGTTTAGTAATTGTTCAAAATGTTCTTTCCATCTTTGCATTATTTGGTTTTCTACAGTTAATAACTTCCCATCAGCACTTTTGATAGACATTGCGTCAATTTCATTTTTATTTCTCATATTTTTTAGCTGTTTGTAATATTATATTTCTATATTCCGTCCATATTTCTTCTAGTGTTGATGTTGTTATCATTTCGTCAAATTTTTCCATTTCTTTATTTATATTTGAAACATACTGGACAAAATTATGGGCAGGTACATTTAATTAATTCAGGTTAATTAATGAGACCCATTGTCTTAAGATTTTGTGTGGCCTACTTTAGCTTCAATAACGACAAAAAGTCGTCGTGGTACGCTCTCTATTAATGTTGAAATTGTTTCTGCAGGGATTTCATTCCAGGCAATGATCATATTATTAAAATAGGTGTTAGCGTTGGTTACTCCTTCACGGGAATTTTTTTTTATCTGAGTAGGCTCATAAATGTTCTATGGGATTTAGGTCATGGCTCTGGGGTGTCCATTCAAGGACTTCAATATTATTTTCTAGGAAATAATCCTTAGAAAGTCTCGAGGTGTGCTTCAGATCATTAACCTGCTGGAAAGTAAATCTGTCCGCTAAATTTATTTTTTCGATCGAAGGACCCAGATTTTCTTTCATTATTTGTACATAAGAAAGTCCTGTCATCCTGCCCTCTACCCTAACCAGATTACCCACATCGTTCTTACTGGAACAGTCCCATACTAAAACATTCCCGCTACCGTGTTTAATGGTACCCTGCACCATCTTTGATTGGAAGGCTTGACCTGGTCATCTCCACACACTACCTCGCCGTTTCGATCCAAACGATATTAAATAATTAAAATTACTCGATGTTGTAACTTTTATGAATAAATACATTATAAAATTATTAAAACACAGCTGTGTAAATTTTAAAACCATACTTAAATGCAAAGACGTTTTTGCATTTAAGTATGGTGACAGGGCTTTTGCTGACCAGAGATAGTTTTGAATTTGCAAAAAAGATCAATATCTTTCAATTGCTTGCAATGCTTCTTTTGATGTTGTCTCTTTATTCACTAACATATCTCTAGACCTTGTGATTGATATTCTTTCCCAAAATTACAATTCCATTTCGCAATACTCCAAGGTCTTTTCACCCACATAATCACTTTTCTCTTTTGCTCTATCTATTTGTGCTACCACAAAACCTTTTATTCGCAAATCAAAGGTTGCCCTATGGGAGGTTCTATCAGCCCTTCCTTGGCAGAAATAGTTATGAACAGTATTTTACATAATGTTCAATCCAATGTTGATTTTTTGAACGTGTTTCGAACTTATTTGTTATTTTTGAACGTGTTTTGATCTTATTTGTTCTTTTTGAACAAATAAGTTCAAAACACGTGTCTGTGTGTCAGGATTGAACTTCAAACGTTCCCTTTATGCACTGTGTGTAGGACGTGTGGTTATCGTCAAATCATGTGCTTTGAATTAGGTTTACCTTTCTCATTGCAATATGCTGAAGTAGCATAATATGCATTATTTTGAATAATATTCGATGTTGCTAAATTATCGAAAGAGTAACTTCTAACACCCTGTATATAGAAACAACTAGAGAAAAATAAAAATAAAAGAAACAAAAGAACAACAAAAAAATAAAAGAAAACATTACGTTTTTTATCAAATGTAAGAAACAGTCCAGTAGCAGTGATAAATGAAAACAACGAAAGACTTTACAAGCGTCTGAGAAGGAATTTGCGCAAAATATTTTGGATTTAAATTTGATAAAATAATGTCTTTCCGTTTTTCATATTTTTACTTTTATTTCGAAGACACCCTGTATAGTCAATAAGAGTCTAATTCCTATTTTGTCACAAAACAATTTATTACAACATTATTAGTGCGGCAGTAATACGGCACTGTGTGAATACTTTGCAGAAATGAGAAAGGTTTGTTTTCCGTGAAAACGTCGAAAGATGCCAATATAAAAACCAAAGAAATGCCTATAATAGGCGCTGATAGTATATTCATCTTGCGGGCGAATGCAATGAAAAAAGATCAAGCATTAGAAGCGGACCACGTGGTTTCGACCTTCCAGGTCTCATCAGCGCTACTCCGAATGCAAGATCTAATTTCGCTGCCTTTCACAAAGTACTAATTCATTCGCAAAAGCGCCACATAAAAGTCGGTGCACAGCAGATACCTGGAGCTGAGACTTGGAAGGTCGAAACAATCGGTCACAATAAACATCGGTATCACCTCACACCACAACTTTGATTAATTATTCGGGACACGTGTTTCGAAAACGCATGGGTTTTCATCATCAACTATCATCATTCGGTATTCGGTTGATGATGAAAACCCATGCGTTTTCGAAACACCTGTCCCGAATAATTAATCAAAGTTGTGGTGTGAGGTGATACCGATGTTTATTGTGAAAAAACGATAAATAAAAAAATAGAAAAAGGGATAAAAATTTGAGATAAATTGCAAAAAAAGTAAAATAAAATCGGAAATAATTGGAAAAAGAATTTAAAAAATAAAAATCTTAAAATTAAAAAATCGACACATTTAAAAATTACAAGAATAAATAAATAAAAAATATAATAAACATTTTATAATAGAAATTAAACGAAAAGTAGATAACAACATGTAGTAATAGGGGAAAAAAAAACTAACCAGAACAAAGAGAAAACGCTTTTTATATAATCGGGAAAGCAATTGTAAAAAATTGTAAAAATTGAGGGAGGAGGAGGGGGAGGGGAGAGGTGGAAAGCTAATTAATAAAAAAATATAGATTTACGAAAATAAACAAGATAGCTAAAAAATCATATAATAGGAGGAGATAGATAAATTCAAATTAAAAAAAAAGCGGATAATTTTTTTTTACAAAGGTGAGAGGTGAAAGGCAGTCAAATCAGATCTTGCATTCGGAGTAGCGCTGATGAGACCTGCAGGGTCGAAACCACGTGGTGAAGGAGAGTACTGATGTTGATCAGTTGTCGTCTAGGCTTACAAGTATGTGTTTTGCGTTGAAACACCTTTCATTTCACTGTGATAAGGATATATTGACAAATTTCTACTTTGGGGCATAAGGGCGTACCAGGCAGCAAAATAGCAAACAAGATGGCAAGAAAAGATTCTGAGATGACATTTACTGGACCTAAACCGGGTCTGGCGATAATCAAGACTACAATACGTGGAAACGGATTATGGTATGGTGCAGCCGTCAAGGCAATTAATATTAGTCTCTCACCAGAGTACAGTTTAGAACAGCGATGATTATTAACAGGATACGGCTGTCTAAGGAAATACCTACACAGAATTGGCATCTTTAGCTGTCACCACAATTGTTAGAAACGTCTCAGCTGTCACTTTTTTTAAGAAGATTTATAAAATCTCTCTTTAAAAACTTTACAAACCTCTTAGCTGTCAACTTCTTTGGAAGGTTTCTGAAGACAATCTGTAAAAACGTCTCAACTGTCTCTTTTTTTCAAAAGGTTTCTAGCAAGTTTCGCTTTAAAAATCCATCAGCTGTCAACTTGTTTAAAAGGTTTCTGAAGGCAGTTGTTAGAAGCTGTCAGCTGTCACATTTATTCAGAAGCTTTCTAAAGTCTGACTTTCAAAAATTGTTAGCTGTCAATTGCTCTAGAAAGTTTCTAAAGACAGTTGCTAAAAACCTGTCTGTTGTCACCTACTTCACACGATTTATAAAGAGAATCTTTAGAAACCACTTAGCTGTCAGCTTCTTTAGAAGGTTTCTGAAGGCAGTTGTTAGAAGCTGTCAGCTGTCACATTTATTCAGAAGCTTTCTAAAGTCTGACTTTCAAAAATTGTTAGCTGTCAATTGCTCTAGAAAGTTTCTAAAGACAGTTGCTAAAAACCTGTCTGTTGTCACCTACTTCACACGATTTATAAAGAGAATCTTTAGAAACCACTTAGCTGTCAGCTTCTTTAGAAGGTTTCTGAAGGCAGTTGTTAGAAGCTGTCAGCTGTCACATTTATTCAGAAGCTTTCTAAAGTCTGACTTTCAAAAATTGTTAGCTGTCAATTGCTCTAGAAAGTTTCTAAAGACAGTTGCTAAAAACCAGTCTGTTGTCACCTACTTCACACGATTTGTAAAGAGAATCTTTAGAAACCACTTAGCTGTCAGCTTCTTTAGAAGGTTTCTGAAGGCAGTTGTTAGAAACGTCTCAGCTGTCACATTTATTCAGAAGCTTTCTAAAGCCTGTCTTTAAAAACTTGTTAGCTAATTTCTTTAGAAAGTTTCTGAAGACAGTGGCTAGAAATCAGTCTGTTGGCACCTTCTGCAGAAGATTTGTAAAAATGGTTTTTAGAAATACGTTAGCTCTCAGCTTGTTTAGAAGGTTTCTAAAGGTAGTTGTTAGAAGTTAGTAGTTTTTAAAAACCTGTTAGCTGTCACCTTCTTCAGAAAATTTGTAAAGACAGTCTTTAGAAAACTGTCAGGTTTTTTGAAAGGTTGGAAGTTTTTAGAAACGTCTCATCTTTCATTTTTTTTAGAAGGTTTCTTTCTAGAAACCTCTCAGCTGCTAACGTCGTAAGAAAGTTTTTGAATTACAACGGCAGACACTGTCAACTGCTAGGAGTAAGAAATCGATTATCGAAATCTATATAAAAAAAAATGTAGATCTTGCGAAAACTAGACCCAAAAAGATCCAGTTACGTCTCTCATCAATCAAAGCTTTCGCGCAATAGTTGGGCACCCTGTATACGTATAAAGTAGAGATCTGTCTTAGACAAACGACAACGTGCGAAAACTTTATTTCTGGATTTATAATTTAAATCTAATGGCATAAGCCGAAACATTGTAACATATTGTAAGGATTATAGAGGAATTTATTTGTCCATTTCAGTAATGAAACTAATTCCTGAAAACATTTCAACATCATTTAGTACAGCAGATGGAATTGATTACCTCAATTTACACACCATTCACAACTGTCAGTTTTAATCAGAAACAATTATTATTACGCCTAAATGGCTGACCGTATAATGGCCGCTGATTACCCTAGCCAGGTGGTCGGATACTTCCCATTTGTAACCTGCATAGGTGCCTAATAAACGGTATTACTTAATATAATAAACTTTAATGCGAAAGAAACGTTTGCTGAAAAAAAATTATACGACTTCGTCACAACTTCGTATACTGTGTCCATGTGTGTGTGTGTGTGTCCGATTCATGTAATACAGCGCCGATGTTCATGTTCTACGTCGTATATCGTGGTAATATCTTAACGGTTTACATATGTATTACGCTGCGTTCTATCCTGCCACCTTTATGAATATATACATTCATATATCCATACTGTATGCAAATAAGGGACAGTAAAGCTGGACCCCTAATTAATACACGGAATTGTTGTATATTGTAGGTGTGTGCGTGGTAGTGGCAGGACTGCTGGACGTCTGTCTGTACTACCGTATTAATAAATAATTCATAGATGAGATATCGAAGCGATAGATCTTTATGGATATGGTAAAATCACGAGTCCACTTACGGCATACTTATATACAGTGCCGGTCAAAAAACGTTACTGTGTTACGAAATCTGATTCTTCTATTTAAAAAAAATTAATAATAAAATTTCTTGAAAAAATTCCAAATCTCCTCGTCCACTGCCCTCTTATTCAGTGCTGGGTTCTGTTTCGACGATCCCTCTTGCATAATAAACAGGAGTATCTGGTGCATACTTTCATTTCGCCTCCCTCCCCCCTCCTTCCCCCGTAGCATGAAAAGCACTTGCAAATCTCCACATATGGGCCAGTCATGGACAAACATCGACAAAATCATACTCGAGTTCTCGAAGCGTTTAAATGTAGAATGCAGAATTAGTTACTGGCTCGAAAACAGACTAAAGATCCAGCAATCTTCTCTACGAGTGCCTCTCAGTGCAAATACAATTTAGGCAAGTAAGGTGGTAAGGGATGGTAGCCCCAAGTTTCGTTCCGGAGATGGTTTTTCGACTTCCATGAGACGATGACATTGATCTGCCATGACTAAGACTCTTCTGACCTTCACTCTGGGTAGTGGTTTATCCGACTCCAGTTCAGCTCCGACTCCAGCTGTCAGATATTGGCCAAGAGAAGGGGACTCCTAGATCTGCTCGGAGCTAGTCGTTTCTCACTTACCAGGAGGCACCGACTATCATCCTTAGAATTTTATTTCGTAGGACTTCAAATTTTTTCTGATACGTCTTAGCCAAGCTCGACCAAAATAATGCGCCGCATGTAACCATCGGTCATAGAAAGGATTTTGAGCTTGAAGGGCAGGGAACCTTTAAACAGATCAAAGGCAATGTTATTGAACTTTTGAATGGTTTTATCTACATATATATTAGCTGCGTTCGGCATGCACATTCCGTGCACTCTTTTTGTATCTAGGCACATCTAGGTATACACTCTGCGTTCGGTAAAGCTTTAGAGCAAAGAGAGCATTTTTGTTTCACGTTCGGGGTGACAGATTGGAGTGTTTAGATCATGCTCTCTTTGCTCCATTAATTAGGAAGGAGTGTTGAGAGTGTGGTTGAGAGTACGAAAAAGTTTCGATATGTTTGATGGTTTGGATGCAGGTTTAACTGTCATTTGTGACGTATCGGTAATTACCTGTGCCCACACCTGTGCCTAAATAATGCTTTCGAAAGATTTAAGTTTATTTTTAAGTTATGCGTATTCTATGTTTTTTGAAGTAAACTGAACGAAATTTTGAAAGACTGGGCATGGAACATGAAAAAATAGAACGGATAGCATAACATTAAAATTGATCGTTTTCAAGGAATCGAATTCAAAAGTTCTAGAGATGCTCGTAATAGCAAACGACGAGTACTGCAAAAACTTCCAGATAAACGAAACCAAAGTGCAACCTCTTTAAGTATTGACAATTTATTTGACATAATAGACCATTGTGACGAGACAACGCCAAATGGACTTCAGAAAAAATTCTACTATTTAGCTTCCGTGGAACTGGCATGGCGTGGAGGGATAGGTGTCGACTGCTTGGTACATCACTTCAAAATTGAAATTAAATCTGATGGAACTGAGTCGAGTAGAGTAGAATATAATCCCATGTTTAGTAAGATCTGCCAAGGAGGAAACCATAAATGCGCGGACAGTAAATGGTTGACGCCAAATATTCAAAATTCAGATCGTTGTCCAGTCAGAATTTTTAAAACATTAGTTGGGAAACGTGGGCCTAATTTTACCTGCGGATCGACTGTTTTTGACGCCTAATCCAGTTTGGAAGGAGAAAAATTCCTTCTGGTACAAAACTCGCTTATTGGAAAGAACAAAATTTCGAAATGGACCAAACAAGGAGTAGAATCTATTAGTTTAAATACCAAATGTCTAAAAATTACCAACCATTCTTGCCGTTTAATAACTGTGTCACAATTAGTCAAATCGGGAGTTCCCGAACAACAATTAATAAAAATAACTGGTCATGACAATTCTTTCTCGATTCAGCTCTATTTACAATGGACCAACAACATCACCAACAAATTTTGAATCAGTTACGAGGGATACAAAACCATAGACAGGAAGCAAGACTTTCCACTTCATCAGAGACGAAGAGAATCAGCAACACCAGAAAATACAATAATTGTGTGTTTAATTTTGGTTAAAAATAATTTATTGTTCTCTTGTCTTAACAAATAATAAAATATGCTTATTTTGCTCATTTTTTACTATGAACTTGGTTTAGGAAATAATCTTAACAAATATAGCTCGAGCTTGATAAGTAGTCGACTATTACATTGTTTCAATTTTTCTCGTGTGCTTCCTAATGTGATTTGACCAAATTTGGCGCTAATAATTAAAGACTAAAGCCCTCGAGCTGAAGCTCTCGTGCTCTAGTCAAATTATTAATGCCAATTTTGGTCTCGTCGAATTGACCGTAGCTCACTCTCGAAAAATTTATCACAATGAAGTAATCGAGTATTTATCAAGATCTTGTAATATTATCTTTGAATATTAGTCGGTTTTTAAGCGTAACCAGAAGGTAGGTTGAATTTTGTCTTCCATCTCGATCCTCACCGATCGATGGAATCTATCTATTCTTGCAAGCCCTGATAAATCAACTCTTCACTTCTTGATGATGATGTATAAGCGGCGGTATCATCCGCGTAAACAGCAAGTTGTGCTTGAGGTAGGTCGTGCATATAAATTAGAAATAGAATCAGGCGAAAATTGAGCTCCGAGGATGCTTGCCGCAATTGGTTTCGGTGTAGAGATTGTGTGTTTAAAGTTTGAATTGTTAGATAGGAGTAGACAACTTTGGTTATCCCCGGATTAATGCATGCGGAGATCATCTTATGAATTTGGCTGTGGTGTTAGATCTTGTCGAAGGCCCTCTCTATGTCTAGAAATACCACACCCATCGTCTCTCGGGTTTCGAAGGAATTATGAATCCTCAACAGTTGTTCAGGATGATAGAAGCTAGAAGAACTGTAGTAGAACGGCTTTCTCTGAAGCCAAACTGTTCATTTTGAAGGATGTCGAGTACAAATAGTTCTTTTTTCAGTTTCCAGATGATTGAAAAATGTTGTAGACACAGTATTGATGATGATGTGAACCAGGTGATGTATAGTTCTTCACTGGATCTCTTCGTGCAGAAGTAGAACACTAAACACTTCAGCCCACTAAACACCAACAAGTTTTAACTAAACACCGACCCGTTTGGACAACAACACTGTCATTATCAAGGCGATAATAAAACTAAATTAAAATAAAACGTTTTGCCCAATATATTTTTGCTAAAATATTTACAATTGATTTCGTAAATTCCCAACTTTTCTAAAAGTTGTATTTGATCTTTAGGGTTACCGATGCGACTTCGTAAACTAGTCCCAGAACTGTAAACTAGTCTGAGATCTAGCTCTTTGAAGATTTTACTTAAACCTTGAGTGATAAAGGTAGCTTAAGGAAGAGTCACAATAGGTGAAGCTTTAACATCCTCTCGAAAAGTCGTAGATTCTTCCACAGTTTTCTTATGATTAAACTTCCTAATTAACTTATAGATATGCTGAGGCTGGAAACCATTACACTTGGCCGCATCTTTTATAATTTTAAGCTCTTTCTCATACCTCGCCTTGTTCAAGGGAAAAGTGAGAGGTCTGTGGACCAAAAAATTCAGGCTTGCCATTTTGTGTTGAACACAATGATAGGAATCTGAAGGAATGTAGAGAAGTGTACTGGTTTCCTTTCTATACACGCCAAAGTTATCTAGAAAGGGTAGCTGATCGTTTTCTTCTTTTTCACACGTGAACTTTATGGTTTCGGACCGATTATTTAATCTATTGAGGAAATTTTTTGGTATCAAAAATAGCGAAAATGGCATTCACGTACCTCAACCACACTATAGGAAAGTATTCGCTCTCAGATTCTAAGTCCTTTTCAAAACGGCTCATGAAAAGGTTAGCTAGAAAGGGTGACAAGGATTTACCCATCGCCGTTCCTTCCAGCTGGTCATAAAACTTCCCGTTGAATTGAAAAATGTTCTGTTTCATAGAGATGTCAGTTAATAGGTAGAGTGCCGTGGTGGATCAGCGGTGTCCAGCATTTGAAATAATTTGTCCATACTACAATGGTGGGCCAATATTGTTCACCAAACATTTTTACAGCTCAGGCCGTGGTGGCCAGCGAAGGTCCACTAGAGGCATATAGGCAGTGAATTAGAACGCTTTTAGCAATATTTTGCTGTACTTGGCTTTTGTTCTGGTGGTCAGTGTTGTCCACCATACTCAAAATATAAGTACTGAATATTATCAACGCTCTGGTATGACTGTACCTTATTTTATTGATTAATTGGTGACATGCCAAGCACAAAGAAACACAAATAACCGAAAAATATTTTAATTTGGAAGCGTGAGTTTCAAAATAACAATCTACACATATATGTTTCGCACATGCATCACATCGATATTTTGTTTTCCCTGTTTTGTTTTTTGCCAATTTTCTTCACATCTCTTGAACATCTTTTTGATAACAGTGTGAACATAATCATCAACAACATTATCAGTTGCAAATAGTTGGTGATTATTTGAGCCAGTCGGATTATCAGAAGACGTATGTTTTATATGAGATCTATAAGTTTGAAATACATTTGATCAAGGTGAGGACACGGTGAAATAATTCTAACCTTTTATAAGCTCTTCTCGAAATCTAGTTATTGACATTTTACCATTAGGGACATGTTGATGAAGCCAGTAAGAAATGACAATGGCTGCACCCTCTATCAACTCAATCGCAAGTTTGTGATACTATTTTACTCCACGCCTAAGGGATGAGTTGTAGGCTTAAAAAGCAAAATTTATAAGTGTGCATTACCTGAAATATCTAATAAATCTTTCGTCAAATCTGTTACTATTTTCGTTGAAAGTTTTATTTTCACTGTCATTTTTTTCTCGTCCACAGTATACTTTGAAGTCGGATAAATATCCACCTTCTAAACATTGTTTGAATAATTTTATTCCAAATTTGTACCGCTTATTACATATATATTGTTTAAACTTTAGTCTCCCTTTAAATGGTACTAAAGTCTCGTCTACGCTTAAATACTCTCCTGGTACTATTGGCATTTGAAAAGATTGCCGAAATTTTGAGAGAAGCGGACTTATTTTGTGTAATCTATCGTTCTCTATTACAGATTTATTGTTGGCAAAATTCCAGTTCTTCAGAAGCAATTGAAAACGATTTCTTGACATTACACGTGAAAGTTCATTTTTATATATAAAGCTTTTTGACCAGTATGCACTTATCGAAGGGAGAGTCACAAGTCCCATCCACATAATGCAGCCAATAAATTTCTCCAACTCGTTCGGTCATATGGTGTCTTGTGATAATCTTCATAAAGGGAGATACGAACTCCTGAGTTTTCAGAGAATTGAAAATATTTTATATTTCCGGTAACGGGTCCCCACTCAATATCAAATATTTCATTATCTGCCGAATCGTCATCAGATTCAATGAATTACTTCTTCAATGATTCTTTCAATATTATTTTCACTGTTATTGATGTCAATTATTTGTTCATTATCAGGGATACAATTATGTTCCACTTTCAGTGATCGTGACTGTTTCATATTCGATGACTGGGAATTAGTAGAGGGCATGTTATTAGTTTGAAATACTCGTTGACGCTTTTCTGGTGGTATAGAATCATTCGACGTATCGATTCACATGATGGCTCATATTCAGACACGTCCGGTGAAAAATCTGACTCATCCGACAACACACTATTCCACAACTCCATAAGCCTCTCCTGCTTTTTTTCATACGACATTTTTCAAAATTGGTAACTCATACACTAAATAACAACACAGTAGAACAATAAAAACCAATAAAATGAACTTATTCGTAACAGCAATGGATTCAGATTGAACTAGAATCAACAGGTCAGTGCAGATCAGCTGACCGACGCGCATGCCCACCACGGCCACTGTGGAAGTTCAGCTCATTGTGGCAGCGGTGGGTCAATGCTGTCCACCAACTTTTGTGTGCTTTTTTATTAAATTCAAGTGAATTCCGATAACACTGGTTATGTTTTCTACTATCTATGATCATTTTACATCATTATCTGCAAAAAAAAATTGCAGCCAGTATGGACTGCCAAATTGGCTTGTCATAGCGGCATCTTACGTGTTAAGCGAATATATTCCTGGACACATTGTTGACTCAAACTAGTTTGAAGCAAGAAGTCCTCAAGCTATTTCTAGGTGTCTGGAATGGGTACACTAAGAAAGAGGGAACTAACATCAAATGAAATCAATACTTCACCTTCCAGCAACTGAATATTTTGAATTGCTTTAATAAATTCTAACGAATTTTTGACTGCAAAACTAGGTTGCTGTATTGGCAAATTATTAAATTCATTGGTCATCTATTTGGAAACCTTATAAGTCGCTGCATCAATCGCCGAAACAATTAGCTTTATCGACTTGTCAGGTTTATGAATTTTAGGTAAAGAATATAATTTAGGGATAACAGGATTGGAACCATGTAGCCTACGTCTAACATCGGCAGTAACAAGGTTGTTACAAGCTTTAAACACATTGTTGACATGGGTCAGGCAATCTAGAGAGGGTAGTATAGGCAGTAAAATTTTGCCATAACTTTGGAATTATTCAAATTTTGGCGTTGAACAATATTTGAAATAAGCAGAACCACTTGCTTGGAACAACTTTATTATTATTATTTTCTGAATTTATACTATAATTGCGTATCAATCACAACTACAGGGGGTCAAAACTATTTTATCCAATCAAAATAGAATCAAACTTAGAACAAATAATTTTGAAATCTCTGTATAATTCTCGAGCGTGGCCTTTAAATATATGCACATACATTTAACCAGATCGAAGCTAGGTATTCCCACTTTTCTATTCTCTTTTTTTTTTTTTACAGGAGGCGGCACAACTCTCATATAACGGGGTGTCACAACAAATGAACATAAATCGCCGGTAGATTATACGTGTTACACTATAAACGTTATTTATTACATATCATTATAACTGCGTTAAATTTAGTACACAATCGACCTAACACCGAATTCTTTTGTAATTATTTCCACTTAACAGAAATTGCAATTGCTGACGACCCCCAGTTTTTTTTTTCCGAACTGCATATTTTGAACCTTTCAGACGACGCGACTGTAGCCGTTCTCGCTTACTTTTTTCCCCCAGTAGGTACTACACGTCTGCAAAACAAGTTTGATATATTTCGAAGGTGCGTGTCGAAGTTCAATCAGCTTAACCGTGGCGACCCGAAGGGCTCGACTTCAATTTTCATGCCGATGCCACCCCGAAAAGCCGCCAAGTCTCGGCCAAAACGTTCTGTATACGATGCCGGGATAGTAATAAAAGGTATTCGATAAATAAATCACTGTTTACGAGGGTTTACTGTGTACGGTGATTCTGTTGAAAATACTATACAGGTTATGTCAAAAGTTTGGGTTGAAAGAATACGATTAATACACATCTATGAGTTTTAACTACTTATTATTGTGAATTTAATACAACTATAATAATATTATCCGTTTATCAATGTATTTTTTTATCTGCTCCTTCGTGTAGCAGAGTTTAAACGAGACCGTGCGAGCTGCCAAGACGAACATCGTAGTGGTCGACCAAATGAGTCGTCGCTATTATGCCGCGGACCGAGGCTATGACTAATGCAATTGTTGCCGTACTACGTGAAAAAAAATTGGACTAAAAAAAGCAGTGAAACGTCCTGGTGTGCCAAAAAACAACGGCTGCATCATAAAAATTTTCAGCTCAGTGTTAATTTCATCGCAGCTGAACAACAAGAAATACAGTCGACAACTACAGGTGGAGAAATTTCGACTTCTGTTGCTGCCATTAGTGAATAGAACCTTGAAGAGGTCGGTTGCAGTTCTTCCTGGACTTCCAAATCTACAACACAGAAATTAATTTTGCCTGCTGATATCAGTCCGGTTCCCCAACCAAAAAGGAAGACCTCCAACAAGGATCGAAAATCCTCTTCTGCGACAGTAATCACTAGCTCACTTTACAAAAACGAACTGGAGGAATTTGTAAAGAGCAGAGAGGTTACGAGTTTAGATTCTCGTCTCGATCAAGAGTAGACTCATACACCTAGCACTTCGCGCGGCAATGCTAGGTCGACGAATAAATCACAGAGCCGAAACAATCGAAAGGAAGGCAGACCATATAGAAAAGCAAACCAAAAAATAAAGAAGACTCAGACTCATTTGAAGAAAATGATTGCATGATGCTTTCTGACTTATTTAGCGATCCAGAGGTCCTCTTCGGCCCTAAACCCTCCTCAGAAGATTGCTGATGCTTGGTTTTTGCAGACATTACAAACATTAAAAATTTTATGGAGGGAAAACAAAATAGAGTTCCATACTACCACCTTCTTCTCTAATAATGTACTCGTATATTTTATGTTTTATTAATTAAAACATAATTGGCACTTAAAAACAATCTTTTCCTTACAGGTACCAAAAACTGTTGAAGATTGGAACGAAATTGAAAAGTTATTCTTCCAGCGCTGGAATTTTCCTGGATGCTGTGGGGCAATTGATGGTAAACAGGTTGTCATCAAGAGACCTCAGGTTCAATTACAAGAAAACCTATCGCAGATTATTGCTTCACGTAGGACGAATTGGCCGAGCAAGTGACAGTGGAGTATTTAGAGATAGTACTCTGAACATTGCAGTGGAAAATAAAACCATTGAGTTTCCTGAGAATTCTGTTATCGTCGGGAACGACACTTTCCCTCTAAGACCCGATCTTATGAAGCCTTTCACTAATTATGGACTAAGTGATGAAGAAAAGATATTCAATTATCGTCTTCCCCGTGCCAGACGAGTGTTAGAGAATGCTTTTCGCATACTTGCCTAGCGATTTAGAGTGTTTTCAAGACCAATTGAGTTGAAACCCGATAGGTACTATCGATAGAGTTGTTTGGGTTGCTTGCAGTTTGCATAACTGGCTGCGAAAGACTGTCCCAAGCCACTATATGTCACAACAACTAGTGGGCAGAGCAGATTTTAACACAGGAGATGTAACATATGGTGAATGCAGAGAAAATACCAACATCCTACATCCAGTGACCAGACTAAGCAGCAACAATGCAAGCCAAATCACTAAAGGTATCAGATATCAGAAAATGGGAGAAACTTGGACTTAAAAAGGCATAAACAATGTTTTAAAAACATTCATTAAATTTAACATGAAACATGGATCCATCACTTCACATCTGAGACCGAGGAACAGTCAAAACAATGGACTGAAATGGGACGATTGGATCTAAAGAAGGCGAAGACATTTCCATCTGCTGGTAAGGTAATGGCGTCAGTTTGTGTGGGATAATCTTTGTTGATTATCTTCAGAAAGGAGTAGCAATCAACAGCGAGTATTATGCGAGATTATTGGAGCGTTTGAGTGATAAAATCAAGATAAAACGTCCGCATTTGTCGAAAACGAAAGTGTTGTTTCATCAAGACAATGCACCAGTTCACACCTGCGTCATCGCGATAGCTAAAATCAACGAATTCAAGTTCGAATTGCTTCTTCTGTTTCCAAACTTGAAAAAATGACTCGCTGGTAAAAGATTTGCCAATAATGAGGAGGTGGAACCTGCGGTTGATGGCTAGTTTGAGGAGTTCGATGTTCAAGGTATGGAAGCTATTGATCATTGCTGGGCAAAGTGTATTGAGCTGAAATGTGTTTATGTTGAATGAAGTTGGACGAGTTCTTAACCAGTTGCGCACGAATGTTTCCACTTGATCGTAAGATGGACGATTAAGTGTTTACTATTTCATTTCCACCAATTTCTGCTGCGTTGCAGCTGCTGTGTGGAGTCTGGCGTTGTCGTGGAGGAGCCACAACACGCGGATGGGATAATCTCGTCTTTTGCGTCGATACTGTATCTTAACATGATCCAAAAGACCGCAATAATAGATTGCGTTGATGGTTCGAAGTCTGTGTACCAGCAGGACGTCTCTCCAATCCAAACAAACCGTGGCCAACACTTTCCCCATCCACAATCGAATTTTGGCTTTCAGGGGGTTTTCTTTGCCTTTCCTTTCAAGTCTTACAGTTTTTTGGTCATCATTTAGCAGCCTTGGAACTCAACTTCCTGAGATTTTTCTGAAGATCTGCTTTCTGATGTTTCCTTAGACACTTAGGTGATTCGAAATTTGAAGCACTGTGAATTCTTAATGACATTCTTATATCGATGTTTTCCAACAGAATTGCATTTAATCTTCCAGACTCCTTCATTATGTTGTGCCCTTGTTTGCCAACATTCCTCTAGACTTTGTTTTGGAAATAATAGAGCTCAGTTGGAATCTGGTTTCTTAATATCAAATATACGGGTGGGCACCTGTGGGTAGTCTTTTAAACCTCATTCTCGCATGTTTGGTGATGGACCTGGAGATACCTGGATGACATCATAACCGCTACATCAAGCGACATGATCAACAGCACCCTAGAAGTCTGTAATGGATTTCACGACCACGACCACAGTTCACGATTGAGGTAGAAACCAAGACAAGCATACAGTTTCTTGGACATCTTGGTAATCAAGAATGAAGATCAAACAAAATACTTGATTAAATTAAATTTAACAGATGAAAAACTGCAACAGTTATGCACAGAATAAATACATTAATACAGATATTACCTCTCTCTGTATATAACGAGATTAGTCACCGTTCTCGTCGCCAATTAGGCTCGCTACAAGTACGTTTTGTTAGCCGACCGATGTCACTCAAAGCGATACGCACACGATGCCATTACTAACGTACAATTTACTCGAAAGTAACGAATGAACGGACGCATTATAGTTGCCGTAAGCTCTGTAACGATGTGAGACGCGTATAGCTGGTGTGCGGGTTCATGATATTGTTGAGAGGGTGGTACTCTGGTTCTAATAGATTGGGAGTGGTGTCACAATTCGTTGCGCTTGCCCTTTCATTACTGCGTAGCGAATTCTTATATGATGAAGAGGCGAGGAGGGGAATCGACGATAATATCGTAATATGCGGAGCGTGTGAAAATAATTTTTGTCTCTTGTTGGTTAGAAGAAATCTTTATTTTCAAAATAAAAGGCGACGTTTAGTAACATATCAATGTCTGCTTTCATAAATTTGATGGTATTATAAATCGGTGTGGGTAACCATAAATTAAACTCTACTAAACTAAATGAGAAAATCCTCACGCGACGCCCATGTTTTCCTTTAACTACGAGACCGCACCTTTCCGAAACTTTGTTTTCATTTGAATCCGTGCATTTTCTCACCCTTAATAATCGTTTATTGCCGACAAGGATGATACCGAATTGAATTATGGTAATTAAAACATTTGTACGAATTAAAAGCGACATGCAAAGTCTAAATAAAACTCGTGTGCTATAGATGCAATAATTCTTTATTAATTAACGCATTAGCGAGAATATATGGTGTTTCACTTTACATGATGACACCTAAATACAGTGGAATCTCCTTTAACGGACACTTCCTATGAGCGGACACCCCCTTTAGACGGACACTTTCGCCAGGTCCCGGTAGCGCTCCATAAGAAAAGCATTGCAATAGCACCCCCTTGAGCGGACGCGGACACCCGCTTGACAAAAAAGATTCTCTTGAACGGACATTTCATTTATTTTTTTCTATGTCATAATTTACAAATAGGCTTGTCAAGACTCGTTTAATTTGCTTGCTTTGACAACAAGGCTCGGTTTGTCATATTTACTACATCACATAACATAGTTAAATGTGTGTGTGGTACATAAATATTTTCTCTTTCACATAATGTTTTCAAACTAAGGTTTTTTCTACAATTTACGCTTTATGTACATACTTACGCCATGTAGGGGATTCCCCAAATAACATAGATGTGCGTTTGTTTATTGTACTTTGGAAAGAAGTGTTTTTTTTTTTTTTTAATGTGTGGTGGGTGCTTAGTTGCAGTGACTCCGTAAGCTGTATTACTTGTCTGGCTATCACTGCAACTCTTGCGGTGTAGTTTTAGTGTGTGTAAGTTGTGTTTAAATGGCTTTGTGACAGCATCATATCGCCTTTTATGATGCCGCGCTGTTAATCACTTTGCTCCCAACAGCGAATGGCAAGTCGATCCGGGATTAAACTCTCTGAAAAAATGTCACCGTCCCTCCAGAGAATTGAACCCCGGCACCTATCGTTCTCTCACAACAATAGTCAGCCGCCTAACCACTGCGGCCATCGACCCGTTCATTCACTTTTTGCCTCCAAATTGTACTTCAATCAGCCAACCACTTGATCAGGGTGTTACTAAAAATTTTAAGCATAATTACAGAACTTTGATACTTACTAGCAAACATTGAAATTTCTAACACAGCCAATGATTTAGTGAAACATATAAACTTATTGGATGCAGTTTATTTTGCTAAAAGTGCATGGGACCAAGTTACTTCTGAAACAGTTCAGAATTGTTTTCATAAGGCCGGGTTTACGTTTAACAGCCAGGAATATCCGACAACATTTGATGTTGATTTTAACCTGAAGATGAGTTGCCATTAAATCAACTTGCCCAAATTCAGAAAAGATGTATTGCAGAGGTCAGTGGACAAAGCTTAAACGATTTTTATCATGTCGATGATAATTTACTAGTTGAGATATCACCTTTGGACGCGTATCATTACAAGAACAAATTTCTCAAGTTCAAGATATTTCTGATGGATCAACAGATAAACTTGAACCTCCAGATCTTCAAGATGCAAGAAACAACATCTTATCATATAAGGAAGCTTTGGCTAAAGCGCACGATCTTATGGCGTTTGTGAAATGCCAAGGTAATGTAGAAGCTATAAATATACTTTCATCACTTGACTTACATTTTCACGATGTTATTGCCAAGACCAAAACACGCCAAACTAGAATGGAGGAATATCTATCGTAATATGTAATATAGTATGTATGTATATGTAATGTTAGTATGTTAATAACATTTATACAACACATTTATAAGCACGTAACTGATTTATCATATAGTATCAGATGTCGCACGCTCGATAACGCACGTGTCGTGGATCACTCCGCATTTTAAATTATTTTCGGTATCTTGTACGTACATACATCTATATACGTTTATAAGAATAATATCGATACGGAAAGAAGTTACAAAATAAGTGGTGTTTATTATGCCTGTTACTCGTGAATTAGCTACCGAAATGAAGGTTTTATTTAAAGACTTAATCGACGAATTCCTGAAGAGCGAAGAGTTCTTCAATCGTTTGACCGATGCCTTTATGAAAAAATTTGATGAAAAAGTCGACCAGGTGTTCGCTTCATACGTACAAAAGTATAACGCTCTCGAATCCGAGCTTAAAATTCTATCGAATAAATCTGATGAATTGGAACAATACTCCCGGCGCAACAATGTAAGAATAATCGGGATACAGGAAGAAGTAACTGAAAGTACAATAGAAGTGGTCCTTAAATTCTGTAGCGAAAAACTTAATTTAAAAATGGATGGTGATAAGATTGACCGATGTCATCGCACTGGTTCTCCTATTAATGGTAATCGCGCTATACTGATTAAATTTACGCATTATGATTATAAACAAGACATACTGCAGCGTCGCTTGCAATTAAAAAATACGAATATCTTCGTCAGTGAGGATCTCACTAAGTCACGTTACCTGATATACAAAGCCGTACAGAGAAAGCACGGAAGACGGAATACATGGACACGGGATGGCATTATTTTCCTTAGGGTACAGGATACCAAATACAGGATACGTACGATGGAGGAATTTACATCGATGAAGTAGTGTTAAGTACTTCTTTGATTATAATGATTAATTAATTATTTAATTAATGCTTAAGTAGACGTAACTGCCGTAAACTTATTAATGTTGTGGCTCGCATCTTATTAATTGCTGCTATCTGTTTTGCTTTATTTTGTTACTTGATTGAATTTCCTTTTGTGAATAGTACCTTAGGTTTATTACTCCTGTAATCACACACCTCACGCAATATTGATTGATTCTTCATTGTTTTGATTAACACTAGTAATGCTGAATACCTTTCTTTCTGTCTTTATTATTATAATGTTTTATATTTAATGCTTGATTAGCTTGAGAGTGATGTTCGGTTGTAGCAAATTATGCAAGTAGTATTTTAGTTTTTTTCACACATTTTTCCTTGTTTTACTGATGGAAAGTTAATTTGCATTCAGCTTTTGATTAACACCTCTGTAGGTGTTAGCAGTAATTTCTTATCTACCATACTTTTACTCGTTCAGAAGAATATTTGTGTTATACTTTTTACCTACTATGTAATTTCAAACTTGCTCACTGTTTATGTACATCATTGGCACGTTGTTTCTAATGAAGTATAATTTTATTTTATTGTAGTTATTTTGTTAGTTAATAGAATATGCATTGAATGCTATATTAGGCTTATTGTTCCATCAAATCACGCATTATATTTAGTTTTAACTTAGTTCTACAATTCTTACCTTTTTGCTCCATTGTGCCTACTTTGTGGCATGGAGTGGTCTGCACGCATGTATAGTATACATACATACATACGTATATATCCCCTCCTTGTTTTCTCTAAAATTTTCTAAGCTCTATTTTACATTTCACCTTGGCATTCTCTATATATACCTTGCTCACACTTTCTTTGTGTTTTGAAATTTCCATATGTGTGGTGGGGGGCTGAGGTTGGGGCATTTGAATGTTCGGTCGCTGCTGCCTAGCATTTCTGAAGTTAAAACACTGATTTTTGCGCATCAGTTTGATATTTTTGCGGTCACTGAAACGTGGCTAGGCCAAGACGTGGTTGATTCTGTATATATTGACGGTTACAGATTTATTTTTAATTCACGCCAGGGTAGGGGGCGGCACTGGTTTGTACATCAGAAATAGTTTTCGTTTTTCTAGATTGAACGTTGGTCGTGATATAGAGCAGACGTGGGTTAAATGTGAATTATCTAATAATACTTATGCTGTTGGTGCCGTGTACAGACCTCCGAATTTCCACTATTCTGATTTTTGTGGTGCTTTCGATGCCACCCTGGCGGATATAGCTCTGTCCGCTGATAAAATATTCTGTTTGGGCGATTTTAATATCGATTTTTTGAATCCTGATAATAGAGTTGTTACGGATTTCATTGATCTTATTAATAACTTTGGTCTGGAACAAATAGTGAATGCTCCTACACGAATTACTTTGTCGTCAAACGTACTGATCGACTTGATATTAACCAATAATGCGGATGAGGTTGTGTCGGTCCGGGTGGTAGACGTTCCACATATATCTGATCATGAGCTTGTATGCTGTACCGTAAATACCACGATACGCGAGAATAGATTATCTTTCAAAATTTACCGAGACCTCCGGTCTTTTGATTGTGTTCAGTTCCGTGATTTACTTGTGACGGTGCCTTGGAGAAATATATATGACATTCGTGACATTAATGGTAAACTAGAGTTCTTCAATGAAACTATTATCCTTTTGTTCGATATTGTAGCCCCAAGTAAATCTGTTAAGATTACCAGGCCTTCTTCTCCGTGGTTGACGGATAATATTAAATATCTGATGCGTATACGTGACACTGCTTTGACCAAATTTAAGCAATCAAAAAACGTGAAGATTGGGATTACTATAAGCAATTGCGTAATTATACAACTTCGGCTATTAGACGTGAGAGGAGAGCCTACCTCCAACATCTTGTTGCTTGTCACGGCGCGAGCAAGATCTGGAGAAATAATATTTTTTCTTTTAAAGACAAATTATGCTCTTTACCGGAACATTTAGCGAATATAGAACAATTAAACAAGTACTTCCTTTCTAGTATTCCTGCTAACTTCATTCATACAACTGGCCTCCGAAATTTTTATAATTCAAATATTCATATAAATGTATCTAATTTCTTGGAGTTTCGCTCTGTCTCGGTTGACCTCATTAATAGCCTAATTTTTAAGATGGACTCGGCTTCTTACGGTAGCGATAACATAAACGCTGTAATGATTAAATTTTGCATTCCCGAGATATCTGATGTTATTTGCCATATTATCAATTTTTGCATCAATGAATCTGTTTTCCCTATTCAGTGGAAACACGCTTTAATAACACCCATTCCAAAAAAGAGATCTCCCACTGAGTTTAAGGACATTAGACCGATCAGTATACTACCGGCACTATCAAAAATTTTTGAAAAGATAATTGCAGCTCAGCTGCGAGAACATCTCGAGATCAATAATCTGCTACCACAATTTCAATCTGGTTTTAGACCAGGATATAGTTGTGAAACCGCATTATTGAAAATTACAGATGACATTGTGCGTGCAAATGACATGGGTAAGGTGACTATACTAGTTGCGCTTGATTTTTCTAGGGCTTTCGACACAATTGATCACTCAATAATGTTGTCTATTATGCATTACATTGGATTAACTGATAAAGCGTGTTTATTAATAAAAATTATTTATCTCACCGTACACAGTCTGTGAGGCTGTCCGGTGATACGTCTTCGCCCTTGGTTGTTGGGAGTGGGGTACCGCAAGGTTCCATTTTGGGTCCTCTCTTGTTTTCGGTTTATATATCAAGATTTTGTAATTTTTTGAAGTACTGTCCATTTCTACGCTGACGATGCTCAGATATATATCTCTTGTTATCCCTCAGATATTGCCAGAGTATGTGCAGAAATAAACGAAGATCTTAGTTCTCTGTCGCGGCAGGCAAAACAGCATTCCTTGTTACTTAACCCCGATAAATCAGTAATCATTGTGTTTGGCAAGAAAAATGATCGTAGCAGAGTGCTAAACAACATCATAATTCAATTAGATGGTTGTACGCTGCCATTATCGGAAAGCATTAAAAATTTAGGAGTTACACTACACTGGTCTTTGAAATTTAAGCAACACGTCTCAAATATAATAAAGCAATGTTACTCTAACATGAGAATTATTTATTCTAATCGTTATTTATTTGACAAAAAAACTAAAATTATGCTGTGCAATTCTTTAATATTGAGTAAATTTAACTATTGCTGTTCCGTGTATGGGCCGTTTTTGGATCTGGTAGACAGAAATAGAATTCAGGGAGTACAAAATTCATGTCTGAGGCTTATCTTCGGGATAAGGAAATATCAACACATTTCCTTTAAGTTGGACGAGATCCGTTGGTTAAACATGGAGAACCGAAGGAGGTTACATGCCTTCTCTTTATTTTATAAAATCTTAACGTACAAGAGGCCGGGTTACTTGCATGAAAAACTATCTTTCAGAACTGATGTTCATAATTTGAACCTGAGGTTCAGAGGTCTATTAACCCCGCCACTCCATTCTTCACAGCACTATAAGAAATGTTTTACCTATAACATTACACAAGCTTATAATCAATGCTACAATGAATATCAGTCTGCTAATATCAGGATTTTTAAGGCTTCTATGTTTCTTAGGTTATTTGGGCAGCAGTGCACCGGCGGATGCAGTCGGCCTTAGCTTCTTCCTTCTTTTCCTTTCTTCTTTCGTTCCTCTCTTTATTTCCTCTTTTTTGTATCGGCCAATGTTTATTGAATATCTTTGTATGTCTATGTATTTTCCTGCTTTAGTGATATCTGGTACTGTTTACTGGTTGGTTGGAAGAGCAGCCATGGTGCGTTTTGCTCGCGCTCCATGCCTGAAACCCGCCATTTTCCAATTTTTTATATTGTTTTATGTATGTGTCTATACTGTATTAAACTGGAAATAAAGGCACTATTATTATTATTATTATTATTATTACATATAGGTTACATGGGTTACATTAGACTATTTATGACAACGGATCTATTGTGTGTGTAATTGGGCATCATGTCTTTATCATGATCAGTGTCACTTGACAGCTGAGCAGTGTTGCCAATCTGCACATAGTACATATGTAACACGCCCTTCTTATTAAAAGAAAACAAAGTTATATAAATAAGAATACTTTGTCTAACAAAAATTAAAAAAAAAAATTATAAGTTAAGTCTATTAGGTATTTTTATTACGCGACCACTTTTGGTCTTTTTGTCCATTTTCAGACCTCTTGTTTGTTCAGTCGGTATATCATCCTCTAAATTCGTTGTTCCTTGTTTCGGGTGAGACATCGTTTCTTCTTCATCACAACTGCTTTGATTTGCAGTCGGTTTAGTATCAATCATCTGTGGGTTAGTTTGTAACATCAATGGCTTGCTCGGTGGATTATTGTCTTGCCTTTCTCCGTTTAGAGGTCTTAAGAAGCTTCTGTTCCTACGATACTGTGCATCACCTATTCGGACGGTATAGTCTGATGGGCCGTTAATTTTTGAGACAACTCCTTCTTTCCATAATCTTTTCTTCTCTTGCAGTAGGACAGGGGATCCTACTTCTAAATTTTGCAATTTCTGTGCGGTGATGTTGTAGTATGTTTTCTGCTTCTTCTGATTCATTTTAAGTGCTGTTTTGGCATGTTCTATGGGATAATTTGGCATAAGGACCTCCGTTTTTACAGGTATTCTAGTTCTGAATTTTCTACCCATTAGTAAGGAAGAAGGTGCGGGTAAGTTTTGTTTGGATGTCGAATTATAATTTAGAATGGCTATAAAAGGATCTTCATTACTTTGATATGCTTTAATAAATAATCCCTTCACTGTTTGGATTGTTCTCTCAACATACAGTGGGCTAGATGTCGTTAACTTGATGTCATACTTTTTTGCAAAATTATATAATTCGTGAGAATTAAATGGGGGTCCATTGTCTGAGAAGATTTCAAATGGGAGTCCAGTAAGTGCAAAGACATTTTTCAATGCACTGATTACAGTTAGAGCAGTTTTATTCACTAACTTGTTTACAACAGCGAACTTACTGAAATAGTCAACAATAACTAAAAAATTTCAGAAGCGACTGACATGAAGTCTATACCGATTTTTTGCCACGGTAAGTCTGGTATGTTATGCGGATGAAGAGGTTCTTTAACATTACTTCTGGCATACTTTTGACATATAAGGCAGTTCAGTGTAAGTGCCTCTAAATCATTGCTAAGTCCAGGGTAGTATATGGACTCTTGAGCTCTCTTTTTGCAGGACACTACACCCTGATGTGTTTCATGAATAAGGTTTAATAACTCTTGCTTTAAGGATTCAGGTATCACTATTCTGGTTTTATAAAAAAGAATCTCGTCATTCACATAAATATCATTTGTTACAGACCAATAGTTTTTCAGTTCTGCGGAAATAGAACTTTTATGTTTTGGCCAACCATTCAAAGTATAATATTTGACTTTCTGTAAAACAGGATCTTCATTAATAGCTAACTGAAGGCGTTTTTTATTTTCTGGACTAGTGGATATGATGCAGTTTACTCTAAGATTATTTTCCAAATAATCAGTATTTATAGTCTCACTTAATGGATCTCTACTAAGTGTATCTGGCACTTTTAAATCTTTTCCTGGGATATAGTTTAATGTAAACTGAAATCGCATTAACTTCATAGCAAGTCTTTGTATCCTTGGTGACATTTCATCCAAAGGTTTCTTTAAAATTCCAAGTAGGGGTCGATGATCTGTTTGTGCTATGAAAGATCTTCCAAGCAAATAAAACGAAAATCTTTCACATCCATAAACGAGTCCGAGTAGCTCTTTTTCAATGTGGTTGTACCGTTTTTGAGTTGGTGTTAATGACACAGAAGCAAATTCAATAGGACGGCCATCTTGAGCAATCATGCATCCTAACCCATAAGGACTGGCATCTACGGACAATGTGACATCTTTCACAGGGTTAAAATATGCCAATGTTGTAGTAGAACATACAAGATGTTTGATCCTGTCAAAGCATGTCTGTTCACTAGAAGTCCACAGCCACTCATTCTTCTCACTTAGCAAACCACGAAGTATACTCGTCTCTTCCGACAGATTTGGTATGAACTTGGCCAAATATACTACCATACCCAAAAAACGTTGCAGGTCTTTACGATTTTGCGGTGCCGACATATTAGCAATTGCCTGTGTTTTGTCAAAATCAGGTGCTATGCCCCTGCTACTGATTTCATGTCCTAAGAACTTAACTTTTTTGACACAAAAGGTCGATTTGTCTTTGTTAAGCGTTAATCCACTATTTTTGATTTTTTCCAAGATTATTTGTAATTTCTTGTTATGCTCCTCTACTGTACTTCCATATACCAGAATATCATCAAAATAGGTAATCTGACCAGATACACCATCTAAAAGCTCATACATGAATTTCTGGAAAATTTCCGGTGCACAAGTTAGACCATATGGTAACCTCAAGTATCTAAATCTGCCAAAAGGTGTCGTAAACGTGCATAACATAGAACTCTCATGCTCAAGCGGTAATTGTAAAAATGCTGACGAAGCATCTAGCAATGAGAAGTATTTTGCACCTGCTAATTCCGCAAACAGGGTGTCTTGTGTCGGAATTTGAAAACGTTCTCGTTTTACATATTTGTTTAAATAAACCGGATCCATACATATGCGAATATCCGTGCCTTTATTTTTAGGCACGACAACAATAGGATTCTGCCAATCCGTCGGTTCATTAACAGGAACAATAATTCCATTTCGGACCATTTCATCTAATGCCTTTTTTACTTTGGGTTTTATAGCTAACCACTGATAAACGGTACAGCATTGTCTGTTAAAGTAATTTTACACAGTACCAATACCTTCAAATACAGACTTATAATCATTTAATATTGTACATAAATTGTCATTAACAACACAAACATTTTCAGATTTGTTAACAATTTTCAGATCCTGTGCTGCACTCAGACCTAAAATAGATTTGGAATCGTCCGAACTGAGTATGTAAAATGCTAAGTTTTTTGAGACATTTCTGAAACCACTATATTTAAATGAATTTGTCCTAGCACGTCAATTTTATGTCCGGTATAACTCACTAATGTTGTGGAAGGACTTTGAAGTCTTCCTTTATCAATTTTTAATTTTATAAAATCGCTATAATTTAAAATATTGACTTGACTACCGGTGTCAACTTTTAAAGTTACGGTGTGATTGTGAATTTTAATTTCTTCGAACCACTCTACCGAACCAACTACAGAGTCATTACTCGCGTCATGTATTGTCCAAACTACTTGCTCTTGTGAATCACTACTGTCTGTATAGTTATCATAATCAGATTCACAGGGATTATTCACATTAGCGACTTCCGAAACTTTACTTGCAGCCCGACAACATTTACGGTAATGTCCACGTTTGTGACATAATGAACAATATTTAGAAAAAGCAGGACATTGATCCTTGTAATGTCTTAAAGCGCAATTTTTACATAATATTTTAATAATGTTACCTGTCTGTTCTCGATTACTCGTACTACTAGAGTTGTCATTCGACGCACTTTGACAAACGCACTTAGATGTTTTGAAATCTTTCTTGTCCCCTTTGTCTCCTTTGTAGCTTACATTCAGTCTCTGTACACCTTTCCTAATAGCACTAACATTTTCAGTTTCCTTTGCAATCTCCTTCTGTGTTATTTTGCTGCTTTCCATTGACCTACATATGTCAACAGCATCGTTCAATTTCAAATTAGATATTTGTAATAATTTTTCTTGAATTCTAGAGTCTCGTACGCCTAATACTAATCTATCTAAAATCAGTACGTCTCGCTCTTTGAATTCGCATGTTGCAGACAGCTGTTTTAATGCTGTGACGAATTGATCAATTGTTTCACTAGCCAGCTGATCCCTTTTAAAGAACTTAAAATGTTCGTAAACCAGATTTTTCAAAGGACTACAATGTTTGTTAAATTTGTCCATTACAACAGAAAACTTCTTATCATCGCCTTCATTTTCATACTCAAAAGTATTGAATATTTGTATACCATCATCCCTAGGAGATTTAACAATATGGCAATTTTAACATCATCTTTCTTTGTATCTTTCCCTGTCGCTATCATATAAACATCAAACTTCTGTTTCCACAATTTCCAACTGTTGGAAACATTATTTCCTTGGAAATTAAAAACTTCTGGCGTTCTTCCTTCACTCATTTTGTCGGAGTTCGGTTCTAGAATTGCAATTCTTATACATAACCTATACGCGCGTTTTAACTGCCACCATGTAATGTTAGTATGTTAATAACATTTATACAACACATTTATAAGCACGTAACTGGTTTATTACATATAGGTTACATGGGTTACATTAGACTATTTATGACAACGGATCTATTGGGTGTGTAATTGGGCATCATGTCTTTATCATGATCAGTGTCACTTGACAGCTGAGCAGTGTTGCCAATCTGCACATAGTACATATGTAACAGTATATACTTATAAAACATTTTAAACTTTTATTACATATGGAAATACATACAGCCTTTTGAAAACAGGGCATGCGTCAGTTAGTAAGTTAGAATGCTTGTCGACCTCGACACAGGTCAATACCGGTATTGTGGTTAGATAGTTTTCTATTAAGTGAAATGGCACAAAATGTTCGAGTCAAGTTTTCGTTACAACAGCGTATGTTTTTGTTGAAACAGTTTTATTGTCTTGATCGCAATTATTGAGCCATTGAAGAGACACATGGTTGAATTAGGCAAAAAGCTTGAAGAGACCAGTAGCGTTCAAGATGCAAAGAAGATTTCAAACATTGGATAACAATCGAGTTCGATATCATCAATGTAGACCTCGCGATGCTCGCGCGTATTGTTAATTCGATCGAAAAACGTTATTTGAAGTGTATCGAGATGAACGGTGAACATTTTGAACACCTATTGTAAACATTTTTACGGTATAATGAAAGAAAACCAACGTTTTTTAATCTTGTGTTATCGTTTTTTAAAATTACTTAATTTTTTAAATTTGTGCAAATTTGCCAGGTGACTTATCCCTGCATTTACATATCAATGATTTTTTTGTTATTAAACTCAATTGAATTATTTATTTTTTTAATAAAAGTATTTTTAAATAAAAACTAACCATCTTAAAAAAATTAACTCATTTAAATTTGTAGTTTTCTCTTAACCGGACAGCCCCCTTGTACGGACACATTTCAATGGTCCCTTCGATGTCCGCTCAAGAGTACTCTGTAAATAGTTAATACAACGAAACTCGTTTGATGTATTTTGCGTATGTAACTGACAACAATTTCGTCTAGATAATCCGTCCAGAAATTTGCGTTGAGGCTGAATTCCAACCACGAATCAACAGTTTTCGAAAAAAAAAGAGAATTGATTGGTTAATTAATTAAGTAATTGTGCTGTGAGTGAATATCAAAAAAGTAAAGTTTGCCAATCAAAAAAGTTATTCCATCCAACATTACTTTTTTGACATCTACTCACAGCACAAGAAACCAATCAATTAAAATCTTGTTAAATATGCACCTTTCGACAACCAGCGCACTTCAGTATGTATAAGAGCATCGTTGGATGTCTTCATCATTTTCATGGCACGCGTATTCAATGCATTGATTGCTTCTTATTTTGTGAACTGCATTAATCACAAATTGAAGCGATTGATGCAATCTATCACTCAAATTTTTCGCTACTAGGTGTTGTCGGCGGATGACACAGTGAATTGCATAAGATGGCTTATAAACCCACGAAATTGTTGCAATCGACATGTCGAAGTGCGGTTCGTGTTTAAAGAAACTATCTCGATCTGATGATAGTATCACGTGTATGAAACAATGCAGTGGAATATATCACTTACATTGTGTGAATATAAGTGAACAAACCTTTTTCGAGTTAAGAAAGAGCGATAAAATAAAAGAATGGTGTTGTCCAAACTGTGAAAATTTGACCTTTAACAGGATGACCTTGCGTGTTGAAGAACACACCAGCAAGGTCGCAACACAACAGGAAAGTGAATTGAATATCGATAATATTATAAGTGCAAAAATAAAAAATGCAGTTAATCAGATTACTGAAGAAGTAATAAACTTGCTAAAAACAGAAATTTTTAAACTACATACAGAAAACGATACGTTAAAAACCGAAATCTTTAAGCTACGAGAATGTATAGAGAATTTTAATATTGATACCCGTTCAAAAGATGGAGTTAACAAACAAAATAAACAAATTTTTTTAGGAAAACCTGAAAATATAACACGAAATGCACAGAAAAAGTTGGAAATACAAGAGATGCCTATCGAAACTAAAAAACCGGATAAGAAAACCTATTCTAACGCTTTAAACAGTGCACAGAAAGACATAGATAAATCACAAGAAAATACCATAACTAGATACACTGCGATTCAAATGCCCGAAACTGTTGGCGAGAACTTTCAAGTAGTGCGAAGACGGAGAAATACTGCTAGACGGCCGGCTCTTGGGATAGCAACAGACACAAAACTTACAGCTGTGGTATCTTACTCCTATCTCTACATATCTAAGCTAAATAAAGATACAACTGTAGAAGACGTGCAGAACTACATGAAAGAAAAAGGATTCCTTGATTCACAGTGTAGCAAAATGAGTTCCAAACGACCCGATGTTTATTCCTCCTTTAAAGTTGGAGTTCCAATACAACAGGTGGAAGAATTGAAAAATCCAAGTATTTGGCCGGCGGGTACCTACATAAATCGTTTTTTTTGGAAGATATCTCAGCCCCAGACCACAACATAACGCAAAACAACCACGTTACAAGTAAACTTTCCATCTTTTATGTAAATATTCAATGTTTGCGAAATAAAATAAATAAGATTGAATTAGTGTTAGCGGATTATAACGTAGATATTATTGGGTTTGCTGAACATTGGTTAAATATATAAGAACTTGAACTGTTAAAATTATCAAATTACAAGTTAGGTGCTAGTTTCTGCAGATCATTTTATAAACATGGCGGTGTCTGTATATATGTTAAGAATCATATTCAAACTACAAATTTAGATATGTTAGATACTTTTACTCAAGAAATAGACTTTGAAATTTGTGGAGTGCACCTGCCTGACTTTAATTTAATTGTGCTTACTTTTTATAGATCCCCTTTAGGAGATTACAACACTACTTTAACTAAATTAGAGAATATATTATTAGAGATAACAAAATTGAACACAGAAATAATTTTACTTGGCGATTTCAATGTGAATTTCTTGAATATTAACGCTGACTGTACAAACATGATAGATTTATTACAAACCTATAATTTGCAACAAAGAGTTTTTAAACCAACACGTGTATCATGTTATAGCAGTACTTGCATTGACAATTGTTTTACTAATATTCCCGAACGCTTATTAGAAGTAAGTGTAGTTGATTGCATATTGTCAGATCATTACGCTTTAAAAATGACGCTAAAGTTGAGCAAGTCTTTTAATGAAGAGTATGTCATGCAGCGCCCAATTACAGATACAAAACTACTAAATTTTGCTTTTGAAATAAGTAAGTTTAATTGGAATCATGTCTTTCAACAGAATACGGCTACAGATATGTTTAGAGTATTCTTTGCAGCGTTCTCTAAACTCTTCACTGAGAATTTTCCTCAAAGATCACTAAAGCGTTCTACAACTACAATGACTCCTGAATGGTATACACCAGATTTGAAACAAATGGGGCAAGTTATTAGTGTATTGAACATTAGACATGAATCAACAAAAACACCGGAATCATTAGCAATATTAAAAAAATACAAGGAAGAGTTTAACATAAACCTAGAAAATGCAAAAAAGAAATCAAACATAAAATTAATCAAAAAGGCAAAAAATAAATCCAAAGCTGCGTGGAGAGTTATTAACAAAAATTTAAATCGTTCACCTCTAAAATTAGAAGTCGGCGAAATAACACCTAATGAATTTAATTTATATTTTACGAATGTCTGCAATACCAATAATATACCTTCTGATTTGGAATCATATTTTTATCTACAAAAAGCCAAACAAAAACAACAAAAATCATTTTATTTAGAATACACTAATGAAACAGAGCTTTTTCAAATAATAATGGAACTGAAAGACTCGCAGACCGAAGACATCTACGGCATGACAGCTAAAATTCTTAAATATGTTGCACCACTTATATCTGAACCTCTGTCTAGGCTTTTAAATCAATGTATTGAAGAAAATCTGTTTCCCACAGAATTAAAATCAGCTAAAGTTATACCTCTGTTTAGAAAGGGAAACGAAAACGATCCTGGCTGTTACCGTCCCATTTCAATTCTCCCGGTTATTTCAAAAGTATACGAAGAATTGCTTAAAAAGCGCCTTTTAAGTTATCTGGACAGCACACATATTATTTGTAATGCACAATACGGTTACCGTAAAAATATGTCTGTTATTAAAGCTATTTTTTGAGTTGATTGACACAGTTATTGAAGGATTTGACAGACAGCATCTTACATCCGCAATTTTATTAGATCTATCTAAAGCTTTCGACAGTGTCTGTCACCACGTTTTGCTTCAAAAACTTGAATTTTATGGCATAAGAGGTACACCTCTACAGTTGTTTGAGTCGTATCTCTCAGACAGACGACAAACCGTTATGGTTGAACAGCAACGGTCACATGAGAATATAATAACATATGGCGTACCGCAAGGTTCCAAATTAGGACCGATTTTATTCTTACTTTATGTAAATGATATCTCTGATATATTAAAGATGTGCCAAACAATAATGTTTGCTGATGATACGACCCTGTTTTTAAAGGCTTAACATCAGAACAACTTCAAAGTAAGGAAAATGCAGGAATTGATGAAGCAAAAAAGTGGTACAACGCGAATAATTTAAAACTTAACATAAATAAAACGCAAACAATAAGATTTGATACAAAGAAACCGGAAACGCAAACAGTAAAACTATTAGGCGTTTATATCGATTCTTCGTTGAGCTGGAAGCCACAAATTAACAATCTCAGTCAAAAACTGAATAGTGTAGTCTATCAAATACATAAAATCGTAGAAACTACGGATGTCGATACAGCTAAGCTGCTTTATTATTCAAATTTTTATTCAATTATAAATTATAATATATTATTATGGGGTAGTACTAGCTATGCTGACAGAATTTTTAAAATTCAAAAAAAAATGTATAAGGGCTATTGTTAAGGCAAGCAACAGAACGCATGCTAGACCATATTTCAAACAATTGGATATACTAACGGTTCCATCAGTATTCATATTGAATTGTTTAATATTTGTAAAGAAAAATTTAAATGAATTACAACTACAATCAGATATTCATGATTATCATACACGAACAAATTCAGCACTTAGAATTCCGTTGCATAGAATTTCCAGGACTCAACAATCTGTCAAGTACCAGGCAACCAAATTTTATAATAAATTACCACATAGAATCAAAATGTTACCCATGTCAACATTTAAAGCAGAAATTAAAAGAAATTTAATTAATTTAGCATTATATAACAGAGGATTATTTTAATTGCAATATTATTTAGGATAATGTATTTACATTTACATATTATATATATATATATATATATATATATATATTTCTGTTGACTTTCCTTTGTTATTTCTTTGGGAAATAAACTTTATTATTATTATTATTATTATTATTATTATTATTATTATTATTATTATCACCCGGCCAAGGCCGGAGCTCCATCTGTTGCCACCGAAGTAACGAAAAGTAAAAAAATCACTCATATTGATTCACCTTTAGTGTCCGTCTCCAAAGTTTTCGCGAATAGTAGCTCTTCATGAATTTTCTCGTCCATAACAAATCAAACATATGCGTGCCAATAACAATGCTTCATTACTAGGTAAAGTCGGGGGTAAAGTTGACTCGTCCAATTGAATAGAAAAAATGAGTTGTTTGCAAATAATTAAGTTTTTACCCCCCTTCAACAGCGGGTAAAATTAACTGTTCTCCAATGGTGTGTGGTTTTCCAAATTTCACTATAAGTAATGAGGTATTGCAAGATGTCTGTGAGTCATTATCGTTACTTTCAAACGTTGAAGCAAACATACTGTGTACGGTGGGCACCTGACCTGAACTTCATAGCCAATTGATGCGGTTAAATATTTGAGAGCTCGAGCATGTCAACGTTTCTTGCATGCACCGTGTATTCTGCACTGTCAACATCAGTTTTGTGATGATCTAAATGCTGAATCTTGGGATACAGTTTTCAGCCAAACTACAATTAATGACAGTTTCAAACAATTTTCGAATATAATTAAACCTCACTCTTACCATTTGCGTTTAAAAGAATATTTGTCACACATGGTAAACACGTGTGGTACCATTTATTAACAATATACAATCCATAATTTTAACTTATGATCATCAGACGCAAAAGGCAAAAAAAAACGTTTTCAAGTCTTCAGAGAACCTCAAGAAAAAGATCAATTACATTTTAAACATAACAAAAATTAATATTTTAAAGATAATATTTAGGAAAATAAAGTACCCAGTACATTTACAGAAAAAAATATATTGTTTGGTACACCCTGTATGCTGTGGAAACCATAGATTTGTGCTATTTGTGATTCATTTGATCTAATTAGTCTTCTTTTCTGCGGTGATATCTATTTAAAGGAAAAAATTTATGTTAACAAAACTACTAAGATTCGTCTAAACCTTTCTCCCATTTAATACACAGATACATTTCCAATTTTCCCTCGAAGAACATCCATCAGAAAACATCGAACACCAATACCCATTCTTCGATGGTAATATTTGCATACCACCCGCATTCACGCATTGCTACAGTAAATCTTCGGTGAAATTCGCCATCCGCTTCGTACCGAGAAAGCCGCTCACGATGATGGTCATCTCTCCGGCGGCCGAAACGTCGGCTCGGTTCGATTCGCGCCTTGTACGTCCAGGAAACTAGAAGAAAGCATTGATGCATAGTTTCCCTCCTCGTGCACATCGTGTGGAAGTAACGGTCGGCGTTATAATAGAGGAAATTAGCAACTGTCCAGGCGCTATGCGCTAATAAATTTCGAAACGTTGATGGTATGAAAACAGCGAAAGGGCTACTGTAGCGTATCTCTGTGATGACCTTTGCTTGTTGCGTGTAATGCTTTGTCGAACTGTAATACATCCATGCTATTATAGGATTAGGCGTGTTGTGAGTTTGGGAGATAGATGGCAGTTCAACTGTTATTGTCGTATAGCCGATTTATGGCTCTGTATGGAATATATATCGGAAATGTTGGCTGTACTGTATATATTACAGCATCTAAGGAAATGTACGTTAGATATATGTATGTACATATTGAAATGATAGTTCTATTAGTTTTATAGACAATTGACGGATCCGGTGCAAAATCCGGTTAGCTCAATTTTTAAAATTTAACAGTATTAAGAAAAACCTATTTTCCAAAGTAGAAAAACTTAACAAGCTAAAAATTACATTTTTATACAACATTTTTCTTATAAAAGAATGTTTCAAATTTTAGTCAAATATGTAGAACGATAAGGAGCACATTTTAAAATTATTTCCGAGTATACAGGGTGATTCAAAAAAGTGTAGCATATCAAAGTTAGGTTATTTTTAATGGAACACCCTATATTGTATAGCAGTTTTGGATTCTACGTCATAAATTAGGATAACTTTGTTAATAGTTCCCTGTACCTGTCTGCAGCCAATTTCGAGAAAATTTGATATTTATGAAAATGTCGGCTTTCTAGAAAAAATTAAAAACAGGAAAACTGTATGACTTGGACGATTTACATTTTGTATTTTGACAAAGCGTGCTTTCAATAAACCGGTAGAGTATTTTGATATTGGCTACATGACCTTAAACAAAACAATTTATACTTTACATTTTTTCAACCATCAATAACTCTTTCAAGTTAAATGGAACATCCTGTATTTATCCATCCCATGTGAAAGCACATTAAACCCCCTATCAAAATCTATAAAGATGTCTATATCTAAATTTAACGATTAAAATGTTATTAACGAAATTCTTAAAAAACGCTCTAAAGCTTTTTCTCATCTAACTAGGCCATGCTCTCAAATTATTTGTGTGAATAATTATATTCCTTGTAAGTTGTATTCTAATGATAAATAAAGCTAGAAATTATATTGAAGTAATTTGAATATCCGATTAATACATCATTAAAGAATAAAATAAAGTTCAAATGAATCATTCAAGTAATTGATTAACCGTCGAATATTTGAATATTATTTGTTTGAATCGAATGAATGTTTGACTATTCGAATATTAAAATGTCGAAAACTCCCCTCTTAGTTTATAATATATTGGACGTTGGTAAGTTATGGTATGAGAATTGAAAATAAAATAATTAAGTAACCGATATCATAAACAAATTAATTAATATATCCATGTTATTATGACCTTTATGTACTTATTTTTCAATTCCTGAAGTATTCCCAGTTGTAGGTCAATGAAACAGCAAATTAATTATAATACCAATTTGTTCCAGAACATTAAAAATTATGTTTTCATTAAGACTTCTTCAATCATTTTTTTCCACTGAAGAGGTCTTATTAACAAAAACATAATTTTATATGTTTTGGAATAAATTGGTATTATAATTAATTTGCTGTTTGTAGGATGTAAGATAAATTAATAAAATATGTTAGCCAAAAAATAAATAAATAAGATAATAATAATAATAATAATAATATTTCTTTATTTCAGCATATCATATACCCACATACAGACACAACGTATATGTACAGTAAAGTACGTACAGACATGAACGAAACACGTCAAAAAAGAAAATAGAAGCTCAGGTGTACACTAGGCACAGGTTTGCTGAGAAGTAATCATTCAGATTATAACAATTAATATGTAATAGATTACGTTTCACAGTTGTCCTAAATTTGTAAAAATCGCTTATTTTCTTAATACTACTAGGTAAGTGGTTAAAAAGTTTACAACCCATAAATATCAGATATTTTTGGTAGGTTGTAGTTTTATGACAGGGTGGAAGCAAGTACCCCAAGTTCCTAGTATAGTGATCATGCGTAACACCACTAAAGAAAATACTGTAGTTACGATGTACAAAGCATAGAACTTCCAGAATATAAATATCATAGAAGGTTAATATTCTGTATGATTGAAATAGATACATTTTTACAGGAATGCCTCGAGGTTAAACCTATCATAGACCTGAGAGCCCGCTTCTGAACAGCAAAAACGCGATTGTACCCCAATGTATAATGCCATAGACCATTCTCGATTGAAAATTAGAATAATAAAAAATTTTTACAACCGAAAAACTACAAGACCTTTTTAGGTTATAAATAGCATAACAAGTTCGAGAGAGACTGCTACAAAGCTCGTCAACATGAGAAGTCCACTTCAGATGTTCATCAATGAACACTCCCAATATTTTAGAGGACTCTGCCAATTCTACTCTTTCACCATTTAATAAAAAGGTACTAAAATTATATTTAGCTTTATTTTTGAATAAAATAAATTGAGTTTTGGATGGATTCAGTACAAGTCTATTAATATCTATCCAGGTAGTAACACTGGTGAAAATGTAATTAATTTTCGAAAACAGGGTTGATGTATCCTTGGATTTTATGGTGATATCATCTGCGTATAGGACTAATGAATCAGCAGCAGTGATATAGGATGGGAAGTCATTAATGTAAATTAAAAACAGTGTAGGTCCCAAAACGGAACCCTGGGGTACCCCTATATTAATACTTGATTTATTCGAGTGAATATTATGACATATAGTTTTAAGTTCGCGATTTCTCAGGTATGATTGGAACCAGCTTAAAGTTGTGCCATTAATTCCATATCTTTCAAGCTTGTAAAACAATATTGAGTGGTTAACGCAATCAAAAGCTTTGGATAAATCAATTAGTAGTAATAGGCAAGGAAGACCTTGATCAACACATTTATAAACTTCTGCTAAAAAATTAAATAAGGCGGTATTGGTTGACCGTGTAGGAATAAATCAATGTTGCTTTCTACTAAACAAGTTAAACTTAAGAAAGTAATTAATAATATAAGTGTTCATGATGGATTCATATATTTTAGCGAATGTTGAAAGTATACTTATTGGTCGGTAATTCTTAAAATCATTACGGTCACCTTTCTTAAATACCGGTGTTACGCATGCTACCTTTAGACTAGATGGAAAAATACCCTTTTCATATGAATAATTAACTAAATAAGTTAATGGCTGTACAATATGTTGGACACATTTCTTAATAATAAAAGAGGAAACCGCATCGTCTCCTGCAGAATGATTAGACTGCAATTTATTCACAGCAGAAAGAACATCATTTTCAGATACACTAGGACAGTAGAAGGAATGTAGTGGGCGTGGTACATGTTTATCAATAGCACCAAAGTCAATACAGCTATCACCATAAGTTGCATTAATTAGATCATTTGAAAAACCAGCAAAAAAGTCATTGAATGAATTACATAGTTTATTGCAATTGGGATAAATATCAGGTAAAACAGGATCTCTAACCTGATTTAATCTGTTTTTGCGTATTACAGACCAGACAGCTTTCGTTTTGTGATTAGAAGAGTTTATGAAGTCATCATTAATAGCAGTTTGTTCTAATGCAATTATCTCTTTGTAAAATTTTTCATATTGCAAATAATAATTCTTTAAAGCTGGATATTTCCTAGATAGATCGCTAAGAAGACTAAGATTATTTTTCATTTGAATAATGCTAGGTGTAATCCAAGATTTGTTAAAGGGAACATTACTGCACCTTACAATAGGAAAACAATTATCCAAATAATACCGAAATGTAGCAATAAAATTGTCAAATGCTTCATCGGGAGAGGAACACTCATACACTGACATCCAAGTTTCATTTTGCAGGTAATCATTAAATAAGTTCAAAGAATGTACAGAATATTTCCTTCTATGCACGTATTCAGGATAGTTAACTTTCGAATTATAGGAAAATTGCATAATTTGTGAAAGATGATCAGAGAGATTATTATCAAAGCAAGAAGCAGTGAACATATTCTGAGGAAGATTAACAATAAAGTTATCCAATAACGTGGATGTAGTGCTGCATATTCGAGTCGGTGTCTCAATGGTAGTATACATGCTATACGCACTACACAGGTCAACCAAACTCTTTATACTCGGTGAAGGCATAGTAAAATCTACGTTAAAGTCTCCACCAATAATGATAAATTACTTTCTTCGACAATATTATCAAGTAACAAAGTCAGTTGCTCCAAAAAACATGAAAAGTCTGAGTTGGGTGGCCTGTATAGCGCCACAACTATTACGTTCATGTCAGATACTAATTCCACCCCACATAATTCTATAATATTACTAATAGATAAATTACTAACATCATTTCTGGTTTTTACATTAATTGACTGTCTGCAGTAAATGGATACACCACCATGTTTATTTTGAGATCGACAATAAAATGATTTTAATTTATGATTATTGAATGAAATTTCTGAAAGTTGATTTTGGTTTTGCCAGTGTTCACTAATTAATAGAACATCAATGTTTAAGGTTTGTAGAACTGCGTCAGTCTGCAACACTTTATTACTTAAGCACCTTATATTCTGATGCATAATTTTCATATTTTTAACATTGGTTACTTTCTTGTTGCCGCTGATTGTGCCAGACGGAATAAAAAAGGATTGACTCGCACATTTAGTGGCCATGTATTCGGAGTTTTTATTTTGTTCCTTATATTGCAACGGAACAGATAATTTATAAGATGCATATTCATCAGGCCGCTTGGAATTTAATTTTTCACATTTAACACTATCAATGTTTTTTTCTTTTTTAAGTAATTTATAACATCCTCTTGTGTCACCGCTGGCTCAAGTCCGCTTAGATGAAAATGAGAGTACTTCATAGCGCCTTTAATTGTAGTATCTTTTCCAGTACCGTAAATCGAATTTAATTTCTTGTTGCTCTTGTTATTCTTCCGAGTAACCATTTGCCATTGACCCGCATTGTCGTTTTTCGAGGAAGTATTTGTCGGTGTTGTTGGATTTATGTGTACATGCAAACTATCCGGTTTTTGTGCAGCTTCCACTTTTTTGGTGATCTCAGATTTTTTGGTGACCTCCGGGTTTTGGGCGACCTTCGCTATTTCAGCGTATGTATTCTGTGATAATACTTGATTTTTAGATTTTATATTATCCCATACAACCGTATTTAGATTTATATTTTGCGACTTATTAGTTAACAGTCGAATTAAGTCGATATTTGTTTCTTTGAGCACTTGCATTTCATTCCGAAGTTTATTGATCGTCTGTGTTAAAACAGATACTTCATTAGATACCGCACTTTTTAGTATATCCTCAAATTCACTACTTTTTAAGAAATTAATTACTTCATCACCTCTTTCACTATTTGACCTTAAGCTAGGAGGCATTATTAGAAATATTCGACAGAAGAGAAAAACACTCTACTATTTAAAAAAGAAAAAAACTAGCAATATGCCACAGATTCACACACCTCCGAACTCGACGAACAAACGTATATGTACGTTTGTTACAGTACAGTAGATGTTCATCTTATTCTATGCATAATGTTATAGGCAAAAGAAGAATTTTTTTCCGTAAAATGCCTGGAGTGATTGAATGAAATACATTTTGTGTTAACATTATTTATAATACAGATAAAAATCGGTAACACCAACACCACAACGGTTAATTAATTCATTCCGGACACATGTTTTAAGGGTTCATGGGCCGATTTTTATTTGTATCGTACGAGCTCACAGTCCTTGAAATAACATTATTTATTATTTTAGTTTCAAATTATCAGGAATGGTAGGCGGAGTATTGTTTGTTTCTTTTATTCTTCATTTAGTAGACGTAATAATTGTTTAAAATATATGATTTATACGTAAGCATTAATGACAGTCGCAACTAGATGAACATATGCTAATTTTAAAGCAGCATGGCCTCCTATTTAGATGAAAAAAGCATTCGATTTTAGGTTTTTAGAGAATATCGTTAATAACATTTTAATCGTTACATTTAGATATAGACATCTTTGTAGTTTTTGGTAGGGGGTTTAGTGGGCTTTCACATAGGGTGGATAAATACAGGATGTTCCATTTAACTTAAAAGAGTTATTGATGGTTGAAAAAATATAAAGTATAAATTGTTTTGTTTAATGTCATGTATCCAATGTCAAAATACTCTACCGGTTTATTGAAAGCACACTTTGTCAAAATAACTTCTTACAAATGTAAATCATCCAAGTCATACAGTTTTCCTGTTTTTAATTATTTCGCGAATGCCGACATTTTCATAAAAATCAAATATTCTCGAAATTGGCAGCAGACAGGTATAGGGAACTATTAACAATGTTATCCTAATTTATGACGTAGAATCCAAAACTGGCATACAATATAGTGTGCTCCATTAAAAATAACCTAACTTTCATATGCTGTACCTTTTTGAATCGCCTTGTATACTTGCAAATAATTTTAAAATGTGCTCCTTATTGTCCTAGATATTTGACTAAAACTTGAAACTCATATCTTTCAGCGTTTAGACACAAGAGACCGAGGGAATAGTCGTGACTCACCCTGTATATACAGGGTGGGCCACTTAAAATGATGCATTGAAATTATGGCCAAACTAAATAAGAAATTTAAAATCCGACCAGGTAAAGTTATAGAGTTCTAAAGGAAGCACATTTTGATAGAAACGTGTATTATATACCATCCATCATGACGTCATATCGAAATCAATTTGCATTTATTTAAATGGAATGTGGTACTTTTATTATAAATTTCTGAAACAGCTAATTTTTTAACATATAACTGTATGAAATATGATCGATTTAAATAAGAAATGAAATCAACAACTTTTTGAAATTGCCGCCAATATTTCAAATTTTGAAGCGCGCAAATATTGTTATTTACCTGATGCATATTTGCGTAAAACGCAAAATTTGAATTGGGCTGTCATTAAACGTCACTTAGCAACTGACAAACGTTCAAAAATAATTATTCGTTTTGTATTCTTTTTTTACTCCTATTAGTAGCCGTGTCATTTTGTTGCGCAAATAGTATTTCTATGAGAATTATATTCAAATAGTTATTATTAAATTTCGTAGTTTACACTTCATATTTTAAATTTAGCAAGTTACACTTTAAGATAAGCAAATGGAAGAATTATGTAGTGATTTAAGTCAAATCTGACAAATGTCATACACATTAACATGCGTTACGTAAAATTTCGGTCAACTAAGCTTGAAACTTCGAAACCGCGAAATTTAAATAATCAAATTTCATTCCTTGTTATTACAAATACAGTTGGATAAAATATTTAATAAGTGATTGTGATGTGTTAGAAATACCATCTTCTTACAATACAGTGACAGAAAACATACATGTGCTATTTAATAAAATGCAAATTGATTTCGGCGTGACGTCATCGTGAAGGTTATAAAATTTACATTGTTATTAAAATGTGCTCCTCATCGAACACTATAAATTTACCTGGTCGGATTTTTAAATTTTTATTTAGCTTGGCCGTAATTCTAGTGCATCATTTTAAGTGGCCCACCCTGTATATATATTTTTTCCGTTTTTTGTGCCGAAATAAAACAACAAGAGTCATTACATGAAAGAAACTGAAAGAATAAGTATATAAGTTTAAAACATTTCAACTTCCACGTCTTCGTCATCGCTATCCATGTTTTCCAGGGGTATTTCTGGACCAACAGCATTAAACACAATGTCGTAATACCACTTATCGTTCATAGGCGATAGGTACATACTTTTCTGCCTGAGACCGAACATTTTCAAGTTTTTTTTTTTGATTGATTGGTAACGGATAATTGCTATAAAATTTTTCTGACGGTAATGAGTATGAACCTGATAATTAAAAAAAAAAAATAGAGAACAGACAGTTTGTGTCTGTCAGTCATTGTGTAGGTCACAAGTAGAAGTGTTGTTTGTGTCAGTTTGTATGAGAAAAACATTAAAACAGAAACTTGCGAAAGGTAAAACAAATGCGAATTTTCGTACACACCCCTCAAAATTGTAAGCACAACAAAAGTTATTATTATTATTAATTATAGATGTAAATTACTGCCCAAGAAATAAAGAAAAAAATGACAAATAATACGAAATTTTCGTAGAGTGGTACAGGACGAAGAAAATTGATTTATTATATTATTATTACTTATTTTGTTGACTACCATCTACCTGTTCAATGTTTAGATCAGTACTATGCGTGAAGAATGATGTCTACATTAATTAATTAATGTAAACTAATTTCTTATTTGAAACGACAGGCTGTTGGTTACAAAGCGAAGAAATCGATCTTTTTTCATAAAAGAAGCGATATTAAAATAGTAGGTAATACATGCAGGGTGATTGGTGAGAAGGGCCTATTAAAAGTATTATACAAACGGAACGGAATTTTAAAACAAAACTTCATGGCTAGATATGGTTGAATATGAACTATCAAGTGAAACTATTCTTGAATAAATATCACTTCCGGTTAACCGGAAGTGGGCATCAACTTCGATTTTTTAAATATCATGGTATAAAATAAATTACAGATTCAGCTTCTACGACGAATTTTACACATATATCATGTACCATACCCTATACCTAAATACTATTTCTTCGGAGTTATTCGCAATTAAAGAAAAAAAGTGACAGATACCGATCTTACTTTATAGTGATATTACGTCACGTACGAGTAAGAGAGACGAATGAAATTTAGCATACGCGCAGCTGAAATAGTGTAGTTACACCACATTTGAAGTTCTTCTCTGTAACATTATACAGCGTGTTTAAAAACTTAGTAGTTCAATCCGCGAATTTATGCCCGAAATATTTGGGATTAAGATTGTTTCGGCTGTAAGAGAAGAATTGGTTTTTGTAATGTACCAGATACCTGAATAACGTATTGTTTTTTTTTATATATAAAAATGGTTACGTACGTGACAACTGTCAAATCACTGTCACTTTAAAAATATTTGTTTGATCATTATTGCGCGATATGTTCGGTAATATACTAAGGCTAAAAGTGAAAATTATCCTTTACATGATTTTGATTTATGTAGTATTGAGGGTAGAGACTTGCAAATCGTCTAGAAAAAAAGATCGGGTTCCAGATTTAGAAGATGAAGACGACGACGAAGATGGCGACGATGATGGCGAGGGCGGCTCAGGTCCTGGTAAACCGGCAACGATGTTACCGGTAACGACGCAGTCGCCCATTGAGACCCGATACTTTCTTGTGTACTGCATTAATTCGCTCGACAAAGTGAACAGTACAGGTATACGAATTCTACCTTATATTGTACTGACCTCGCCGATCATAGATGAGTGTGACGACGAGCATCTTCAAGTCCGATACAAAAATGATGAAGGTGATATTAAGACTATTAACGTCAACAGAATTCAACCCAGTTCGAATCCAGCTCTGTTTCTGATCGTGTTCTGTGAGCGTCCTGTGACTGGAGACTGGCGAACCGTCAAATTAAATACTTTCCCAATAGCTACAAGGATGAATACCTTCGTGAGATCTAGATGCTACGTTGTCGCCGTGAATTCTACGTTGCATTTAATTGCAAATGACGAAGTTGTTCTAGTAACCGATGCCAAAGAATGTAAAGAAGGGCAGCTAACATGTGTTAAACCGAGAAAAGGTAGGTGTTGTAAACATGAAGGTTCGCAGTTAGTATGCCAGAATCGAGTAGCTGGTGTAATGTGGTTGAAGAAAAATCGAGGGAAAAGAAAATATTATGTATTCGGAAATGTGCGCAATTTTGATGGAAACGTAACGAATGCCCTAAGGCATAAAACTTATCTTGACTATAACGTTATAAACAATTACAAGCCTCGCGGCATCGCGTTAATGTTAATTGGATCTAATACCATTGTGTATATGTCGTTGTTATTTTACCTGTATTATATGAAATGTTTGTAATATAAATAAATAACAATTCAATTCTACACACAGAAAGAGAAGAAACTTCTTTATTGTGAATACAAAGTACTCAAAAGTTGACACCCTCTCTATTATATGGTCTTCATACGATAGGTTTCTATTTTATTTTCTATTATTTTTTTTCATGTTTTTTAGTATTCTATCCATCACCATTATAAGCAGAAATGGACTCAGGCTGTCTCCTTGCTTTATAACTTTTTCCATTTCAAAATCCTCTGATCGTTTCCCATGTATTTGTACCTTTCCCCTTACATTTATATACAGTGTGTCAATAAAGTAAGGAACACCCTAAATATCAGCTTTAAAACATATCTCTTGCAAAAACGCCCGGACACGTATTTTTTTTTTTTGAAGGCGCATTTTCCTAGATTAAATTGAAGTATACAGCGTTATCAAATAAGAAGATATGACGTTATTATGTGTTTTTTTTAAATGGAATGCCCTGTATATTTTTAAGAAAATCAAAAAAGCTTCTCATGAAGATTTCAACGATATATGAGTTGTTGGGGATGCCTTTAATATTTACTTGTAAAAATTGGTAAATTTGTAATTTTAATCTTTGAGCGTTGTCATGACGGAATTGTTAGAATGGAAGGTGACGTCTTATCTAATTAGACAGTGACTAACCACGGTTAGTTTGTGTGGCCTTGCTTGTTTTATAATTGCCATTTATTTTGATAAAAATTGGTCTAAGTGAGAGAGAACGGATTGAGATTCTTATGATGATTGGTTATGGTGACCGAAGAAGGAGTACAATGGAAGTTTGCGAACTATTTAATGCAGCGTATCCTAATCGGCAACCAATAACTTGCTCAACTGTCAGTAAAATACTTCTAAAGTATGAGGAGTACGGAAATGTTAGGGATATACCTAAAACTGGGCGATCAGAAGTGGATGATGAAACTAAGTTAAATGTTCTTTTGACAGTGCAAGATAATCCGAATTGTGTTACTCGTCAAGCAGCTTTAAACTTTAATTGCAGCCATGAGCCTAGTTAGAAAAATTTGGCATAAGCTGAAATATCACCCTTATAAAGTGCATCTTGTCCATGAATTGTCGGAAGATGATTTTGATCGCCGTTTGGAGTTTTCAGAAAACTTGCAAATACTTTGCGAACGTGATGAAATGTTTGCTAGAAACATTTTATTTTCAGATGAGGCAACTTTTTCTTTAAACGGAACAGTTAACCGACAAAATTGTAGATACTGGGCAGAACATAATCCTCACTGGATGCAGGAAGCTCGAAGTCAACACCCTCAGAAGGTGAACGTCTGGGCTGGAATACTAAAAAAATAGGATTTTAGGACCTTTCTTTTTTGATGGAAATTTAAATGGGGATATCTATTTGGATTTTTACAGTTAGAGCTTCTTCCTGCGCTTGTCGAACTTTATCCTGATCCAAATACCCCTGACAGTCCTAGTAATGAAATCTGGTTCCAACAAGATGGGGCACCTCCTCATTATTCTCGACCTGTGCGTGACTATCGAAATTTGATTTTTAATAACCGATGGATTGGAAGACGTGGGGTTGTTGAGTGGCCAGCTCGCTCTCCTGACTTAACACCACTAGATTTCTTCCTGTGGGGCAAAGTTTATGTAAATAGACCTCACCTCTACAAGTAAATATTAAAGATACCTATCCCCAACAACTCATATATCGTTGAAATCTTCATGAGAAGCACTTTTGATTTTCTTAAAAATATACAGGGTATTCCATTAAAAAAAACACATGATAACGTCATATCTTCTTTTTTGATAACCCTGTATACTTCAATTTAATATAAGAAAATACGCCTTCAAAACTAAAAAAAAAAACGTGTCTGAGCGTTTTTGCTAGACATATGTTTTCAAGCTGATATTTAGAGTGTTCCTTACTTTATTGACACACTGTATATGCTTTTTGTTACTTCTATGAGTTTTGTTTGTATGTCTAATTTTCTCATGCTTTCCCATATTACTTCTCTGTTGACGGAGTCAAAAGCCGCCCTCAGGTCCACAAATGTTATATATAGTTCTTCACCTTGTTCAATTTTTCTTTCTATGATGCTTCTTAAGATAAAAATATTATCAGTTGTCTGTTTATTTTTTCTAAAAGCACCATATTCCTCTTCTAACTTATGTTCGATGTTCTTTCTGATTTCTCCTTCTATTATTCTAGTGTGTAATTTAAAAACCACCGATGACATACAGATAGCTCTGTAGTTCTCCCTTTTTATGGATAGGTATTATTATATTTTCTTCCCAGTCCTTCGGGATTTTATTTCCCCTCCACGCTTCGTTGACTAATCCTAGTAGCTAGCTTCTTCCCTTGATTCCCAAGCATTTGATCACCTCCGCTTTTCCAATTTTAATTTTTTGAATTGCTTCTTCCAATTCTTCTCTTTCAATTTCTGCAGTGTAATTTCCTGTTTGTTTCATTTCTGTATTGGAACCTCCTGTGTTTTCAATTTTGTATTCAGTATCTCGTTTGAATTTGTTTACATAGTGTTCTTTCCATACTCTTATCTCTGATGTTTTTTATTTCTTTCCTTTTTTTGCGTTGATGGCTTTAATTCTAGTCCAGAACTTTCTATTATTGTGTTTGTATTCTCTGCTAATCTCTTCTCCAAAATCTTCCCAATCTTCCTCTTCGCTTCTCTTACCTTTATTTTGACTATACCTCTATGCCGTCGATATTCTTTTTTATCTTGTTCAGTTTTTGTTCGCAGGTATTGTTTCCATGCCTCTTTTTTGGCATACATCCCATTCCTCTATTTGCATCATTTCCTATCCTTGCGTTCCAGTCACGCATCAATATTATTCTTTCATTTTCTTCTCTAATTTCGTCCAGGCAGGTCTGGAGTTCGTTGTAATAATGATCCATCCCTTCATTATCCGTGCCTTCTATGGGTCCGTATAGTTGTACAATATGTAGTGTTACTTCCACGTCTGCCCTAATATAGATTATCCTTGATGACACTGACTTGATTTTTGTTATTTTTCTATCTATTTCCTCAGAGACCATTATTCGCACCCCTTCTTTAGCTCTTTGTTTCTCTGGCACTTCTGAGTAGTACAGGCTCTATCCGTCTGTCAGTGTCACTTTTCCGTTTCCCGGTTTCTTGGTTTCGCTAACTCCTAGTATCTGTAGATCATGCTCCTTCATTTCCATTACCCACTCTTCTTCCTTCCGTCTTATTGATGTCATATTCCATGTACCTATTTTTAGTCCTATTTCTTGATATTCCCCGTCTGTTGCCCTGTTTATCCTAATATCCGTTTGAGTCTGAGTATTCGTATCCATGTTCATTGCTTGGGTCTTTATCAATTTTTTACTGTCCTTTCTACTTACTCGTTTTTTTTAATTCTTTTTGCCGGTCTTCCAATTGGTCTGTGGTTTTCTCCCACTTGTTCCGTTTCTTCCTCCTCAGGAGATCTTTGGTTAAACGTTCTAGTGCCTGTTGTGGGTGTTACTTGCTGTTACTTAATACTCTTGTTGTAACGTTTTTTATTTAATTGCGTGAAAAAACTACTTGTATTCGTTCTATTCACTCTTTTTATTTATTTTAAAAGACTTGCTCTACATTGACATTTTTACATCTGTCATATTAATTCAATTCTCCTAAACAAAAACAAAACCGAACATACCTGCTGCCCATTACCAAGTTAGGCAAGCAAGCATAGCATTGACAAACATCTATACAAGTGAACTAATAAAGTCTCTAACTTCTCTTAACATGCCCCCCACTTTGAAAGTATGAGGAGCATCTTTCAACGGTTAGCACTTCTGCACATCTTCAGCTTTAGAATCTTCGTCATCATCACCTAAAGGAAGAGGGCACAATTTGGCGAAGGATCGCTTAACTTCACCGGCGGTTGTTTTCACTGTGACTACACGGTTGACTCCGTCCTTTCCTGGGTGCAGGGCGACAATTCGTCCAAGTTTCCATCTTAGAGGAGGAGCGCTTTGATCCTTAAGAATTACTAACATGTCCCTTTCTAATTTGCCGTGATGCCTTGCCCATTTGGTTCGCTTCTGTAGCTCATGAACGTACTCGGATTGCCATCGTTTCCAAAAATGTTGCAAACATTGCTGTATGTGCTGGAAACGCAACAGCCGTCCTGCAGGTACTTCCTTCAAATCTACATCTGGTACCGCGACCAGCGGCCTTCCCACCAGGAAGTGAGCCGGGGTTAAAGGGACTAAGTCGTTTGGATTTGAAGACATAGGAAATAAGGGTCGTGAATTCAATACTGCCTCTACCTGTACAAGTAATGTATTAAGCTCTTCGAAAGTAAGATAAGCGGTACCGAAAACCCTTTTTAAATGTTTTTTAACGGATTTTATACCGGCCTCCCAAAGCCCACCAAAATGCGGAGAATGAGGTGGTATAAATTGCCATTCAATATTGTCTTGTGAGAAATGATCAGTAATGTTTTGTTTGTTTTGTCTTAAAAATTCTCCCAAGAGCTTAAGCTCTGAATACGCGCTCACGAAATTGGTACCATTATCGGAAAGTACACGCACTGGAATTCCACGACGCGCTACGAATCTTCTAAATGCCATAATAAACGCATCTTTAGTCAAATCCGAAATAAGTTCTAAATGAATCGCCTTTGTAGCGAAGCAGATAAAAAGACCGATATAGCATTTGCTGAGTTTACCACCGCGGCTCTTTCTATCTTTGATTAGCAAAGGCCCAGCATAATCGACACCGGTTACATTAAAAGGTGGAGCCGGTTGTACGCGAAATTTGGGCAACTGACCCATAATTGGTTGAACTGGTTTTGGGTTACTTCTGAAACACGCTACGCACTGTCTAACTATCTTAGTTGCAAGATTTCTACCACGCACTGGCCAAAACCTTTCTCTTATAGATGCCAATATCTGTTGAGGACCTGCATGCATCAAGCGCAAATGCTCGTTCTTAAAAATAAGTTGTGTCAAACGGTGCTTGGAGCACAACAGGATGGGGTGCCTTTTATCTGAACAAAAATTTGAATTTTGTAGTCGACCCCCAACTCGGAGAATGCTTTCGTCATCTAAGAATGGATCAAGATTTAAAATACGACTCTTAAAATTTAATAGTTTGTTGTGTCTTAAAAACTGTATTTCAGCAGCAAACGAATTACACTGAGCAATTTTTATCAGAACTTTAAAAGCGTTGTTAATTTCTAAAACTGTCAGTGGACCCGATTGCATTGGCTGACCTGTTTCTTTCCTTTGACAATTATTTTTGAATCTTAATATCCAACTAAGTACTCGTTGTAATCTTTGGAAGCTTGAAAAATTTTCAAAGGAAAATGTTAGCGAAGGATACGAAATAAAAGATTGCGTAGCACACTTTGTATCTGGAAGTTCGCCCTTGGAAAGTGCAATTTGTTTTGGCCATTCAGTCTTTACTTTTCCTAACCAACTAGGGCCGTTCCACCAAAGTTGCAAAGCATGGCTTTCATCTGGTTGTACACCTCTCGACAAACAATCGGCAGGATTATCATAACCGTGAATATGGCGCCAAATTCCGGAAGACGTTAATTTTTGAATTTCGGCAACTCTGTTACTGACAAATGTTTTGAGTTTGTTTGGAAGCATTTTCAACCAGCCGAGCACAATTGTAGAATCTGTCCAAAAAATATTATTATCGATTTTTATTCGTAAAGCCTTTGTAACCTTATCGGCTAACACTGCTAAGATTAATGCCCCTGCCAATTCTAAACGCGGTAATGTTATCTTTTTTAATGGTGCTACTTTCGTCTTCGAGCACAATAAGTTCACGAATATTTTTCCGGTTCTATCAATAGTTCGTATATAAATACACGCTCCGTAAGCCTTTTCGGAGGCATCCGAAAATCCATGCAGTTCTATATATTTTGGGTCGTCGCAGCAGACATGCCGATTTATGCAAAGATCATTTAATGATGGAAGTCTGCTTCGAAATTTAGTCCAATATGAATGGATATGCAACGGTAGCCCTTCGTCCCATGTAACCTTTTCTAACCAAAGTTGCTGCAAAAGTATCTTTGCATTAATAATGTATGGGCTTAAAAGACCCAATGGATCGAAGACTTGAGCTATCTGAGAAAGAATAGTTCGCTTGCATATTTTTATATTTTTTGGTGGATCGCTTATATTATATTTTAGCGTATCAGTTGATGGGCACCAAACGAGTCCCAATGTTTTCGCGTTTTCATTATGTCCGAAATTTAGAACCTTTAACTGACTGACGTCGTCAACAAATTCTGTCAAAATGTCAGGATCATTTGCATAAAGCTTTCGCAACTCGAAACACCCTTGCTTGAGAATATTGGAAACACCCTTTGCTATTTGGGCAGCTTCTTCTTTTGAATTTGCACCGGTTAGCATGTCATCGACATAAAAATCTCGTTCGATTATTTCCGCGAGCTTAGGATACTTTGCCTTGTTTTCCTGGGCCAATTGATGTAAGCATCGCACAGCGAGAAATGGCGCCGCAGTAGTACCGTAGGTAACTGTGTTAAGCTGAAAAATGCATAGTGGTTCGCCAGGGTTATCGCGCCAAAGTATTCTTTGTAAATTTCTTTCTTCAGGCAAGACCTTTATCTGGCGGTACATTTTTGCTATGTCACCTGCAACTACATATCGATGCTGTCTGAATCTTAAAAGGATTGAAAATAAATCATCTTGTATAACCGGACCTGTCATTTGTAAATCGTTTAATGAGCATCCGCTAGTTGTAGGAGCAGAAGCATCAAAAACTACGCGCAGTTTAGTAGTGATGCTACTATCGCGAATTACACAATGATGAGGCATATAATAAGCTATTTTTGAATTTTCATTTTCAATTTTGGTCATGTGACCTAATTCTTGGTATTCGTCCATAAAGGCAACATACTGTGCTTTCAGCTCTGATTTGGATTGAAGTTTCCTTTCCAGAGTAAGAAATCTACGCTCAGCTTGATTGTAAGAGTCACCTAACTTTTCGGGAGAATCCGCTAGGGGGATTGAAACTACAAAGGTTCCGTCACTTTCGCGTTTAGTGGTTTTTACGAAATGGGCTTCGCATGCTTCTTCTTCTTTCGATAAAGCGTTATGTGGTAGGCACTCTTCGATTTCCCAGAACCGAGCTAATTGTGTTTGAAGGTCGAGGTTACGTGAAAAATTGCATGAACCTACCGACACCTTGCTTCCTGCAACCAAACCAGATACGATCCAACCCAAACGCGTCTTTTGTAATACCGGTTTGTTTGTTCCTAACTGAATCTGACCCACGCATAGCAAATGCCAAAATAAATCAGCCCCGATTAGCATCTCTACGCTTTGAGGTTGATAAAAAGAGGGATCTGCTAGTGTTAAACTTTTTGGAATCTCGAGTTCGCAAATGCTTAAGGTGACGCTTGGTAAATTTCCGGTGATTTGCGGAATTACAAAACAACTTACCTTGGCCGAAAAATTATTGTGTAGTGACTCAACGCTAACATTACATTTTTCTTCGATATTAGATACCGTATTATTTAAACCGCAAACCGTGATTGTTTGCTTTGTGGTAGTTAAGTTTAATTTGTCGCAGAGGTCCTTAGTAATGTAACTGGATTGCGATCCCGAATCTAGTAGCGCACGAACTGTGTGTGGTGAATTTTTGCTATCTAGAATTTGAATGTAGGCGGTTGATAGAAGAACCTCCGCCTCAGCCGAATACACCGACATTGCATGACTGTCCGCTGATTTACCGGGTTTATCATGGCACTGTGTAGTCGTCTTTTCATTATGTAAAAGCGTGTTGTGCTTAGATTGGCATTTCTTGCATGTGCTTCTTCGGCAAACTTTGTCTGTGTGACCGGGTCTTAAGCAATTTAAACATAATTTTAATGCAAGCAATTTTTCTCTTCTTTTGTCAATTGAAAGTTTTAGAAACTCTTGACAATTTTGAATATAGTGGCTTTTGTCACATATTCTACATTTCATAAAATCTTGACTTGCCTCTGTATTTAAGAAACCGCGAGTGCTTTTTGCGTAAGCTTTCTTGTCCTGTTGCCGAACTTGCAATGTCTCTAATAATTCCGCGCGCGTTTTCAAAAAATGTTTTAAATCTTTTAAAGTGCGCACATCATTTTCGGCTTTACAACGCTCCCATTCCCTGATAGATACCGAATCTAATTTTAATGATATCATATAAACAATAAGAGTATCCCAGTTATTGGTAGGTTGTCCCAGCTGTTCTAATGCGCGTAAATTTTTCGACAGGGTATCTATGACTTTTCTGAGCCCTTCCGCGGATTCTTTTGCAAGTGGTTCGATATCAAATAGTTCCTTTACATGGTTATGAATTAAAAGGTTCTTATTATCATACCGATCCAGCAACGCGTTCCACGCAACCGTATAATTTTTTGCTGTAAATTCCAAAGATCTAATTGATTGAATCGCGCTTCCCTCCAAGGCGGCCCTTAAATAATGAAATTTTTGTATTTCTTTTATGTTTTCATTGCTGTGTATGAGAGATTCAAAGGTATCGCGGAATTCTAACCAGCACGCGTAATTTCCATGAAACTTCGGTAATTGAATCGTCGGTAATTTAATATGGCCATTATTTTCATTGTTAATGTCGCGATTGTTAGGTTGCATATGATGTGACTGTACCTGAGAAATATTGTGACTGACTTGTGATTGCATATTATCTTTCACAATTTGTTTTGCCCGAGCGACTTGGAGGTAAAAATTGTTTTCAAATGTTTCGCGCTCTTGCAATTCATTCCCCTCACTTTCCGATTCGGTTTCGATACTTGTTTGTAACTGATCGAACTCGTCGAAAACTAATTCAAATCGCTTTAGTCTTTCTTCTAGTTGAATAATATCGATATTAGTGATTTCACTTGCTGATTTTGCTTGAAATTCGGCTAAAAATTTTGAAAAATTTGTAATTTTTGATTTTAACGCGCCTCTTTTCTTTACTTTATCAGCCATGATTACAAATTGTATTTACGCGCCTTGAAACATAAGTTTGTAACGCTGAATTGTTTGAAAGAAAAAGGAAAATGCAAAACTTAGTAGAGGTAGGGCAATTGAATTGTCTGTATCGTACCCCAAGCGGGAAGGCGAGGATTGACTCACCCCTTTTCCTTTGACTTGAGTCCGAACTGATGATTGAGTCAAAAGATTGTTTCGTCACAGAGACTCGCTATGAAGCAGGCACGGTTTCACCTCTCTGCGTATCCCCGTGATGTCTTCATTATTTCGTTGATTGTACTTTTATATAACTACGCTCTGCTACCAATTTTATGTTACTTAATACTCTTGTTGTAACGTTTTTTATTTAATTGCGTGAAAAAACTACTTGTATTCGTTCTATTCACTCTTTTTATTTATTTTAAAAGACTTGCTCTACATTGACATTTTTACATCTGTCATATTAATTCAATTCTCCTAAACAAAAACAAAACCGAACATACCTGCTGCCCATTACCAAGTTAGGCAAGCAAGCATAGCATTGACAAACATCTATACAAGTGAACTAATAAAGTCTCTAACTTCTCTTAACACTTGCATTTGCATTTTTTCCGTTAATTATTAAATTATCGTATCTAATGACAGCTTTATTTCCTCTGTCCCATTCTCTCCTCATGTACTCCTTCAATTCCCTACGCTTCTCAATCACTTTCTTCGGGTATGACTCTTCAATTCATATGTAATTATGTGTTCCTTTTAACGTTTTCTTTCCGTTTAGGATCTCGGTTCTTAGTTTCTTGGTACTCATTTCAGCTTATCATGGTCTGTCCTTTCTATTCTCAGGCTTACCTAATCTCGTCACCTCTATTATGTCATGATTTTCGACTTGAATCCCTAGTGTAGTACGGCCTAGATTGGAAACTGTATAGTTCTACGAGAGTGAATGTTAGATTTGCATATGTTTACAAATAGTGAACTGGCAGTTATTGCTTTATTACTTGACGAAGGAGAAGGTGATTTTAAAAAAAGGAAACGAGTTTGGGTGCATGAGATGTTAAAGAAAAGAAAAACAGAAGGCAAATATCATACACTGTATGATATTTGCACACCACTAGATTGTATCACTTTATTACTTCCAGAAAAACAAATTTTGACATAAAGAAACACAAAACAACTTACTCCATATTGCTACTCGCTACTACCAACTTATACATATATATTTAATTAATTGGATTATACCTATGTTTAATTTATAATTGAATAATTTGTCTGGTACCTACGACACGAACGATTTATAACTAACTTCCTCTTGAATAAATTAGCGACTAAAAATTTATGCCCGAAATATTTGGGATTAAGATTGTTTCGGCTGTAAGAGAAGAATTGGTTTTTGTAATTGTTAAAATTAGAAAACTAAATGTAATGAAATGTAGCTATAGTAACTTGTAATTGTCACTTGTCCGTAATAGAAGTCATTAAACGTTTATAAATCGATAATAGTTTTTCTTTTCAAAATAACCAGCAAATAACATCAAATAACATCAGGTTATGAGCCCGGGCTACGTTGCATTGCAGGTTATTCAGTGAAATAGAAAATATAACGAATTAAACTCCGTATAGCCTTTCGAAAACCAACGTGTCAAAAGAGCGGAAAAGAATTCTGCACAATGAATTTGAAAAACTGCATAGAAAAATTAAAGGGAGTACAGAATTATGCTTCTTGGGCATTTGAAGTTCAAGCATACTTAGAACATGAAGGTCTGTGGAAATGTATTTCTGGTGAAGAAACTGATCAATTGAAACTTACACAAGCGAAGTCAAAGTTAATTTTACTAACTGATAAGGTAAATTACCATCATATTTTGAATGCAAAGAATGCAGAAGAAATATGGACTAAATTACAAGAAACTTTTCAAGATAATGGTTTAACCCCCAGAGCAGGTTTGTTATGTACATTATTAAATACAAAACTGGTTGATTGTAGTTCAGTTGATGATTACGTCAGTAAGGTAACAACAGCAGCATACAAATTGTCAGGATGTGGTTTAACAGTTTAAGATGAGTGGGTTGGAGCAATCTTATTGGCAGGTCTACCTGAAAGCTACAGTCCAATGATAATGGGTTTAGAAAGTTCAGGAACAAAGCTTACTGGCGAAAATATTAAAGCAAAGCTGCTACAAAATGTGAAGGCTATAACACCCAACAGCTCCGAAACAGCCCTAGTAACGTCAAAAGTCAAAAATTCAAATAAATCAAAGGGTGCGAGGTGCTATAACTGCAATGGTTACGGACACTTTGCAAAACACTGCAAAAAGAAGAAAATAATAATAATGGTTTATTGTCCAACAGTTACACCAATAATAGGACAAAAATTTAAGAAATTTAAAAGTACATACATACATTTAATTACAAATCAAAATACATTCTAGAACTCATTAATAGTATTAAAAAAAATATCGCTGTAGTGTAAGTCTGCAGATCGGCACATTGCAGCAAGTGGAGAGGCATGAAGGATATTAGATCTAGAAAGAGGAAGAGAGAAAGAAGTAGAGGAACGAGAGAAGAATGTAGGAACACGAAAATTAAGGGAAGCAAGTAGAAGTGGGCTATCAATACATCCATGGACCAGCTTCCATATAAATCGAGCACCTTGACATTCACGGCGATGTCCCAGAGATGTCATATTATGCCTAATCAGAAGTGAAGTATAGTCTATTCCTCGTTCTGGATACACTCCATCGGCCTTGAATGATAGGTATTTAAGGAAGCGACGCTGTATCTTCTCAATGGAGAGCTGAAGATATATATAGTGAGATGACCAGACTTGCGAGGCATATTCCAGTTTGGTAGTAACAAAGGTGAAGAATAGGGTTCTTAGTACTTGGTCACTTCGAAAAAAGTGTGAGGAACGTGTAATGAAACCCAATGTTCTTGACGCCGATAAGGAAAGATTAGCAATATGTGGGGCAAAACTCAAAGTAGAGTCAAAAAGTACTCCGAGGTCTTTAAACATGTCTAGTTTCTTCAGTGGATTACCGTTGATAGAATAGGTAGATATAGTGGGGTTACGTTTCCGAGTGTAAGAAACGAAGCAGCATTTGTCAATATTCAACCTTAATCTATACTTCGCACACCAGTCGATAATGTTTTGGATATTCTCTTGCAACTTCAGTACATCATTCCAACTTGTAATGGACCCATAAATTTTAAGATCATCAGCATATGCAAGTACAGGGCAGGATAAATTTTCTAGCAGATCGTTTATATACAGAACAAAGAGTAGCGGGCCCAAGCTGGAACCCTGTGGAACACCTGAAGATGGCAAATAACAGAAAGATTTGTAACCATTGTAATGAACATAATTATATCTCCTGACTAAATAAGAGTCCAGTAGTTTTAGGAGAGAAGGGCTTACTCCAAATTCAGAGAGTTTATGTAATAAAATTGTGTGGTCCACAGTGTCGAAAGCGCTACTAAAATCAGTGTACACAACGTCAACTTGCCCCTGTTTATCCAGATCTTCACAGATGTACTGACAAAGGGTTACAAGGTTAGTGACCGTCGAGCGTCCGCGTATAAAACCATGCTGATAAGGTGATATGAATGATCTACAGTTTCCATATAAGTGCGAAAAGATAACATTTTCAAATACTTTAGAAAAATTAGATAATATAGATATCGGTCTATAATTATTAATATCAGTTTTTGCACCTTTCTTAAATACTGGACATATTCTGGTTCGCCGCCATAAATGAGGGAAGACAGAAGTTTTTATGGATAAGTTAATTATTGTTGTTAAAGGTTTGGCAAAAGCCATACCAGCCTTGCGTACAATAAAAGATGGAATTAAATCATCCCCAGCTACGCAATTATCAGGAAATGATGCCATAATTTTAACCAAATCTACTTCAACGATAGGTGGCAGAGAAAATGAAATGCGGCAGTTATCAGACTCAAAATCAGACAAAGATGATCCAGCTAGATAGATAGAGCAGAATTTCGTAGCAAAGGCATCCACAATAGTTTGTGGCGTATCTACCACAGACTCATTAAATGACAGAGTACTTGGAATTCTAGTTGTACCTTGTCTATCGTGAATAAACTTAAATATCTTTCTAGGATTGGATTTGATATCGGCTTCAATAGAGTCCAAATAGTGAGTATAAGCTGCAGAAATGTGTGTTTTACAGAGTAAGCGCAGTCTCTTGAATTCGTTTTGAAAGTAAGGTTTCTTTGTAGTGATCCATTTACGTCGGTAATAAGATTTAAGTTTAATATTTGCTATTATATCTGAAGTGAACCATGGCGGAGTTAGAAGAAAATTTTGGAACACAAACATCAAAAATGCGATAAAGATTGGAATAGAATTGATCCAATGCGTCATCAACATCATTTAGACCTTCCAGAAATGACCAGTCTCTGCTAGCAATCTCAGTGAGTAACTGTGAAAAATTAGCTCTTCTAAAGTTGTACCGTAGATTTGAGTTAGTTGGAAAAGTCGAGGATGATGACGCACGAAAATCAACAGAAACAGGTATAGCAGGATGATAGGGATCGATTGGTACGAAAGGTAACTCATTACGCTCGATATCAATATTGCCTTCAGTATTCGAAAGAACCAGGTCCAAAAGTCTACCGTTACAATTTGTTATAGAATTAAACTGTTTTAAATTTAGTGAATTAGCAAAGCAAGAGAACGTAGTGCATTTAGGACAATTTAACGACTCGTTGTTGAAATATGGAAGATTAAAATCACCAAGAATGATAATTGGCTTATCTAGAAGGAATACTTCAAGACATTCGCACAACATCTCGAATTCATATGCCGAAATATTTGGAGGTATATACAAAACCGCTAGGTAGAAAGAAACTGCACCAAAAATACATTTACAGGCAACAATATCGACAATAGGAATAGTCGAAGTAATAGTAGTAGTATCAATAACATTATAATTAATTAAGTGGGATAAAGCCAAAAAAACACCACCACCAGTAGACCGATTGATTACATCAAAACGTCTGTCACACCTAATTATGTTATAGGAAGGGGGTAGTAATTCAGAGCTACAAAGTGAATCATCTAGCCAACTCTCAGTGACAGCAATAACATCATAAGAAGATGCGCAAGCACTAGTAAAAAAAGAATGGGTTTTAGTTCTAAGACCTCTAGTATTTTGGTAGTATATATTGATAGAGGAGAAGCAACTGTTGGATTCCGTTAGTTTAAAGTCGAAATAATAGATGGTATACCTCTAATATACTTTATTCTAAGGTTAGATTCACCATTACTTAAACGGTTAGACAAATCAGACCTAGCATTCTTATGAATTTCAATTTGCATGGGCGTACGGTCACGAAAGATAGAAATGGTGAAGTCACAGGTGAGGTCGGAAACTACTTTTTATACGTCTTTTAATGTTGGTAGCTTCTGAATATAATAACAGTTCAAACGAGTTTATTATATTCACAGATGATGAATAGAAACTTGAAACGGTTCAGGAAAATTCTCCGAATTTAATCGAAATTGAAAGTTCTGATATTCAGGATAATTGGGCAACCACCGATGAAGAGTATAAGCCAGAAAAGCCAGCGCAAGATATATCTAGAAAGTCTAATAGAAAACCTAAACCAAAGGTTTTTGAAGATTTTGTCAGCTACAACGCTATAGATCAAGAATTAAGTGATCCAAGTTCGGTAGAAGAAGTTCTTTCTAGAAGTGATAAACAACTTTGGATAAATGCCATGCAGGAGGAATACGATTCTCTAACAGAAAATGAAACTTGGGTATTGTGTGATTTACCAAGTAAAAGGAAACCAATTGACTGTAAATGGGTTTTCAAGACTAAGAGAGATGGCACTGGTAAAATCTTCAAATATAAGGCACGTTTAGTAATTAAGGGCTGTGCGCAGAGAAAGGGTATTGATTATACCGAAACATATTCACCTGCACTACAGGTGTAGTTATTGTTTAGGGATGCAAATCACCCGAAATAGAGAAGCAGGAAAGCTATGGTTAGACCAGGAGTTGTACACAAAGAAAATGTTAAAAAGGTTTAACATGGAAAATTGTAACTTGGTTAAAACACCCTTAGATCCCAAGAGCAACTTAACGAAAGATATGAGTCCAGTAACTAGTGAACAACAGAGACTAATGGAGTCCATACCATATCAAGAGGCAGTGGGAAGTTTAATGTACGCGGCGCAACTCACGAGACCAGATATACATATGTTATGCAGTTTCTAGTTTATCAAGATTCAATAACAATCCAGGAGAAATTCACTGGCAGGCAGTGAAAAGAGTATTTAGAAATTTAAAGGGCACAGCCACTGCCAAATGAGAATTTAAAAGGGATGGTAACTCTGAAATGATTGGCTATCGTGACGCAGATTGGGCTGCAGGTACCGATGACCGGAAATCAATTACCGGATATGTATATTTTGCCTGTAGTGGAGCGATATCATGGTGCACTAAGAAACAACAAACAGTGGCCTTATCAACTACAGAAGCCGAATACATGTCTCTCACGGCTGCTTCTCAAGAAGGCATGTGGCTGAAAAGATTGGAGAACGAATTATGACCAATGTCTGGGAAATCGTTTACAATTTATTGTGACAATCAAAGTGCAATTGCTTTAGCGTGTTCCAATACTTACAACGCACGAAACAAGCACATTGATGTAAAGCATCATTTTATTAAAGAGTTTCTAAATGATGGTAAAATTAATCTGGAATATATAAGCTCAGATAAAATGATAGCTGACTATTTAACCAAAGCTGTATCTAGTAATAAACAAATATTTTGTACTACAATACCTACAGCTTAGGTATTGTAAATTGTTAAATAAATTTAGTTTTAGTGGGAATGTTAAAGTTAGAAAACTAAATGTAATGAAATGTAGCTGTAGTAACTTGTAATTGTCACTTGTCAGTATTAGAAGTCATTAAACGTTTATATATCGTTAATAGTTTTTTTTCTTTTCAAAATAACCAACAAATAACATCAAAAAAAATGGTTACGTACGTCACAACTGTCAAATCACTGTCACTTTAAAAATATTTGTTTGATCATTATTGCGCGATATGTTCGATAATATATTAAGGCTAAAAGTGAAAATTATCCTTTACATGATTCTGATTTATGTAGTATTGAGGGTAGAGACTTGCAAATCGTCTAGAAAAAAGATCGGTTTCCAGAATTAGAAGATGAAGACGACGACGAAGATGGCGACGATGATGGCGAGGGCGGCTCAGGTCCTGGTAAACCGACAACGACGTTACCGGTAACGACGCCGTCGCCCATTGAGACCCGATACTTTCTTGTGTACTGCATTAATTCGCTCGACAAAGTGAACAGTACAGGTATACGAATTCTACCTTATATTGTACTGACGTCGCCGATCATAGATGAGTGTGACGACGAGCATCTTCAAGTCCGATACAAAAATGATGAAGGTGATATTAAGACTATTAAAGTCAACAGAATTCAAACCGGTTCGAATCCAGCTCTGTTTCTGATCGTGTTCTGTGTGCGTCCTGAGGAAGACTGGCGAACCGTCAAATTAAATACTTTCCCAATAGCTACAAGGATGAACACCTTCGTGAGATCTAGATGCTACGTTGTCGCCGTGAATTCTACGTTGCATTTAATTGCAAATGACGAAGTTGTTCTAGTAACCGATGCCAACGAATGTAAAGAAGGGCAGCTAACATGTGTTAAACCGAGAAAAGGTAGGTGTTGTAAACATGAAGGTTCGCAGTTAGTATGCCGGAATCGAGTAGCTGGTGTAATGTGGTTGAAGAAAAATCGAGGGAAAAGAAACTATTATGTATTCGGAAATATGCGCAATTTTGATGAAAAAGTAACGAATGTCCTATGGCATAAAACTTATCTTGACTATAACGTTATAAATAATTACAAGCCTCACGGCATCGCGTTAATGTTAATTGGATCTAATACCATTGTGTATATGTCGTTGTTATTTTACCTGTATTATATGAAATGTTTGTAATATAAATAAATAACAATTCAATTCTACACACAGAAAGAGAAGAAACTTCTTTATTGTGAATACAAAGTACTCAAAAGTTGACACCCTCTCTATTATATGGTCTTCATACGATAGGTTTCTATTTTCTTTTCTATTATTTTTTTCCATGTTTTTTAGTATTCTATCCATCACCATTATAAGCAGAAATGGACTCAGGCTGTCTCCTTGCTTTATAACTTTTTCCATTTCAAAATCCTCTGATCGTTTCCCATGTATTTGTACCTTTCCCCTTACATTTATATACAGTGTGTCAATAAAGTAAGGAACACCCTAAATATCAGCTTTAAAACATATCTCTTGCAAAAACGCCCGGACACGTATTTTTTTTATTTTTTGAAGGCGCATTTTCCTAGATTAAATTGAAGTATACAGCGTTATCAAATAAGAAGATATGGCGTTATTATGTGTTTCTTTTAAATGGAATGCCCTGTATATTTTTAAGAAAATCAAAAAAGCTTCTCATGAAGATTTCAACGATATATGAGTTGTTGGGGATACCTTTAATATTTACTTGTAAAAATTGGTAAATTTGTAATTTTAATCTTTGAGCGTTGTCATGACTGAATTGTTAGACTGGAAGGTGACGTCTTATCTAATTAGACAGTGACTAACCACGGTTAGTTTGTGTGGCCTTGCTTGTTTTATAATTGCCATTTATTTTGATAAAAATTGGTCTAAGTGAGAGAGAACGGATTGAGATTCTTATGATGATTGGTTATGGTGACCGAAGAAGGAGTACAATGGAAGTTTGCGAACTATTTAATGCAGCGTATCCTAATCGGCAACCAATAACTTGCTCAACTGTCAGTAAAATACTTCTAAAGTATGAGGAGTACGGAAATGTTAGGGATATACCTAAAACTGGGCGATCAAAAGTGGATGATGAAACTAAGTTAAATGTTCTTTTGACAGTGCAAGATAATCCGAATTGTGTTACTCGTCAAGCAGCTTTAAACTTTAATTGCAGCCATGAGCCTAGTTAGAAAAATTTGGCATAAGCTGAAATATCATCCTTATAAAGTGCATCTTGTCCATGAATTGTCGGAAGATGATTTTGATCGCCGTTTGGAGTTTTCAGAAAACTTGCAAATACTTTGCGAACGTGATGAAATGTTTGCTAGAAACATTTTATTTTCAGATGAGGCAACTTTTTCTTTAAACGGAACAGTTAACCGACAAAATTGTAGATACCGGGCAGAACATAATCCTCACTGGATGCAGGAAGCTCGAAGTCAACACCCTCAGAAGGTGAACGTCTGGGCTGGAATACTAAAAAAAATAGGATTTTAGGACCTTTCTTTTTTGATTGAAATTTAAATGGGGAATACCCCTGACAGTCCTAGTAATGAAATCTGGTTCCAACAAGGTGGGGCACCTCCTCATTATTCTCGACCTGTGCGTGACTACCTAAATTTGATTTTTAATAACCGATGGATTGACAGACATGGGGTTGTTGAGTGGCCAGCGCGCTCCCCTGACAACACCACTAGATTTCTTCCTGTGGCGCAAAGTTTATGTAAATATACCTCACCTTTACAAGTAAATATTAAAGATACCTATCCCCAACAACTCATATATCGTTGAAATCTTCATGAGAAGCTCTTTTGATTTTCTTAAAAATATACAGGGTATTCCATTAAAAAAAACACATGATAACGTCATATCTTCTTTTTTGATAACCCTGTATACTTCAATTTAATCTAAGAAAATACGCCTTCAAAACTAAAAAAAAAATACGTGTCTGAGCGTTTTTGCTAGACATATGTTTTAAAGCTGATATTAGGGTGTTCCTTACTTTATTGACACACTGTATATGCTTTTTGTTACTTCTATGAGTTTTGTTGGTATGTCTAATTTTCTCATGCTTTCCCATATTACTTCTCTGTTGACGGAGTCAAAAGCCGCCCTCAGGTCCACAAATGTGATATATAGCTCTTCACCTTGTTCAATTTTCCTTTCTATGATGCTTCTTACGATAAAAATATTATCAGTTGTCTGTTTATTTTTTCTAAAAGCACCATATTCCTCTTCTAACTTATGTTCGATGTTCTTTCTGATTTCTCCTTCTATTATTCTAGTGTGTAATTTAAAAACCACCGATGACAAACAGATAGCTCTATAGTTCTCCCTTTTTATGGATAGGTATTATTATATTTTCTTCCCAGTCCTTCGGGATTTTATTTCCCCTCCACGCTTCGTTGACTAATCCTAGTAGCTAGCTTCTTCCCTTGATTCCCAAGCATTTGATCAACTCTGGTTTTCCAATTTTAATTTTTTGAATTGCTTCTTCCAATTCTTTTCTTTCAATTTCTGCAGTGTAATTTCCTGTTTGTTTAATTTCTGTATTGGAACCTCCTGTGGTTTCAATTTTGTATTCACTATCTCGTTTGAATTTGTTTACATAGTGTTCCTTCCATACTTTTAATATGTCTTCTGTGTCTACTTGTATCTGGTTGTTGTTATCCCTGATGTTTCTTATTTCTCTCCATTTTTTGCGTTGATGGCTTTAATTCTACTCCAGAACTTTTTATTATTGTGTTTGTATTCTCTGCTAATCTCTTCTCCAAAATCTTCCCAATCTTCCTCTTCGCTTCTCTTACCTTTATTTTGACTATATCTCTATGCCGTCGATATTCTTTTTTATCTTGTTCAGTTTTTGTTCGCAGGTATTGTTTCCATGCCTCTTTTTTGGCATACATCCCATTCCTCTATTTGCATCATTTCCTATCCTTGCGTTCCAGTCGCGCATCAATATTATTCTTTCATTTTCTTCTCTAATTTCGTCCAGGCGGGTCTGGAGTTCGTTGTAATAATGGTCCATCCCTTCATTATCCGTGCCTTCTATGGGTCCGTATAGTTGTACAATATGTAGTGTTACTTCCACGTCTACCCTAATATAGATTATCCTTGATGACACTGACTTGATTTTTGTTATTTTTCTATCCATTTCCTCAGAGACCATTATTCGCACCCCTTTTTTAGCTCTTTGTTTCTCTGGCACTTCTGAGTAGTACAGGCTCTATCCGTCTGTCAGTGTCACTTTTCCGTTTCCCGGTTTCTTGGTTTCGCTAACTCCTAGTATCTGTAGATCATGCTCCTTCATTTCCATTACCAACTCTTCTTCCTTCCGTCTTATTGATGTCATATTCCATGTACCTATTTTTAGTCCTATTGCTTGATATTCCTCGTCTGTTGCTCTATTTATCCTAGTATCTGTTTGAGTCTGAGTATTCGTGTCCATGTTCATTGCTTGGGTTTTTATCAATTTTTTACTGTCCTTTCCACTTACTCGTCATTTTTAATTCTTTTTGCCGGTTTTCCAATTGGTCTGTGTTTTTCTCCCTCTTGTTCCGTTTCTTCCTCCTCAGGAGATCTTTGGTTAAACGTTCTAGTGCCTGTTGTGGGTGTTACTTGCATTTGCATTTTTTCCGTTAATTATTAAATTATCGTATCTAATGACAGCTTTATTTCCTCTGTCCCATTCTCTCCTCATGTACTCCTTCAATTCCCTACGCTTCTCAATCACTTTCTTCGGGTATGACTCTTCAATTCATATGTAATTATGTGTTCCTTTTAACGTTTTCTTTCCTTTTAGGATCTCGGTTCTTAGTTTCTTGGTACTCATTTCAGCTTGTCATGGTCTGTCCTTTCTATTCTCAGGCTTATCTAATCTCTTCACCTCTATTATGTCATGATTTTCGACTTGAATCCCTAATGTAGTACGGCCTAGATTGGAAACTGTATAGTTCTACGAGAGTGAATGTTAGATTTGCATATGTTTACAAATAGTGAACTGGCAGTTATTGCTTTATTACTTGATGATGAAGAAGGTGATTTTAAAAAAAGGAAACGAGTTGGGTGCATGAGATGTTAAAGAAAAGAAAAACAGAAGGCAAATATCATACACTGTGGAAAGAGTTGCAAGACGACGATTCAAAGTTCTATCAATATTTTAGGATGTCCATGTCGCAATTCAATGATTTACTAAATAAAATTGCAGAAGGTATGTATCACAAGACAAAATATAACTTTTAGGGAGGCAATATCACCTAAAGAAAAACTAGCTGTATGTTTGAAGTAATTTATTTATTATAATATTTATTTTTTTTACAAGTTAGTTACTGAAAATTGTTAATAAAATGTACAGGATGATGAAGAAGATTCATTCAATGCTGATTGCAGATTCGTATAGGTAGGATGTATAAAATTTTGCGATCGTTGAAAAGATTGGGAAACTGCCACATCGCCTACATTGTGTTCTTGTAATTCTTTTAACTGCATACTTAACACCATAGAATACATCTGTGACCTAATAATATTTACACAATTTATTACTTAAATTGCTTCGTTCATGAACCTTTTGTAATTGATTCCACATTTCTTTAGCAGTTTTACTGTTGCAAATATAAACAATTTGATTGTCTGCAATGCTTAAAGAAATAGTAGCTTGTGCTTTTTCATCTTTTTTCGTCCACTCTGTATACTAGCTTCCGCAGGTGCTTCATCATTAACAACTGACCAATTACCTTTCTCTGTCTTTTATCAAATTCATTTTTATTCTAAATTTCCAATTTTGATAATTGTTATTATTCAACTTTGCAAACGTAAATTTTATACCTTCAGTGTCCATTTTAGTTTTTTTTTTCTTACTTTATGGATATGTTACACGTACTTTACAGTTTTCTTATATATGTCTGGCCCCATAACCTGTTGTAGATTTAGTTTTCTATTGGTTTCGTTGTATTAACCACACCGCTAGATTGTATCTCTTTATTACTTCCAGAAAAACAAATTTTGACATAAAGAAACACAAAACAACTTACTCCATATTGCTACTCGCTACTACCAACTTATACATATATATTTAATTAACTGGATTATACCTATGTTTAGGTACCAACAATTTATAACATAATCCAAACATTTATTACTCAAAAATTTATGATTGAATAATTTTTCTGGTACCTACAACACGAACGATTTATAACTAACTTCCTCTTGAATAAATTAGCGACTAAAAATTTATGCCCGAAATATTTGGGATTTGCACGCTTTGGCATACCAATTACCACAGTGTCAGATAACGGCTCACAATTAGTTTCAAGCGAAATGAGGGAATTTACAACGGAAGATGAGTGTATATTTAACGGCATAAGAGTCATGGTACCCAAATCATTGCAAAAAGAGTTTTAGAAGAGCTACATATGGCACACACAGGTATTGTCAAAATGAAAAATTTGGCACGCAGTTATGTGTGGTGGAGAGGCATCTACATATTGATTATGCTGGGCCTTTCCAAGAACATTATTTTTTGATCATTGTGGATGCATACTCAAAATATTTAGAAGTGTTCCCAATGAAGTCGATAACCAGTAGGGCGACAATACAGTTATTGAGGGAGACATTTGCACGCTTTGGCATACCAATTACCATAGTGTCAGATAACGGCTCACAATTAGTTTCAAGCGAAATGAGGGAATTTTTCAAAGCAAATGGAATTCAACACAAACTCATTGCACCTTATCATCCTGCATCAAATGGGCAAGCGGAGCGCTACGTGCAGACTTTAAAACAAAGTTTAAGGGCCATGGCAAATGAACCAGGAGATATTAGGTATAAATTATGCAAATTTCTTATGCAGTACAGAAAAACTCCACATTCATCTACGGGGCAGAGTCCATCAGAATTAATGTTTAAGGGAATATACAGAACCAGATTGGACCTTTTACAAAAGACCTAACCAGTATTATGAATACGAGACTACCGATAGAGGAAAAGGTGCGCGAATTTTCCATAGGCGATCGAGTACAGATTAGGGTTTATCAGAATAAGATGAACAAATGGATATTTGGCACTATTACCAGAAGGAGTGGTGCGATGCACTACAATATTTTAGTGGACGGCCAATTACATCGCAGCCACGTAGATCAAATTCGAAGTACAAGTTGTTCAGAAGGAAATGATAGTCAGATGACGCAAATCCCTTCTGCGCGACCTGATGACACAGATGGAGTGGAAAATGAGCCGGAGACAACCCCATTACAGGAAGATAAGACCTTAGCACCAGAAACATTGGGAAGTTCAGAGACAAGTACACAAGAAATACCCATTCCAGAAAAAGAAGGCAAGTCACTCGCACCGGAAAATGAATAAGCAACGGCGCAACCAGAATTACGAAGGTCAGCCAGGATAAGGAGACCTCCGAATAGACTGAATCTATGAGGAAAGGTGTGATATACATGTTTAAGACACACACACACACATTGCATTCTCCTCTCGCAACCCATACACGCGTACATTTATTTATTCTGTTGTTAGTTTGAGTTATTTAGATACAATAAAGTATTTAAGTGAAATTAAGTGTTGTCTACATTGATTTCCCCCTTCCATACATAATAGGATTAAGATTGTTTCGGCTGTAAGAGAAGAATTGGTTTTTGTAATGTACCTGATACCTAAACGTATTGTTTTTTTTTTATATATAAAAATGGTTACGTACGTGACAACTGTCAAATCACTGTCACTTTAAAAATATTTGTTTGATCATTATTGCGCGATATGTTCGATAATATATTAAGGCTAAAAGTGAAAATTATCCTTTACATGATTCTGATTTATGTAGTATTGAGGGTAGAGACTTGCAAATCGTCTAGAAAAAAAGATCGGTTTCCAGAATTAGAAGATGAAGACGACGACGAAGATGGCGACGATGATGGCGAGGGCGGCTCAGGTCCTGGTAAACCGACAACGACGTTACCGGTAACGACGCCGTCGCCCATTGAGACCCGATACTTTCTTGTGTACTGCATTAATTCGCTCGACAAAGTGAACAGTACAGGTATACGAATTCTACCTTATATTGTACTGACCTCGCCGATCATAGATGAGTGTGACGACGAGCATCTTCAAGTCCGATACAAAAATGATGAAGGTAATATTAAGACTATTAAAGTCGACAGAATTCAAACCGGTTCGAATCCAGCTCTGTTTCTGATCGTGTTCTGTGCGCGTCCTGAGACTGAAGACTGGCGAACCGTCAAATTAAATACTTTCCCAATAGCTACAAGGATGAACACCTTCGTGAGATCTAGATGCTACGTTGTCGCCGTGAATTCTACGTTGCATTTAATTGCAAATGACGAAGTTGTTCTAGTAACCGATGCCAACGAATGTAAAGAAGGGCAGCTAACATGTGTTAAACCGAGAAAAGGTAGGTGTTGTAAACATGAAGGTTCGCAGTTAGTATGCCAGAATCGAGTAGCTGGTGTAATGTGGTTGAAGAAAAATCGAGGGAAAAGAAACTATTATGTATTCGGAAATATGCGCAATTTTGATGAAAAAGTAACGAATGCCCTAAGGCATAAAACTTATCTTGACTATAACGTTATAAATAATTATAAGCCTCACGGCATCGCGTTAATGTTAATTGGATCTAATACCATTGTGTATATGTCGTTGTTATTTTACCTGTATTATATGAAATGTTTGTAATATAAATAAATATCAATTCAATTCTACACACACAACTTTATTGTGAATACCGATTTATGTACCGGGTGGCCAACTAAGAATGCCGCTCGGTTATATCTCAGGATCCGTTTATAGTACAGCTTTGTGGAAAATATATTATTGACTAAAGTGACCCCGAGAAACATCTGGAAATTATTTATAAAAGCGTAGGAAAATCGGAACCGTTAACCGGATGCTTTTACTGATTCTGTTAAACCTTTTCCTATTATGAGATCTTACAGAAATTTTAACTCTATCAACATGACCTAATTCAATGATGATCTAAAACGTATTCCATTTCAACAAATGTTCTTTATCCCTGATATTAACGACAAAATCGAATTTTTTAATAATAAGTTGCTCTCTCTTTTTGATAGACATGCTCCTGTAATAAGACGTCGTTTTTCCAAACCTCCTGCTCCTTGGATTTCTGATGGTATTAAATTAATGCTAAAGCTTAGAGATGATGCAAAAATTAAATTTAGTAAAACGAGAAAAGTTGAACATTGGAATTGTTATAAATCACTACGTAATCTTACAACCAATACTCTAAGGTTGGAAAAGAGGGCATATTTTGAATTTGTATCTCGCTCCAAAAATCAAAAATCTTTTCGGGAACAACTGGATACCTTGGGTATTAGAAAAACTATATCAACTATTATAATACCGCCACATTTGAGTAACATAAATAACATAAATAACTTTTTCATTTATACTACTATACTAACAATCGTAGATTTATCACTGAATTTTCTTTTACATCTGTCGATGAGTGCTTTGTTGGTAAAACAATATCTAAAATTTGCTCTACTGCAATAGGATTTGATTCAGTTAATATAACCATGATCAAGTTTTGCTGCCCTCTATTAATTCCGTACGTCACACATTTAGTGAATGTTTGTTTAATGGATGGAGTATTTCCTGATTGTTGGAAATATGCTGTTATTCGTCCTTTACCCAAGAATAATAAGCCCCAGAGTCTAAGAGACCTAAGACCAATTACTATTATTTCGACTGTTTCAAAAATTTTTGAAAAAGCGGTAGTTTTCCAAATCCACAAGTATGTTTCCTCCAAAGACGTTCTACCTGACGTGCAATCGGGTTTTCGAGCAGGCTATAGTTCGGAAACTGCCCTATTAAGAGTCACAGATGATATACTCAAAGCAACCGACCAAGGTTTAATTACGTGTTTTGTATTGTTGGATTACAGCAAAGCTTTTGACACCGTAAATCACTCTGTTCTGTTATCAATATTGATACACAAAAAATACTTTAAACTGACATAACTCGAATTTAAGGTACGTTGACACGGTGCTAGTCTGCTCGGCCGAGTCTGCTCCAACCGAGTTAACTCGCGTACGAATTCTGTTTACACACAATTTTCTACTAGCTTGGTGCTAGTATAACTCAAAATGGCGACAGTGATTCGTGCTGGTATAGCTATTGTCGCAGATTTATTAATCTATGAATTAAATCAATTGCAACATAAAAAAAATCGCCGTCGTAGACGAATGTGGATTCGGGAGTGGATAAAACGACGTGATGTGTTTGGTGCTTCTGCGACTTTTCTAAGAGAAGTGGAATTAGAAGATCCAGAGACGTTCAGGAACCACTTGAGGTTAACAACAAATCAGTTTCAAGAATTATTGTCAGTGGTGAAAGATTTCATTAAAAGAAAGATACGTTGATGAGACCCGCTTTAGAGCCCAGAATAAAATTGCAAATCACCATGCGTTACTTGGCTACTGGAGATTCATTTAGCACATTGGAACATATGTATCGAATTCCAAAGAGCACCATATCGAAGTTCTTACCACAAGTATTAAAAGCTATATATGAGGGATTGAAAGATTATGTAAAGGTAAATAAATGAACTTTATTAATTTCTAACAATAACAAAAAAAAACAAATGCTATCACAAAACAATTTCGAAAAATACACATTTAAATATTCTCATCATGTAAGGCATCAATACCGCCAATACTTCTAATGGCAGCAGTTATTACATTTGTTTCTTGGAAATCCTGATATTGCTGATCAGTAACACTTGTAGTATTCGTATAAACTGATTGGGGACTCCAGGGAGATACGGATGGCGTAGATATATTTTGGGGGATTTCAGCACTTGTAGAAGCTGATGTGGAGTGCCTGGAAAACGAGTGTGATCTCTGCAACACTGCAATACGTTGCTCTGTTAACATTGTCATAATTCTGGACTGGCAATATAAAGCATTGTCTAGTGGAAGTTGCCGCAGTTGGCTGGCGACATTATTTCCGAAAAAAGAAAATTCATCTTCTTTAATTTCGACAGATCGTTTGAGTTCCTGAAGTGACTGGATTGCATTTGTGATGTGCGTGGGAGGTATCTCTTTTGTGTTTGAAAATCTTTTTTTCACATTACGTGAACTGCTTGCTGGCGCTGGTCGTTTGATGTTGCAATGTGAAGTTCCAGGCTGAGTTGGTGATACTGCTGTACTCTCTTCCATGGGTCGTTTATGTACTAAATCTGTGGGTCGTGAACATAATATCTTGCACGTGTTTTGTGAATCTTCAATACATGATTGAGTAGCATTGATTTCATTATCACTACCATTTGATGTCCCATCCGCTTCGGTTTCACGGTCCCTTTGCTCTATTTGCGAGGGTCCAGACTCAGCACTTTCTTCAGACTAGAAAGAAATCTCAATTAGCCCAATTAAACAAACAATTTCAATTTTCAGATGCCTACATCTTTAAAAGACTGGTCAGCTATAGCAAAGGGTTTTGAGGACCGATGGCAATTTCCAAAATGCTGCGGCGCATTAGATGGTAAACATGTCAACATACAATGTCCCAACAACAGTCATAGTGACTTCTACAACTACAAAGGATTTTTCAGCACTATACTTTTTGCCTTAGTTGATAGTAATTACTGTTTCATTTATATTGATATTGGAACAAATGGACGTGCAAATGACAGCACGGTGTTTAGAAACTCCTCATTAAAGATAGCTATAGAAAATGAATCTGTGGGATTTCCAACGTGGGGCGTTATTGTGGGAGATGATGCCTTTCCACTTAAAGATTACTTGATGAAACCGTATTCAAGGCATGGTCGCTTATCAAACGCAGAAAAAGTATTCAATTACAGACTCTCAAGAGCAAGGAGAATAGTCGAAAATGCATTTGGCATATTGGCAATGCGATTTAGAATCTTTAGATCACCTATTCTATTAAATCCTGAAAAAGTCGATGACATCGTCAAAGCTACTTGTGCGATTCACAATTGGCTACGACAAACATCGCCTAATTCCTACATGCCAATAACTTCTATTGACCGAGAAGATGAAAATGGTGAAATTTTATTAGGCTCATGGAGAAACGAAGGTGCATGTTCAGGATTACAAGATACAGTGAGTGGGTTAGGTGGTAACCGTTTTGCTGCTTCGGCTGCAAATCGCAGACAAGAATATACTAACTATTTTATGGGAGAAGGGGCGCTGGACTGGCAGTGGAATATGATACACTAATGTAACGGTTCTCAACCTTTTTCAACGCGACCCCCATTTTTTTATTTGTGCAAGAAGGGGCCCCATACCCATGTTTTCTCTGAGTTCAAGGTTCAAGTGAAAAATAAAGAAATGCAAGCTTTGAAGAAATTGACCAACCCAAGTTAGGAATCGCTGAAGTTGTAAACTCATAATGGAGGTCGGTACCTATGGCTAAGAATGTGTATAATAATCGTTTTTAATAAAAGTTTAAAAAAGTTGAGTTGTATATATACTTACATGACTTGAGAAATGTTCTCTAGTATTGATCACTTTCTGCAAAAATCTGTTGGCCGTTTTAAACCACGGCAAATGCGAAACATACTCCTCATCAGGTGACATGCCGGATTTAATTGCACGCTTTATTTTACACAATTCTTGGGTGTAAGTGCTTCTTATATTTTTTATTTTATTTTTGAGGTCATTAGTGTCGAACCCCGGTATGGCCATTTGTAAAATGATATTGCGGGAAGCTGCGTCTCTCGCATCTTTATTTTTGTAGAGAGCATGCCGAAAATTCCACAGGCACTCTGCGTCTTCGTACAATTCCACAAATTTAACAGTTTGTGCTTCTGTCCAGCGTTTTTTGGTTGCCATGTTGTGTAAATTTTACGTCTACTAGCCTACTAGCATCTAACTCGCACGCCGCAATTGGGAAGACGACCGATTAACTCGTACGAGTACAAACAGGTTCCCAGTACACTCGCATGTCTGTTTACACAATGCGAGTTTCATGCGAGTGGGATACTAGTAAGAATGCTAGTTGCCTCGGCCGAGCAGACTAGCACCGTGTCAACGTACCTTTAGATGCTACTTCTTTTGTTTTTTTTTATTTTTTAGATTTAACCACATGCTTAACTGGGCTATGACAATCGAATTTTTTCTTCCAGTTTCTTTGATGAAATAGAATGTCTATGGCATTCGATAAAATTGTTTAGATCGTCAAAAAAAGTATCCAAATCGCATTAACAACCACATACAGCCTATGTGCACATTCGTCTGGAGGGATGCGCGCTAGTGTAACGACGGCGATAGCTCCGCTAATAATGAACAACCCCCCGCCCGGAACGCGCAGAGGTGGTAGACGTACGACGGATGAGCGCGGGAAGGAAGGGAGGCGGTTAGAACCGCCTCCGAGAGGAACCGCCACTTGGGATATTGCTTCCTGTCATTCCTGTCGGTGCTTCTCGTTCCGCAGGACCTGTACGCAGTATACACATCTCCTTATTCGCGCCGTACACCTACCCCACTTCCTGTCGAAGGTTCTCTTCCTGCTACCCTCTTAAACACTCGATATCGTCCTTCGGCGAACGCGTTCTCGCGATGCAATCCCGTTTCGACTTGATGTTTAACCGAATGTAATGTTTCTGTTCGCGTATTCGATGTATGCAACGTTTTGTGGCAGATTCTAAGAGGAAAAACACGTGTTTTGGTAATTCGATCCTGTAGGTTTTGGATTTTTACCTGATGCTGTGCGCTCCTTTTGAATTATTAACTGTTCAGTATTGTAACGGTTAGTGTTGAGTTTTGTAAATAAACTTTAAAGATGTGGGAGTAACCGATAAGATCAAGACTTTTAATTAAAAGAGTTTCTCTTATTTATCGACATATAAAAAGGTGAGTAACACAGATTAAATAAAATAGTAATCGTGCGGTTTCGGAGAATGCAGATTCTTTACTAGACAGGGTGATTGGTGAGATTAGCCTATTAAAAGTATTATACAAACGGAACGGAATTTTAAAGCAAAATTTTGCAGTTGGATATGGTTGAATATGAACTATCACGTGAAAATGTTTTTGAATAAATGTCACTTCCGGTTAACCGGAAGTCGGCATCGACTTCATTTTGTTGAATAGCATGCTATAAAATAAATTACAGATTCAGCTTCTATGGCAAATTTTACACATATTTCATGTATCATACCCTATACCTAAATACCATTCCTTCTGAATTATTCGGAATTAAAGAAAAAAAGTGACAGATACCGATATTGTTTTATATATAACTCTTTGAAGATTTTACTCAAACCTTTAGTGATAAAGGGAGCGTAAGGGAGGGTCACAACGGGTGAAGCTTTAATATCCTCTCGAAAAGTTGTAAATTCTTTCACAGTTTTCTTATAATTAAACTTCCTAATTAACTTATAGATATGCTGAGGCTGGAAACCATTACACTTGGCCGCATCTTTTATAATTTTAAGCTCTTTCTCATACCTCGCCTTGTTCAAGGGAAAAGTGAGAAGTCTGTGTACCAAAAAACTCAGGCTTGTCATTTTGTGTTGAACACAATGATGGGAATCTGAAGGAATGTAGCGAAGTGTACTGGTTTCCTTTCTATACACGTCAAACTCTAATCTATTGTTATTTCTATAAAACAGTGTTATGTTATTTCGGTGATATGTTAATAAAAATTAGTTAGAGTATAATATATTAAGCACTGGAACTTTAAAATAGACTGAATTGTCAAAATTACGCGTAAGATCAAGAAAAACAAAGAAAAACAAGGGTTTTTTTTTAAGGAGATTATGCAGCAGGACAAAAGGAGACGAAAAGAAAAGAGAAGAAAAAGTAAAAAGGTTTTTCCTTAAGAAGATATAAAAGTTTCAAAAACATTTAAAGTGTAAAAATGCTTAATAGTCCCTGGAAAAATAAACATCATGTTCCGATGAATACCATTATCACAGTAGAAAATCATTCTTCGCAAACTTTTAGTGAACGGGAACTTAATCTTTTGAATAAAGGATTGAAATTTGGTTTGCAGACTCGTGAATCGAATGTTGAGTGAGTTATTGCCGGGATACGAATCCTCTATCCAGCGGTTTCCTGAGCCCACAAAACAGTTCGTTAGGGAGGCCTGCAAACATACTATTTCAAAAAATTTGAAATCCTATAAATCACCTCAGATATCCGAAAACATTAAAATCATTAAAACTTTGCGGGAAAAAGATTGTTTTTATTTGAAAGCTGACAAAGGGAACAAGTTTGTTATTTTAGATAAAGAGGACTACTATGATCGGGTTAATGACCTGTTGAGTAGTGGTCCTTATAAGTCAATTTCAAAAAATCCTTTACCGAAAATGTTTAGAGACGTCAACAATGTGTTTAAAACTTGTAACAACCTTGTTACTGCCGATGTTAGACGTAAGCTACATGTCTCCAATCCTGTTATTCCTAAATTATATTGTTTACCCAAAATTCACAAACCTGGCAAGTCGGTAAGGCCAATTGTTTCGGCAATTGACGCACCGACTTATACACACATTCGGTGTTCCCTCGCGTCCATCCTCTTCTGGTGTTAAAATTATTGGAGAATAAAAAGTGCTAGTTTTATATTCAGAAGTGATAATAACATTGTCCCTGCGTTAGTTGCTTATATCTTTTAAAGTGTTAATCTCATCTCGGAAAGGACAAATATTTAATCTCGATATAGTAACTGTTATCCCGAAAAGAGTTGGAGTTATCTTTAAAAGTGTTAGTTACTGTACTCCGAACAGAGTTACGGTTATACTCGGAAGTGTTAGTATAATCTCGAAAAGGAGAAATACTTAACATCCGAGGGAGTGGCTGTTACCCAGAAAAGAGTTAGGGTTATCCTGAGAAGTGTTATTATATTGAAAAGGAGAACTACCAATCTTTCGACGTAGTAACTGTTACCCCGAAAGGAGTTACAGTTATTCTTAGAAGTGTTAGTTTTATCTCGAAAAGAATAATTTCTTCAGGAATGCATTTGGACTTTTACACCGAGGCCTCCGACACCATGCTGCCAGGTACCTACTATAAAAACCGTCACAAATACAGAATATCCTAAAAAGAAAGGAATATATGTTGGTAAAAAATATTCATCTGTATTTATTACAGTCTGTGATATGAATGTGTCTGGTTTACCTATAATACATAATTATACCAGGTACTTACTTTTATCATCTATGATCTCTTTTGTCAGTAAAAGTCACTATTTATTTTGACTCACTTCTTATGATTCCTATATTTGATGCGTAAATGAAATTCAGCATCCATTTTCGTTAACCAAAGTATGCAGAATGGTCGTTATTCGTATTAGAACAAGAACGCTACCCTCTCTCTAACAAAATCTAACTCTTTTAGGATAACATTTTCATTTTTCCGGATTAACTTCGGTGTTGTGTTTCTCCAAAGCAGATAAAATGTTTTACATTTGGATGTAATCTATCTCCTGATCTATCAATTATGCAGTAATGGATAACTTGTTGTCTTTATGGTGTTAAGTCGGTGTTTAACTTATCTTTATTAGACAACAATTCTATCACCTTATTTTTAACTCCGGGATTTAGATGTAATTTAATCGGGAAAAGAAAACAAATACATTCAATTTGATTAGAACTATCACTTTTTCTGGTAAATACTAATCTATATTTTAACACCAACTGAAAGGATAAGAATTTATCCCAGAAATTTTTATGTGTGTAAGATTTCCAAATGGCTGACCAATGAATTTAATAATTTGCCAATACAGCAACCTAGTTTTGCAGTAAAAAATTCGTTAGAATTTATTAAAGAAATTCAAAATATTCAGTTGCTGGAGGGTGAAATATTGATTTCATTTGATGTTAGTTCTCTCTTTCCTAGTGTACCGATTCCAGACATCTTGACATACCTCGAGGACTTGTTGCTTCAAAATAGTTTGAGTCAACAATGTGTCCAGAAATATATTCGCTTAACTGACATCTGTATGAAACAGAACATTTTTCAATTCAACGGGAGTTTTTATGAACAGCTGGAAGGAACGGCAATGGGTAACTCCTTGTCGCCCTTTTTGGCTAACCTTTTCATGAGCCGTTTTGAAAAGGACTTAGAATCTGAGAGCGAATACTTTCCTAGGGTTTGGTTGAGGTATGTGGATGATATTTTCGCCATATTTGACACTAAAAAATGTAATTGTTAGAATAAGGGATACATTTATATATTGAATGACTAATAGGTGCTGCCATCTATAGGTGAATAAAGTGAGCAGTATCATGGATGTGTGAAGAAGAATAGAACGTGAAGTGGTTGTCTAGGTTAGCAGAAAGTCAAAATTTTAAAAACCCGTAAAAATATATGAAGATAATTCAGGACCTTTAAATATTGCCAAATATGGTAATTTTTCTAATAATTCAAAGTATATTGAAGTTCACTACCACTATGTAAATGAGTCCTATATGGAAGGCATTATTGATATACTCAAAGTAAGTTCAAATAATAATGTAGCCGACATTTTTACTAAATCATTAAGTAGAGCTATATTTGTGAAATTTCGTGAAAACTTAAATGTAATTGCGTAGGTATTAAGAAAATTATTGTTGTAGAGTTGTAATATAAATGTAAGGAGGCGTGTTAGAATAAGGGATACATTTATATATTGAATGACTAATAGGTGCTGCCATCTATAGGTGAATAAAGTGAGCAGTATCATGGATGTGCGAAGAAGAATAGAACGTGAAGTGGTTGTCTAGGTTAGCAAAAGGTCAGTTAATGTATTTTATGTAAAGTAAAGAAATATAAAGTGTATATTGTTGTTAACTAATTATATTATTACGGAAAGAAGAAAGAGTATTATTTAACAGTAATATTGACGATTTTCTCAATAGATTAAATAATCGGTTCGAAGCCAAAAAGTTCACTTGTGAAAGAGAAGAAAACGGTCAGCTACCCTTTCTAGATACTTTAGTAATTAGAAATAACAATAGATTAGAGTTTGACGTGTATAGAAAGGAAACCAGTACACCTCGCTACATTCCTTCAGATTCACATCATTGTGTTCAACACAAAATGGCAAGAAGCCTGAATTTTTTGGTCCACAGACTTCTCACTTTTCCCTTGAACAAGGCGAAGTATGAGAAAGAGCTTAAAATTATAACAGATGCGGCCAAGTGTAATGGTTTCCAGCCTCAGCATATCTATAAGTTAATTAGGAAGTTTAATTATAAGAAAACTGTGAAAGAATCTACGATTTTTCGAGAGGATGTTAAAGCTTCACCCGTTGTGACCCTCCCTTACGCTCCCTTTATCACTAAAGGTTTGAGTAAAATCTTCAAAGAGCTAGATCTCAGAATAGTTTACAGTTCTGGGACTAGTTTACGAAGTCTCATCGGTAACCCTAAAGATAAAATACAACCTCTAGAAAAGTCAGGTATTTACGAAATCAATTGTAAAGATTGTAATCAAAAATATATTGGGCAAACCAGGAGAGCAGTCTCAACTAGATTCAAAGAGCATATGGCTAATCTTAGATTTAATAGAATTGAGAAATCGAGCGTTGCCCAACACATTTTTGAAACAGATCACAACATCGATCATACGAATGTTAAATTAATTAGACAAATAAACAATTGTAAGTTTCTAAATGTTTTCGAAAGTTTAGAAATATATAAAAATAAGTCATGTGTAATGAACTGTGACAATGGACCTATCCCGCATTCGTCATTGTTTTCGTTAATCGGAAATTAATGATGCGTATCGGATTGACCGTCCATAACATTTAGGTTACCTGGTTTGTAGATTTTATTTTTTATTTTAGTTTTATTATCGCCTTGATAATGATAGCATTACTGTTGAAACGCGTCGGTGTTTTAGTTAAAACTTGTTCGGTGTTTAGTGGGTTAAAGTGTTTAGTGTTCATATTCATATAGTTCATACGAGCGACGTCATGTTCTAGCACCAATGCCAAATGTGTTTTGATATAAGTAATACTTATTTTGACAGTTAGGTTATATTAAAAACTAATCTGATATTTATCATTTAAAAAAAACGTGGGACTGAAAAAATTATCTTTATTTGTCAATATTTATTACCTCTATTTATTCATTTTAATGCCAAATGTCTTTAAAATTCTCGTTTTTACCAATATAAGTTATCATAATTAGCGTAATAGTTGATTTGCATAATTTTGACAGATAGATCAATATCTTTTTCCACGTGGTTTGTACAGGGTGGCCAGATAAGAATGCAAAGTGCTGTATCTCTCTAAATATTCGTCGTAGAGACTTGCGGTAAAAAAGTTTATTACTAAAGTTATCAAAAGAAAATATTTTCAGATTTCAAAGATGATCGCCAGGGGCGTAACCGGCATCTTAAACTTTTAAAGTGGTTTTTCACTGAAATCCATGCAGTAAATGTTTCCAAACAATATATACTCTTTAAAGCTAAGCTTTACTCGAGTAATTTTGTTTAACACTTTTTGACGTATCTACTAAAATAAAGTGGTGAGGGGTAATTCAATGTTTTTTTTAAATAAACAGCTGTGACTCCCAAACGACTGAATTAATTTTAACAAACTTGGTCTCCTTGAAGAAAGCATTTATTGTTCCATAAAATCCATCTTACCTGTGATATGTCTATATCTTAATGATGCCGCTAGAGCGCGTTTTTTGATATAACAACAGAAAATTCTCTAAAAAATTAAATGCAATAATGATTTTTTTTTCATAAAAATATAGCCTCTCATGCGTAGACATTACAGCAGCTTCAATTTCTGCTGTTGACAGGTTACGAATGGCCTCTTGTATTCGTATTTTCATGTCGCCTCTCGTTGTTAGTGGAATTTGGTAAACAATATGTTTCAACCGACCCCAGAGATACAAGTCCAAACAGGTGAGGTCTCGGGATCGGAGAGGCCAAGGAAATAGACTTTTTCGTCCGTTCCACCTCTAGTGATATCTTAGATCTAACTGTTCACGCACATTTATTGATCAAATAAATAGGGAAATATAATAGTTCCGCTCATGATGCCACACCACACATTGAAACTCCAATGGCTTTGATATTGGACCTCGCGCAACCAGTGAGGATTGTTGTGAGACCAATAATGCATACGAGGGAGCGCTTTTATATTCGCGGAATGAGCGGGTTGTAGGGGGCTGATTAGACGCATTGGGGGCGTGGCCTGTGCAGCGACTCATAATTAGTATAAATACGAAGTTTCATTGTTATTAGACAGTTAGTCTTTAAGCTATCGTCAACCAAGTAACATAATCAGGAGTGAAAAGTGAAATATGGAAAAAATCGAATATCGTGCCGTTATAAGGTTCCTTACCAGGCAAGGAAAATTAGTCGCGACCATAATCAATGATATGTCATTGGTTTACGGCGACTCTTGTCCAGGAAAAACCATGGTGTACAAGTGGCATAGTTTATTTAAACAAGGAAAGGAATCCCTTGAAGACGACCCGAGGCCGGGCAGGAGCATTGAGGTGACCACGCCAGTACTTATCCAAAAAGTTGAAAAAATTGTACTCGAAGATGCTCGACTAAAGAAGAAACAACTCGCAGAAATGGTTGGAGTATCCGATACAACAATTTTTAAAATCCTACACGATCATCTCGGCATGTCTAAGATCAGCGCAAGATGGGTGCCGCGCGTAGAGTGTTCGCGTGCATTTTTGGACCTCTGTAATGAAGACAAGGAAGGTGTATTGAGTCGAATTGTTACTGGAGACGAATCTTGGGTTCATCATTATAAACCTGAGTCCAAACAAGACTCCATGCAGTGGCATAAAAAGGGCACAGCACCTCCCAAGAAATTTAAAGTGTCACAATCAGCTGGGAAACTCATGGCAACGGTATTTTGGGACTCGGAAGGAATATTGTTGATTGATTATACAGATAAAGGTGTTTCTATAACCGGAGAATATTACGCTTCAATATTAGAGCGACTAAAAGAAGCCATTAAAGAGAAAAGACGGGGAAAATTGACGAAAGGTGTGCTGCTTTTGCACGACAACGCGTCCGTCCACAAGAGCCGTGTTGCGTTAGCTGCCCTGCATAAGGTGGGCTTCGAAATTGTGAATCACCCACCCTACAGCCCAGACCTGGCCCCGAGTGATTATTACCTGTTTCCGAAAATGAAAAAAGAGCTGCGGGTAAAAAATTTACTGCCGATGATGAAGTCAAGGAGGCAGTTTCGGCGTATTTTGCAGATAAAGAGAAATCATTTTTTTATGAGGGTATAAATAAATTAATTGAAAGATGTGAAAAATGTATCCGTCTTGCAGGTGAATATACTGAAAAAGAAAAATAATTTTTTTTTTATTTCCACTCCTTATCCCCCATTCCGCGAATATAAAAACGCTCCCTCGTATATCTACTTCGCATTTATCACGCATTATGCAACATTTTCCTTTGTAAGTTTGCATCGTTCTTGTGTGAAGAATGAAAATATCCTTCATGCATCTTCTCAGTAAAATATATTTCTGTTTATTGAATTATCTGTTGATTCATCTTGAAAATAACCAGGAATTAACAATCACCAGATTACTAACGAAACAGGAAATCTCATATTAGATTTGTTTGTTGTCCTTCCTCCCTTTGGTTTCATTCCTTTTTAGAGATAGGTTGCAATCCTTTGAGTCGATGCATTCTGGTTGTCTCCACAGAATTAATAATAAAGCTTGTGGTAAGCATTTTTTTGGGTAGGTCTAAATAATCGTGCAATAATATTGCTTGCTGCTCCCGAATCTGGTTTTCTTGCCGTTCTTCTTTATGGACTTTTTGTCAAATCGGCGATTTTTATATTTTATATTTGGTGCTTAGCATCTGTGCGTTGAGAGTAGCCCTATGAGAGACATTTACACCACTGGGAGTCTCTCGCGAAATAAGACTCCATCCAATGCGTTGATAAGCGCATCTGCACTGCCCAAGAAGGCACGGGTCAGCTTTCACCCTATAGCGTCGACCCTTAAAACTCTGCGGCTGCACTACCCAATCCCTGGTTTCATAGTTCCAGGGCAACGGGCGTGGCGGGAGTAGACTTCGTATATAGGGGAGGATGCTTGGGCGTAGGCATGGGCATACGCTCCGGTGTCCGGCCGCTAACCGTCGGAATATACGGTGGGTAAGTGAGGCACCCTACGGCGCATACCTAGAGAACTCTGCAGCTGCACTACCCCATCCTTGGTGGCCACACTCAGGGAAACGGGCGTGGCGAGAGAATTTGGCGAAGATAGTAGGGGAGGATAAAAGTCGGTTCGCCGAGGAGTAGTCCGCCCGTTGATTGTCTGGTTGGGGAAACCTTCGGTTTCATCCTAAATCAACTCGGTGATTCTGGGACCCTACGGTTTCACTGTAGCTGCCGCGGATACTTGATCGCCGGAGGGGCGAAAGAGTTGGCGCGGTTGGCATTTTGGGGTAGGGCTTTTGCCCGGCCGTCCCCGTAGTTCAGGCTTAATTCACGGGCGGGCTGGTTGTACCTCACGGCCAGATTCCGTTTCCCACGCTTGGCCGATAGTAGCCATCCGCAAGGAGGCCTAGGCCCCGTGGGGTTAGATGTGAGGTAGGAGTTCGCTAAAGCGTCTCCAACGGTGACCCGTCTAACGTTGACAAGAAAACTTGTCTAACATGGGTAGCACGGGGGAGAGGAGCCCACCGGTTCGCCGGGCCTCTCCATGAGGTGTCGGTCTCGTGCGGGCATCTGGTTTCGTGCCTCTTTGTCCTGAGGAGTGTGTGCACCTTCCCTGACGCCGCATACCTAACGGTCGGTCGGCAGCTGGGTGCCCCTCTGGGGTCCAGCAACCACTTACGTACCCAGGAAGGCAGAAAACCATTTTTCTACAGGAAAATTGATGGCAATAGATTTCTGTGACAAGGATTGAATTAAGGGAAGCCGCCCTCAATTCAATATATGCCAGCAAATTCTGCTTTTGTATTGCTGTAACCAATTCTTTGCTTCGATTAATCCACTAATCCATGTTCTCCATGAGCAACAAATAAAATTTTTGCGCAAAAACTTGAATTGACTCACAATTCGAATTTTTAAGCATCATTATTACGAAAACTCGCTCAATTTTTCCCTCCTCTATCTTCGGATCGTTATCATAAATTACCACGTCGTTCTTTTTCCTAAAGTAATATTCGCGTAATGATAATTTAACAACTGGCGAACGTTACCGTTGTGCTTGCTCTATTGTAGCCGAACGTTTTTTGGATGGAGGCCAGGAGATGGCAGTCCATAAATAATGAAGGACGACGCGGCGCGCGTTGGGGTACGCGATGTTTACGCCGTTTCTTACCCGAAATGTAAATCCGTACGACGTAAACAAACTCCCTAAGTGATAATCTACGAGTTGGCTGCATAAAATTTTAATATCATGACTTTTCTTTTTTAATACGCCGCCCCGAGTATACGTACATAAAGGATAAATGCACGTACGTAGACTTCTTTTATATCCATCGCCGACACATAAAAAGCAGCAGCATCCGTAGAGTATAATTCACGGGGAAAATAAAAAGAAACCGTTCTCACGATACAGCGTGGTAAACGACGCTCCTATTTATGACATCCTTGGCATGGGGTTGTCACTTTTCCGCCGGCCTTATCAGTTTACCGGCGGAGCATTTTTCAACAGCCACCCCAGAACCGCTAAATATACACGGGATAACAACGGTGGCGTTCTTTTTTCCCCCCGTGAAAAACGTTAGCTTCAGTGAATTATTTATCTTTTGCGTAAGGAAAAAGATGTCTAGTTGGGAGGGATCTACTTATTGTATCTCGTTAGCTGTCATATGTGGTGGGATCGGGTGAAATTGTCTGACCCTCTAGAAAGAAGAAGAATCACTAATCAAAACATACAAAATACTCAAAGTATTTTTGTGTTGTGGCACGAGATAATAGTCACTCTTCTGAGCAAAATTAATGAGGCTCCTTTTTGCATATAGCCGTGTGCCCGTTATTGTAGTCCTTTCTGGTGTATACTCAATTAGGAGAAACCCTTCTGGTTCCCAGAAAATTCTGACGGAAAATTGCGAATTGTGTCTTCACTGGTGAAGGACCGGTTTAATGCCAGGGCCATCTAAAGGCCTTGGCAATACAATAATATTGTTGACCATAAGCCAGTTTTGTGCAAGAGCTAAAAAGCAAATTTCTTGAGAAGAAAGACTTCACCAAACCACGAAAGCGTTGCGCATTTCTTGACATCCAACCAAGAATTTTATATTCATCATTGGCGTGCATACGGGTAATGATCTAAATTTTTTAATGAACAAAAATGGTACGCCACTGAGATATTTCAAATTAAAAATCATTTTTGAATTTGCCATTCAATTTGTGATAAAAAACCTCTCTTGCCCTTTTTTCGTGTGAGGCGCCGTTTTTATGCAAAAAAATAAAACATCTTAACGTGTATTTTTTATTTCTTTAATACATTATCTAGTAGGCTACTGTCGACATTCAATATCAATGCATTGTTAAATACAAATATTTTAACGAAGTGTCAAAATAGCAACTCATCATTATTAAGCTTTTAGTTTGCTATAAAATGATTGTTAATAAGTAATTAATTTTTCTTTTATTGAAAATAATGGAAAATTTTTCAAATGCAGAATTAACAGACATGCATTTTGTCTATGGTCGAAGTAATGGAAATGGTCGGCAAGCTGGACGATTGTATGGTGAGTTGTATCCAGGACGTAGGGTACCTCATCACACAATATTTGCTCGTCTTCACCAACGCTTGCGCGAAAATGGTAAATTTAAGAAACAAACGGCTGACTGCGGGCGCCCTCGAGAAGTACGAACTGTGCAACTAGAAGAAGAAGTTCTCGAGTTAATAGCGGAGTCACCTGAAAAATCGCCAACATATTGAATATAAGCCACTTCATTGTTTTCAAAATTCTTAAAGAACAGCAATTGTATCCGTTTCATATTCAACGTGTGCAAGCTCTACTACCTAGAGACTCTTTTCCCCGCCTATTTTTTTTGCCAATGGATCGTTCATCAAATCGCTCAAATTCCTAATTTTTTAAATGGCGTTTTGTTTACTAACGAGGCTAATTTTGGACGACAGTGTGTACGAAATTTCCATAATAATCACTTATGGGCTGAGGAAAATCCACATGGAATTTTTGAAGCTCATTTTCAGCATCACTTTTCAGTCAATGTATGGCTTGGTGTAATTGATGCTCATTTAATCGGTCCATATTTCCTCTCACTACAACACCCGAATCTTACCTTAATTTCCTACAGCAAGAGTTACCTGGTCTTCTTGAAAATATTCCTCTACAGCTGAGACAACACTTATGGTTCATGCATGATGGCGCACCAGTTCATTTTAGCATTAATATACGTAATCACTTAGATACATCCTTTAGATTTTTGCATTTGGGGTTTTCTTAAGTCATTAGTTTATTCCACTCCCGTCGAAAATGTTGATGACCTTAGGAATCGAATTATAGCCGGCTGTGAGACAATAAGAAATACACCAGGCATTTTTGCGCTTATTATAACTGACAAGAGAAAAAGAGATGGTATAAGCTTTAAAATCGGTAATGTAGTAATCGAACCAAAAAAGAGCGTTAAATATCTAGGGGTATTCTTCGACACACGAGGTAGCTACAGAGTGCATCTAGAGAAAATAACCGGAAAAGCCGAAGAGAGAATAGGACGACTAACGCGATTAATGCCTAGCATCAGAGAGCCTAGCAGTAGCAAAAGGGCAATTCTTGCAGGAGTGGTACACTCTGTATTACTTTACGGGCCGCCAATATGGGAGCACGCGACTAGGGTGAAAAGAAACTGTCTCCTACTGGAAAAGATGCAGCGGAGGATACTCCTTAGAGTAACATCGGCATACAAAACTGTCTCCACTGTGGCAACCCAAGTGATAGCAGGGATTCCGCCAATAGACCTCCTAGCACAAGAAAGAAGATACATCCTGGACAAAGATAAAAGGAAATCACTGAAGGAAGCAAAAGATCGAACATTGCATAGCTGGCAAGAAAGATGGACTAATAACACTAGTAAAGGACAGTGGACTAAACACCTAATCCCAGACCTGAAGAGGTGGACAAGATGTGGGCATAGAAATATCGATTTTTACCTTATGCAGGCTCTCAGCGGGCATGGACCATTCAGGGCATACCTAAAAAGGATAGGTAAACGTGCAGAAGACAACTGTATATACTGTGGGGAGTGTGACACGGTAGAACATGCCATATTTGCTTGCGCCAGATGGAGAACAATAAGGGAAAAAAACCAAAGAAGCACTACAAACCAAGAACGAGATAACATCGGAAAATCTGATCGACACAATGCTAGACTCTGCCAAAAATTGGAAAGCGCTGCAAGAAATGATGAAAGAAATCATGAAATCTAAAGAGAACGATCAGAGGCAAAAAGATTAAAGCGTAAAAAGAAAAACCAGTAGGCTACTTGGGGCATTCATGACGGAGATGTCTAACAGGCGGTACCATAAAATGCTCCAGGAGAGATGTTTTAGGGTGGTTTTAGTGGGTATACCAGTTATTGCACACACCGACTGGGAGTCCCACACTACGCGGATGTGCGATAGAACTAAGCACATGGTGTCCATTAAGGATTTCCACCGGCAAAAAAAAAGGAATTTTTGCGCGAATACGACAATCAATGAGGCGAAGACTTGAAAGTTGTGTCATGTCTGAGGGAGAGAGTTCAGTAGCCTACTAGATAATGTATTAAAGAAATTAAAAATACACGTTAAGATGTTTTATTTTTTTGCATAAAAACGGCGCCTTACACGAAAAAAAGGCAAGAGAGGTTTTTTATCACAAATTAAATGGCAAATTCAAAAATGATTTTTAATTTGAAATATCTCAGTAGCGTGCCATATTTTTTCTTTAAAAAATTTAGATCATTACCCGTATGCACGCCAATGATGAATATAAAATTCTTGGTTGGATGTCAAGAAATGCGCAATAACCATCTCTGAAAACCCACCAAATTTTATTTGCCTATCTCGACCGGTTTCAGAGCAATAAATAAATCGTCCGTTTTTAAGAAAAACTTTAACACCCTATAACTCTGAAACTAAGCATTTGCGGACGGACGTTTATATAGCAAACTGTCATTATTTTTGCATGCCGAATCACCCCCTGAAGTTTGTCGCACTTATTTACTAACACCCTGTATAATATAATATAGAATTTAACACTTTTACCAAATATCAATTTATTTAAATATATATATAATAAAAATGCCGCGAGATGGTTTTCGATCGAATTCGGAGAAAACCGAGGAAATAATTAATTTGTTGAATAGTGATGAATTTAGAGACATCATATCAAACATTGTAAAAAAGGAAACCGACTACCTTCTAACAGCGATATCAGAGTTGAAAAATGAAGTAGTTATCTTAAAAGAAAGTAATATCCAACTAATTCATCTTTTAACTAATAACAGTAAGAGTTTAAATGTCAATATGAATGAGACAAACGATCGAGATTCAACGTTAAGAAAAACCATGCCAGTTTCTTTTGCAGACAAAGTAAAAATACGCAACGATAACAAAAACGCTGGCGGACCAACAGCCGGTAAATGCACCCAAACTACAAAACCTGCCAAAACTATGGAAACAGTAAACTTAACTGAAAATAAATTGCCGGGTAATGACAACGAATGAGTTGTGAAGAGAACAAAAAAGCGTAACAGCAATCGCCTGGAAACTGTAACAGGTACCAACAAAAGCGTAAGCGAAATTAAGGGAGTGGCAAAATACTGTCATTTTCACGTTTATCGTCTCGAACCTGCTATGACTACTGAAAAATTAGTTACTTATGTCAAGTCTAAGAATATTCCAGATGTATTGTGTGAACAACTGAACAGCAAACATCCAGAAGTTTACTCTTCATTTAAGGTATCGGTCCCGGAAGAGTATCGTCAAAAAATTTCCTCACTAGAATTGTGGCCGGAAAGTGTGTGTGTGAATCGTTTTTTAATGCGTCTGGCAATGGCAAAGCCGCAGACTTAAACTCAATATTAGTGCTACATCAAAATATAAGGTGTTTAAGTAACAAAGTTGGGTTACTAGAAGTTTTGTTGCAATCTCAGGGTATAGACGTAGTAATGTTAAGCGAACACTGGCAAACCAAGCTCCAGCTTAAAGAAATATCGTTTAAAAATTATATCTTACAATCGTTTTTCTGCCGTCCTTATAATAAGCACGGTGGAGTAGCTATTTATTGTAAAACAAGTATCAAAGTTAAGCGCAGAAACGATATTGAAAAATTGTCTGTATGTAACTCTGTTGAACTTTGTGCCGTTGAATTAATATTAGAAACAAATTATTATATGTATTTATAGACCACCTAACTCAAACTTTGCTCAACTTGTTTGTCAACTTTCGCTACTGCTAGATACTATTAGTAAAGAAAATAAGTTTATAATTCTAGGCGGCGATTTTAATATTGATTTTACAACACCATCTAACTCGCTCAGTATTTTACAGGATCTTTTTAATGGTTACAATATGACTACTACCATTGACACTCCAACCCGATTTGGTGAAAATTGTGCCTCATGTCTTGATAACTTTATAGTTAATGTGCCAACTGATTTATTTAATTCAAATTGTGTCAATAATAACATATCTGATCATCTTTCTCAAGTATTTAACTTAAACGCTATTAGCAGAGATGATTACGATTATGTACTTAATAGAAAATATTGTATGAATTCGTTAAATATCTTTAAAAGTTATCTGCTGAAAGAGTCGTGGCTTACTGTGTATGAATGTACTAATATTAACAATGCTTTTGAAAAGTTTATCACTCTGTTCAGATACTATTTAGATTTATCCTTTCCATATGCTAGATGCAAGAAAAATAGTAATTCCTGGATTACTCCTAATATTTTACAGGCTAAGGATAACCTAATATTGTTAGGTGATATAAGCAAAAGGTATCCTGCATTTAAAGTAAAATACAAAGAATACGAGAAATATTACAGAGAATTGATCAATGCAACACATATGGAACATAACGATAACTTTATACTTTCTTCTAAAAACAAAACGAAAGCTATCTGGACTATTATAAATAACAATAGACAGAACTACACTTCTGACAGGAAGTTACCTGACCGTTTTCAAAATGACAGAGAGCTATGTCAAGCATTTAATCATTATTTTTCCAATCTTGTTTGTAATCTTGTTGCAAGAGAAAACCATACTGCTCCTGATTATGATGCAATTAACGCAAATGCTAAACGTTCACAACATTCATTTTTTATGCGTCCAGTGGTTGAAAGTGACATTTCGGAGGCTATATTTAAACTAAATTTAACGAAAAGTTCGGGTGAAGATACAATTCCCACATTTAAGTATTTAACTTAAACGCTATTAGCAGAGATGATTACGATTATGTACTTAATAGAAAATATTGTATGAATTCGTTAAATATCTTTAAAAGTTATCTGCTGAAAGAGTCGTGGCTTACTGTGTATGAATGTACTAATATTAACAATGCTTTTGAAAAGTTTATCACTCTGTTCAGATACTATTTAGATTTATCCTTTCCATATGCTAGATGCAAGAAAAACCATAGTAGTAATTCCTGGATTACTCCTAATATTTTACAGGCTAAGGATAACCTAATATTGTTAGGTGATATAAGCAAAAGGTATCCTGCATTTAAAGTAAAATACAAAGAATACGAGAAATATTACAGAGAATTGATCAATGCAACACATATGGAACATAACGATAACTTTATACTTTCTTCTAAAAACAAAACGAAAGCTATCTGGACTATTATAAATAACAATAGACAGAACTACACTTCTGACAGGAAGTTACCTGACCGTTTTCAAAATGACAGAGAGCTATGTCAAGCATTTAATCATTATTTTTCCAATCTTGTTTGTAATCTTGTTGCAAGAGAAAACCATACTGCTCCTGATTATGATGCAATTAACGCAAATGCTAAACGTTCACAACATTCATTTTTTATGCGTCCAGTGGTTGAAAGTGACATTTCGGAGGCTATATTTAAACTAAATTCAACGAAAAGTTCGGGTGAAGATACAATTCCCACATTTATAGTGAAGATGGTGGCTGAATATATTCTTGCCCCGTTTACTTACTTGGCGAATTACTCTTTCACACAAGGTACATTTCCATCTTGCTATAAAATTGGTTGTGTACATCCTATTTATAAGAAAGGTGATTCAAATGATTTAAGTAACTACCGACCAATTAGTATTATACCTACCTTCTCCAAGATCTTAGAATCACTATTAAATAAAAATATATTGAATTACCTGTTGAATTTTAAAATATTGTCCAACAATCAGCATGGTTTTGTACCGAATCGTTCAACTAACACAGCTCTGTTCAGTATTGTACGAGAAATTTATCGATCAGTGGACAACGTACTGCCTTGTGCCGCCATGCTTGTCGACATGTCCAAAGCTTTCGACTGTGTGGACCACTCAATTCTACTTTATAAATTAGATCGCTATGGTATCAATGGAGTAGCTCGTAAATGGTTTGAATCTTACTTATCTAATCGTCAGCAACAGATAATATGCAACGGTGAACGATCTGAACGCTGCAGCATCAACGTCGGGGTACCGCAAGGTTCAGTATTGGGACCAACTTTGTTTTTAATTTACGTATGATCTTCCAGCTGCACTAAACATTAACGATACAATATCTTTATATGCGGACGACATGACCATAGTAAGCACTTCCGATAACCTTCCAAATCTTTTTAATAAAATGAATATTACCTTTGAACGTGTGAAAACATGGATGAATCTTAACAACCTAGTATTAAACACAAATAAAACCCAAATTATCTTATTCAATAGACATAGACATAACATCGACAGTCTTCTTCTAGATTACGAAACTGTTCAATTCAGTAAATCGACAAGAATCCTTGGAATAACTATTGACGAGCGTATATCTTGGGCTAACCACATAGAAACAAAGTTCCGAATTATCACGAACTTGTTATGCACTCTATAATTTAAGAGCGAGCTGTAGTTTTGCTATTTAAAAAAAATTTTACTACTCGAATTTCTACTCCAAAATGACATATGGCATCATCCATTGGGGTATGTGTACTAACATACAAAGAATATTTATCTTGCAAAAAAGAGCTGTCCGATTAATAGTCGGCCTTCATTGGAGAGATTCATGTAGAGAAGCTTTCAAAACGTATAGAATTCTTACGATATATGATGCTTATATTTATGAAGTGTTGTGCTTCGTATATAAGAATCTGAATGAGTTTTCATACAGTACATCACACACCTATGGCACAAGAAACTCAAACTATTTACTACCGGCTAAACACCGGTCTACAACTTTCAGAGATATTTGCAATTTATGGGTTGCAAGTTATACAATAAGTTACCTAACTGTCTAAAGCTTTGTAATAGTTTTAAGAGTTTCCAAAAGAATGTAAAAAAATACTTATTACAAATAAACTGCTATTCTATCGAAGATTATTTAAATAATATATAAGCATATTATGTATTGAATGTTATGCTATTGCACGTTTTTGCCTTTGTCTATCATATTTGACTTGTTTCATTAGTATCCCGCTTGTTCTTTATTTTGTTGTGATATTATTTGAAATAAATATTATTATTATTATTATTATATAATATTCCTACTCCTACCTCAAATTTTGTTGCTAAATCAGTCATAATCCTGCCAGCTTCAAGGAACAAGATTATTCTAACTCTGTACACGGCGTTCAAATGCGGCATTGTAGCAAAAGTAAGAGTAAATTTTTTACATTAGAAAACAATTCATTTTCCATTTTAGTTTTCACAATCAACGGGCTTCCCATCTTTCAGGATACAATTAGGATAGGGTGGGGCAGATTCGGACAGTTTTGTCTAAATTCCAAATTTACTGAAATGTTCTTGAAAAAACTACCTCCGCCATGTCTTAATTCAAAGCATCACTAATGGTATGGTCAGTTTTCAGAGCGAAACGTCACACACTTTTTGAGTAATTACAGATTTGGTACAGTTTTGCATCTGTGCGAATGTATCCCATAATAGGGCAGGTCGGGACAACACTTCGAACAAGAGATAGGTTTTAGATACAACAATCAAACTTACAAGTTTAAGTAAGATTTATTGAAAGTTATAACCAAACAAATTAAAATTGAACTGCAAATAAGCGGTGGTGCTAACTTTGCCACCATATCCATTCTTTATATATTAGCAATGTTGTTTAGTTGTGGGAAGTGGAAGCCATGGAGTGTTTAGCTATCAGATTCTAAAACATTTCCAGCTTAGTGCAGTCGTCTTGTCTTAACTGGACTAAAACGTAATCGTTATAGTGAATCTCTTCATCATCTAACAATGCATCCATTGGCGTTATCTTCAAGGTCTAAATCGGAATCAGAAGGTTCCGCTTTTTTATTGATCTTCTTTCTGCTATAGTAAACTAAATCAACATCAGAATGGGGGATAATAGATCTACTTTTGATTTAATCCGCCATTTTGAGCCGTTTTCTGGCTAGCTCTTTTTCTTTGTACTTTTAATTTCTTCCAGTCTTGACTTCTCTGGTATGATAGTATGGATTCTTGATTTGCCTTTTCTGTTTCGGTTATGGCTCTTGCAGTGGTCTTGCAGAGCTTTCTTTTTTAATCAAATAACTTCTTCCTTGTTGGACTTGTTTCGTCCAAACATGACCCATCTGCTACATTTTTATTGTACACATAATAAAATCCGGCAAGATTTATATTTGTAGAATATTTTGAGGTTATAGAATGTGGAAAGAAGGGCTTATTCATCATACAAAACAGCACCTACCTGTGACTTCACCCGTGCAATCTACGGCTTTGATGACAAAAAACTTACAACAGGTACACTCGGCACGACTTAGTCTTCGAACGGCCACAGTGTGCTGTCTTTATCAGTCCATCCCCTCCACATTTAACGTGACCGTTTGTTCGATAATCGTTATGTTACATTATGAAAAATACGATGTTGCCCTTATCGAAGAAACGATCACGTTAAAGGGATGGACTGACAAAGACAGCACACTGTGGCCGTTCGAAGACTAAAGTCCTGTCGAGGGTGCGTAGTATTTCTTTAATCAGTGATAAAATAACCAAACTTTGTCTTACACGTGATCTGGCTGATATTTTCCATTAATTTCCATTTAGATTCCATTAAGTTTCAGTAGCGTTTAGGCGGCAAGTTTAAAATATCCGAAGGTGCCTCATGTCCGAACCTGCCCCACCCAACCCTAAATATGCTGAAGTCGTATACCGTTAACTGTCAAAACTGACAGTTTTCGAAATGTCATCCAAACTAATAAAACACCACAATAGTTTAAACTGTTACGAGAAATTTTGGGCCCAAATCCGTTCGAAGACAAAACTAAATGGTTGGAAATTTGCAAAAATACGATTTCTGCGACCTCTAAACATTTTTTTTTGTGTTGTATTAAAGAACGACCAGCGAATTTAAGAAAGTGTGTGCATATTTTTATAAAAAGTCATTTATCTTTCAAACGACCATCGCTACTCAATCATAATTGTAGATCTGGAACTGAAGAATACCATGATGAGGAGGGACAATTGTTGCAATAACTCACGGATTTTGAAACAGATTTCAGGCAAAAAAAAATAGAAAACTAACCATTTAAATGTTATAAGTGACATTGAGAATGAAGAAGAAGAAATTGATGACGAAAACAACGAAGAAAAGAAGCAGGGATACCACCATACCATAGCCCCACCCCCGGGCGATAATTTAATTTTTATTTGTGTGTGTGGTGGGTGCTTAGTTGCAGTGAGTCCGTAAGCTGTATCGCTTGTCTGCTGGCTATCACTGCAACTCTCGCGGTGTAGTTTTGTGTGTGTAAATTGTGTTCAAATGGCTTTGTGACAGCATCATTCAACAACGATTCAGATTTTCAATTCTCCGAAAAAATGTCACCGTCTCTCCAGAGAATTGAAACTCTGCTCCTATCGTCCAGCCACAGCGATAGTCAGCCGCCTAACCGCTGTGACTATCAACCCGTTTTTTTAAGAACAAAATTTGAAAAACCGTGCACTGCAGTGCACTACACAGTTTACAAGCGCTACAAGTCGGTAGGTTTTCATGTATTACGTCATGGTATCGAGACATGTAGTGAGAGTGACAATCCAGGAATTATCCAAGCTAGATCGGAATCTGTTATACCGACCTGGATTGTTTGATGCCCAGACGTCCGATTTTGTCCACTAGAGGGAGTGAGATTGGAAATAGTCTATTGTCGCAAGTATTGTATAGTATTGAGTGCAATTAGGTCTTATATTCGGAGAAGCGCTGATAAAATCTGGACGATCCCAACCATGTGATCTGTTTCTAATCCTTGATCTATTTTCATTGCACTCGCTTGTGCAGGGTGATTCTAATTGAATCGCTGATTACTGAAACAACTTAAGTCACTTTTTATAACTTTTTAGGAAACGAAAAAAACATTTCATATATATCTTTTGCTCTTTTGGGATGAGTCAGCTTAAAGGTGTTCCAAATGAATTCATTAATATATTCATCGACCTTAACAACGCCAGGATTTGCTGCTTCTTGAACAAAGTGGTGAAATTTTGATGATGATATCTTCTTATCTCTTAATCATTCCAAAATCTCTGTCACAGGGCAAAAAGAATGCCCTCGCAAGCATCTTTTGAAACCTTCCACTTTCTGTTAAAGCCATGCATGCTCTTACTACGCAGTGATCCTTGTTTTGTCCTGGACAATTCAATGATAGAACAATCGGAGTTCTTTTACTTCAGAAGAAACATACTTGTCCAAACAACGGGGAATGGTCGAAGCTGTACGTTTACATGGATAACTCAAAATGGCCAAAAAGTGACTTAGGTTGTTTCAGCAATAAGCGATTTAATTATACCGTGAGTGCCTATTACAGGCATTTATTGGTATTTTGTCGCAATGGAATGTTGTTTACATAGCTAGTTCCCCTCGGGCATAAACATAATAAACACAAAACAAGTAATTGAAGTCAAAATGTAATAAGACGACTACAAAAAGAAATTAAGACTAACAATCGAAAATAAGAAAACAATTGAATCAATTTAAATTATAGAAAGCAATAATTCAACTGAAATTGTAGTCAATGGATATGCACAAAAAACACAGGCAACATTTTTGTCCATGAATGTATCAATCTAAAAATAAAATTCGTAAAACAGTGCATAATGAGATGAGGGATCTCTTCCTGTGCCGACTAATTGAAACGGAAACGGGCAATTGCTCGCCTGTCAGAGGAGGATTCGCGTGGCCCTCCACCAACACCCATGGAGAAAAAATGAGAAACGACACACGCAAACAACAGACAACCGAGTCACCGTCTCCGTACGCTGTGTACACGGCAACTTAATACGAAACATCTCACCGTCGCCACCTTCGCGAACGCATCACTATCGTCCGATTCACCGAAAAGAAAAAACAAATTAATCGAAAGAAATGACAGACGCCACTTGTGTGAACGAAATAGACAAAGATTGAATTGACAATTGAATTCGCAAGTTTCGATTTTCGAACGTAAAAACTCGTAATACGACTCGATTGTTATTAAAGTTCTCCCCTGAGAGCTTTTTTTAATATGCAAATTAAACGGAATTGATAATTTGGATAATCGGGAAAGTGGCCGGACGTCAGTAGTTTTCTTTCGCGTATTTTATGCATTGGTGTGCGTGGATATCCTGTGTTTATGTGTCCGTGTGTAATGCATTCATTCGTACACGGCGTTTGCCTGCTTAGAATCGACAAAACGGGAAGAACAAATTGCGGCCGGTACACCTACTTGATGCGATGTGGAGATTGTGTGTTAGTCGCTTCCGATTTTGGTGTTTAGTTTGCGGTGGTGTAGAAGACGTGCTGACGTCTTGTGCGAATCGTGTGACTTTATCGGTTGAGCGCGTGCTTCTTCGTTCTTCGTGTGATCCGATGAGGTTTTTCTCGGGTGACGGTTGGATTTTCTCTTAAGTGGTTCGGAAATATTTGGATTTTATTAATTTGTCGTATAAAGGAGTGCTCCTTATTGAAGATGAGGTAATTATTCATATTTAAATTTTGTACTCAATTATGTATTGCATGGAATCAAAATTCAGTACATTGATGAGTCTATGAATACACTCCTGTGATTTTTTGTTCCCCACAAAAAAATGAAAAAGATTTCAGCTCGATACACTTTTTCCAGCGATGTTCAATAGCTTCGATATCCTGTTTATAGTAAGAAACGTCGAGCTCCTCAAAATAGCCTCTTCGTTGTAGGCAAATTTTGTACCACCGAGCCACTTTTTCAAGTTTGTAAACAGAAAATAATCCGAGGGTGCTAAATCTGGCGAGTAGGGTGCGTGAAGAAGCAATTCGAATTTGAACTGATGAAACAACACTTTCTTCTTCGCCACTCCGATGTTCGTTTTAGCAGCTCGTACGGTCTCGTTTAAACTCTGCCACCCAATATTTTGCTGTTGTAAACGAAGGAACAGACCTCCTCAGGGTAGAATCTAGCTCCGCTTTAATATCGGTTGGACTGAAGCCTTTCAAATGAAAGTATTGTACCACATAACGATGACAGATTTCTTCCATGTTTACAAATTCACTGAGAATATCCGCTATTGGTAGCTGTCAAACTAATACTGAACAACGTCAAACTTTAAACTTAAGCTTTAGAAGGTTGGTACGTTCCACCATATAGTCATTAAAACTAAAGCAAGTTCATAAAATATGACACTTATAGGATTTATTTAAGTAATAATCGAAGGTTTATAATTTGAGTCATTCTTGGACCATCTCTGAATGTACGAAATATACTAGACTAGAAAATGGATAGTATCTGAAAATGGTGCTATTAGTGCGACCCTCTTCCCATAAAAAAATCCAGAGACTTTACTTATCGTCAAATTTTGTGAAGGCTGATTAGAAACTTCAGGACTTCGTTTGAAGAAACTGTAGCAGTATTGTCTTGAACAAAGTTCTCAAATTAGATGTTGGGCACTAATGAGTAAAGCTTCTTTTCTGGTCCCATTTGATCAAATTAGATTGCCGAAACAAAATATGATTGTTGTTTGAACATTTTTGACTTATATTTCGTTTCTGATACAAAAAGTCTCGAACGCATTCTATCATGTCACAAAAATATAACAACTCATCAGAAGCCACCTAATATCATCGGCAAAAACATTTAAAAAATGTATATTAGGTTTTAAAATTTAAATAAAAATATATTAAAAAAATAATAATGTAAAGATTTTATTTAAGAAATAATATGACAAAGTAAGTCACCAATTTTTAATGGTAAACCAAATGAAGTTGTAGAGAAATGTAACGGATGACACTAGAGATTTTTATCATTGTAAATAAATTATTCGATTTTGCACAGAAACTGTGCGATTCCAAAACTGAGTGTGGCTTCCTGTCATTGCTACGAGAGTAGGATATTTCGAGGTCTGCAAAATAAAAAAATCTCAAACGAGGCCGTTTCTCCTTCAATACTGCATCGAATCGGGTCAATAAATCGGTGTAGTATTGCCCCCGTCATCGTCCTTCCCTTCTGCAGACAGTCGATGAGGATCACACCTTGGGAATCCCAAAAAATCGTAGCCATGACCTTTACGGCCGATGGAACGGTCTTTGCTTTCTAAGGAGCTGATTCGCCCGGACTGTTCTTTGGTGTCCGGTATGTAGTGGTGGATCCAAATCTCATTCACAGTTACGAAACGCATGAAGAAATCCCTTGGATTGCGTTGAATCCTGGCCAGACACTCTTCAGCTCAGAACTCTTTCAGTTTCAAAGGTATAAGGTTATTCCATTCACATTCATGACTATTAGCTGATGCTAACCGTAAATACAGCAGACAGTACCACTGTCCGTGAGGGCGGACAAGATCCCGCCCACTTTCAGTTTCAGTGGGGGATACAACGTAAACATCTCCAATAGAGAGATTGCCGAAACTCTCGCCCACAAACCGAGACGGGAAGTATCTCGCTGGTTTGTGGACGCCTCTAAAACGCTTAACGGCACGGGAATTGGAATTTGGAAAGAAGGTGAAACCGAGGGTGAAGCCTTCAGCCTAGGGAGCTCCGCGTCCATCTTCCAAGCCGAAGTAATCGCAATCCAGACCTGCGCGGAAGGCATTTTAAACTGCCCGCAGGTTAATGGAGCAGTGGAAATTCTCTCTGACAGTCAGGCTGCCCTTAGGGCACTACAAGCTGTCAGGTTCGATTCCGAGGCAGTGCTACACTGCCATAAGACTCTCGTAAAACTGGCGGAACGCCTCAATACAACACTGAGATGGGTGCCAGGTCACTCTAGAATCAGAGGTAACGAAATGGCTGAGAAATTAGCTAGAGGCGCCAGTGAGAGACCACTCGTGGGTCCAGAACCTACATGTGGGAACTCCTATGGCAGCATCAAAGCCTTTGTCAGATCTGAACTCGCTGTTAGGCATTGCTCCTACTGGAATGCACTTGCCGGCATGAGACACTGCAAAATTTTCGGGATTCGCCCGTATGATGAAAAACTGCGCAAGGCAGTTTCCATGAGCAGGATCAGGTTGAGGTTACTCATAGGAATCTTAACCGGTCACTGCGCGCTGAACAAACACCTGCATCGCATGGGCATAGCAAACTCTCCCCTATGCAGAAACTGTGGGAATGCGGAGGAAACTCCAATCCACACAGGGAGAGGCGGAGTTACTTCGGGGTCGGGCGTCTGGACGATCCTGGACTAAGAAAATTAACTCTCGACCAGGCTGCGGACTTTTTCGTCCGAGTGCAACCTGGCTAAGAGGAGTAAAACAGCACGGGGGCACAATAGGTCTTTCTTATGGCCGAGTTTGCCTTTACGGCTCGTCCGCCCGTGCAGTCCCCCCAAAAAAAAAAAAAAAACCGTAAATACACATCATCTGGTCCACAATAAATTTCCTTTTGTTGTGAAAATATACTATTACTATCGATTTCACAAATTGAATCTGCTTTCACAGACCAATAAGCACATGAATTTTGATAATTAGTAGTAGCCAAAGATGGGTTTAATTGTGGATCTGGAAAAATTCCACAGTAAATCAAAGGAATATTTGTTTTAGGAACTGTTGAAATTTTTTGTGATGTTACTTTTGATGGATCAATACTACTTTTTAGTAAATCTAACACATTGGGATCTTGATAAAATTGTGCAGAAGTGTAGGCGCTTGTTTGTACACCATTCGCAACATTTACATCTATTCTTTTAGTATTGTAATAATTTTTAATCGTACTTTTCACTGGAAGCGTTGTTCCCGCACCAGCTATCCGATGAGCCGTATCAGAATCGCCTGTATCATAAGGTATAAAATGACGTTTCCATTGAATAATACCATTTACAGGAGTATAGGAATAATCAATTACTTTTTCTCCTATTTTTGGCATAAAATGCCATCGATTGTAGTAATTATCTAATTTATACCACCCACATTCATTGTCTTAATGCAAAATACATATTGGCATGACGTGGTACACCTACAATTACTTTTGCTTTTGCAGCCACATTTGAACTTGCTCACCCAGAAGTTGATGGTCGAAAATGATGGAGTAAATCCGCCATGAACGTCTAGTAAAATATTTCGAATTTCCGTGGCCGTTTTCCCAGCCATCCAGAAGTGTTTTATCACTGCACCAAATTCGATTTTATCCATTTCTGCGAAATCGACTGACTTGCAAAAAGATGCTATAATTTGTAGTAAGGAATCAGAATACGTTTTCGAAAAGGATAAAGATAGGTCCGTAATTGTTAGTGTAAACATTTTGGCCCTCTTCTTCTGCGGTTATTGTATTAGTCGATTAACGATTAGAAAATTTAGCAATATCGTTCCTTCCAAATCTGAGATCACATGGTAGTAATCTCCTTCCATTTACTCTGCTATATCGATAGAAATTTGAAATAATTAATGACGTTGTTTTTATGTAACAGTGATTGCAATTTACAAATTAAATTTTTTACCTTTTTTACTTTCTTTGTTAAGACACAAGTGTACTTTACATTTATTACGTATTATCGACATTTTTCTCTGTAAATAGGTCTTTTGCATCGTTCTTTATTATTAGTAAAAGAAGAAAAATGTCTTGGACTCCGTGCATCATCACTTCGAAATCGTAAGTGGAAGAGAACCATTATTTAGCCCACTGCACACAGAGCCTGAGCTAAAACACTTTTGAACTGAAGCAGTGAAATATATTTCTGTTTATTGAATTCTCTGTTGACTCACTTTGAAAGTAACTAGGCTTTAACAATCACCAGATCAATAATGAAACAAGCAATCTCATATACGATTTTTTGCTGTTCAGTTTCGTAGATCACAAGTCTATCGAAAAGTTAGCTATAGTAGAAACTCGGTAAGCCGTGCGTGTGTGTTAATCCAGAAGTATTTTATCACTGCAAGAAATTCGATTTTATCCATTGCTACACAAAACACACTCTTAAACAACTATTGACAGTAGACGTCCGAAATTTTGACAGTTGGTCTAAAAAAGGTTGCCTTGTCGATCGATATACAGGCTAACAACTTGAACTACGAAAGCCTATTGAGAGGAGAAGGTAGTGGGGGGTAAAATTAAATGTATCCATTTTAGTATTTGTCAACTGTTTGTATGACAGGAATGTCAGTGATTATGTCAAATACTATGACAAATTATAAAACCACTTTATAATTTGCACTTTTTCATTAATTGTGTATTCCATTAGGATAAAGTTTGATGGTTCGGTAAAATATTTGACATAACCACTGACATTCGTGTCATATAAAAAGTTAACAATAGTAAAATGGATACATTTAATTTTAACTCTCATCACCCTCTCCTATCAATAGGCTTTCGTAGTTCAAGTTGTTAGCCTGTATGTATATGTGTAGGTCTTGTCCATAAGTCTTGTCTGTCACTTTTTCATGTATAGTGCCGCTAAGAAACCATACATATTTGTTTCCCAATCATTCCTATATCTCTCGCTTACCATATCCTCCGCAATAGCTATACCTGTGTAGATTTTTTCCTTCTCTTTCGTCTAACTACTTATCTTTCAAAGTATTGCTGTCTTCTTTTAATATCTGTATGTCTTCATTCACCGTATTTATTTCCACGTTCACACTTATAAATTTCCACGTGCACAACTTATAAATGCCATTTAAACTATCAATATTTTAGAGATTAATCTTTTTTCTAATCAATCAGGTATAAATTAAATATAAATACATTCACCGGCACAAAAAAACGGGCACTTTTTTATAGAATGAATTATTGACTGACTACAGCTGGATACGTTAATTATTCATCAATTAATTCAATCGATACTAAACAAGACTTGAAACGAATGGCTTAATATCGTGTGTCACCACCACAAGCTGCTATTACAGTCATCATTCTTCTAGGAATTCCATTCAATAAGCTGCTGTATATTGTTTTGTGGAATATTGCCCCATTCTTGCTGAAAAAGCTGCCGAAGTTTTTCAAGGATGCACCGAGCATATCCCAAACATGCTCGATAGAATTCAGGTGTCGGCCGGTTCATTCCAAGAATGTCAACTTCGTTCGGATAGTCCCTCACTACACCAGCGACATCTGGCTTAGCGTTGTCATGCATGAGAAGGAAGTTGTCTCCTATAATTTAACATATAAATCGATTCATGCTTCCATAAATATTCCTTCGGCCCACACCATGACTGGACTTACATGAAAGCTGATCATTGTCACACTCTACCACGTCCATCTAGGCCGCTAAGACTAAACTGCGATTCGTCATTAAAGACCACACGATTCCAATCGGCAATACCTCCAATTTTGATGTTATCTTGCAAATTGCAACCGGACAAATCGGTGTTGTCTGGTAAACTATGGTCCTGTAGTCGATCTCCGTGCAGTCAGATTTGTTTCTTCTAACCTCCTTCCAATGGTCCTTTCACTCAAGTTAACATTGGGCACCTCTTGCAGCTGATTTCTGAGACTGAGAGTGGTTCTATGACGATTTCCTAAACTTGTTAAGACAAGAAAACGGTTATCTTGAGCTGTAGTTCGTCTTTATGCACCTATTCCAGATCACCGGGTGTACGACCCAATCTGCATGAATCGTGTGTGAAACTGCTTCGGGAGACACTGTACCTAACTTCTTCCATCCTCAATTATTGTTTACAATTAGGTACAGACACTGTTTCTGTAGGAACCGACAAGACAGCAGAAGAGAATTAAAAAAAAAATCTGAATTACCAAATGAATTTGTTCCGTCGACTGCAATGTTTCATTCAAAGACTAAAATGCTTATCGATCTATAATTAACGAATGACTATAAAGGGCCGATTGTACATTGCGAGTTTAAGACCGAGTTCAGCTTCAACGTAATTTTGTTCAAAATATGGAAAGATTTATGGACTCAGATGATAAAGAGATGTTAGAACTGTATTTCGTCCTCGTGAAAACCAATTTGAAAAATGGAATGATTTGGATTTTATACAAAGATTTCGATTTTCTAAAACTGGTGTTTGTTTTATTCTCTCTTCTTCCATTAACTTCATTTCATTTGCTGTTTTTGTCTTCATAAGCTCAAGTTCCAGTTCATGCTTTTGTTTAATAAACTGTAACTTGAGCTCATGTTCTTCTTCCAAAAATTTATTTTTTGAAACCTCTAATTGGTTTTGGCTTTAGCCCACTGGGAAACCCGACTTGTGATGCGTTGTTGTTCAGCAATTTTTGTGTTTTCTACGATAAAGTACATGATCACATTACAGAACAGGATAATAATGTTATGTTATGCATGTATGTATATGAGCGTGTTATCAAATACATTGAACAGCTTCGATCTCAATATGTCATTGTAATATACTAAACCAAAACATAAACAAAAGTGACAGTTGATGCCGTTGATGTTTCAAACGCGCATGTGCGAATGTGCATCGCTTGCTATTAACAGGATGAAAACGTTCGTCTTCTCGCTAAACTCAATCTAAACAGCATTTGTACAAACAGACCAAAAACTTAAACTGAAGTTCAGTTGAAGTTCCATTTAGTTGAACTGCACTTGAACTTAGCTTTGTACAATCGGGTCTTATGTTTGAAGTAAATATTTAGTTTGGCAACCCTGATAAACTGACTTAATATTAAATGAATTTTGACTTGTCAAATTTTTGACATTTAAATTTAAAAATCAGGCATGTCAACGTAAAATTGCAGAATTGTTGCCATCTTAAAGTTGAGATTTTGTATCAGTTATTAAAAGAAATCAGTTTATTAAACGAAAGCCGAGCCGAGTAACGAAGAATTGAAGACCACACAATGGTTTGGCAAGAGGTGACATTAAGTTGCAAATAATGCGATTGTCAACTCTCTAACGCACGCTCAATAGATTTGTCCAAAACATTATTTAACTGTCAAAATTTTAAAACAATTTTCATTTCAGAAACAAAAAGAGATAGTGTGGTGACTTAATAAAAGATATTGAACTCAAAAACGAAATGGTAATTCTAATAAAAATTAATTTTTTTAATTTTCAGGAAAAAGTGTCATTTAAGACGCAAAATGTACGAAAGCAGTTGTTCATACCAGGGAGCTTTAGAACTGAAAAGAAGCCCTAGCGCCGGCTGTCCCTTAGGCATTAAAAGCGAAGAGTTTACCACAGCCGCTGACTGGTCAGCTTACAGATTTTGCAATCCAAGCACATTCGAACAACTCAAACAAAGCGTGGAGAAAGCCAAAGCTGCCTTACAAGTAAGCCGTTTCCACATCAATTAATCGACTAACTTTAACCGAGATCTCATTTATTTTACAGGATAGAAGCGGATTTCTGGGAGCCGGTAGCGCTTTCAGCGATCTCTACAGCGGCGTCTCATCTGGCGGTAGGACACAAGATAGTCTGCAGGATTCCAGTAGATTAAGGGACACGGAATCGGAGATCAAACGCTGCATACAAGGTAGGAACATGATTTTATTAATTTTTAATCTTGTTTTCCCCCTAAAAAGAATATATTTTTTTATTTTATACCTAAGTACATACGCGAACGGTATATTCGCGCGTTAGACAGAGTTAATACTACGTTTAAGAAGATGGTGGCTGAAACAGATTTCTGGAGGGTTGATGATGCTGCGTGACCATGGCAACACCCGTTCGCGTCCCTCATTGGTTGGCCGCGAACGCTCTCCGTCTCAATAGTTTCATCTTGGCGTTGCTTACGTGTTTGTGTGCCGGAGCAGGTTGGCAGCCCCTGTATCCCCCGCGCGGTGAGCCGCCATTATCGTCAAAATACGCGACTGACAAGACAGTGACTGACTTGAAGTCTTTGTTCTATCGGCTTTGCTAGTTGTCGGTGTCGAAACTTGATAGGATCATCTCTTAAGAATCAATAATAGTTAAAAATAACGATAAAATTTTTATAAACAAGTCGTATTTAATTTTCTAGATAAATCTCTTAAAGACAAGAATCTTTTAAAACTTGATATGTCCTCCTCACCTGTGATTGTCAATAAAATAACACACTTCAGAACACAATAACGGGAAGGCCATCTACCGTTTGAAACACAAGATTATTCAAATGAGCTGATCCTACAGTACGCCATTCGATCAATCCGATCATCATTTCGATTGTTTGAACTTTAATTTCATGAATGGCAACTTTGATTTTGTGTTTCAAGGCTTCAATCGTCTCTGGTTGTTTAGCGTAACATTTATCGGTAATGACTCCCCACAAAAAATAACCCAACGGGCTCAAATCCAGGCTCTGAGACGGCCAATTGACATCAGAATTTCGGCTGATTCGATTTTCGAAAACGCTGCCCAAAATTTCTCAATCTTTCTCATTTCCAAAGAAAAATGGCCCAATGATGCCATCGTGCTAAAATCCGCACCAAACAGTCACTCGTTTTGGATACATCGGTTTCTTAATGATGACCTTTGGATTTTCTGAGCCCCTAAATGCGACAATTTTGTTTATTGATGTAACCTTCGATTTGGAAATTGGTCTCATCTAAAAAGATGATTTGTCGGTAAAAATGCTCATCTCCAGCCCATTGAGCGAACCAAAATCGCATCTAATGTCGTCATGACGGTTCAGTTCTTGGATTAATTGAACTTTGTAAGCCTTCATACCAAGGTCTCTGTGCAAAAATTTCCTCAGAGAAGTGCTGGGAAGTGTTCAGTTCTTGAGAACGATGACGAATTGGTGTTGGTGGATTGTGACGCACACTCTGGGCAAGAGCAGCAATGTTTTCGGCTGAGCGCACTGGATGGGAGAACGTGAACGGGTTGTTTTGTCCAATAACGATCTAATTTCACGAACTCGCTTCACGAATTGATCCACAAACTGAGTTGAAAGCCTATCATTTATTCAAAATTTTTCATGTTAATCTCTTACAGTTTGGGTTGAAGGCTCACCACTTTGGAAGTAAGTTTTCAATATTTACCATTAGAGTCTCATTGTATCTGTCAAAATCAAAATAATCGGGTTAGTTCAAATTCAAAACGTTAGATGGCCCATCCTGTATTTCACATACTAGTGGAAATACTATAAGATTCGAAATGATTGCCAAATCCGTTCCTATATATATAGTGACAGGGTGGTGAAGGTTTGAACTAAGTCTGTGGCGGAGTACAAGGAAGTAGGGAAGCCTATATTTGCCACACTTTGTACACGGGATTCACCCTTCTGTAGATTGTGAATATAAATGTCCACAATACAGGTACTCTTCATCGTCCTCGCTTTCGGAATTTGTTTCGTTTTTCTCTTTGACATTTTGATCTTCTTGGTATAGTTGCTGTTCGTCAGTTTCTTGGCTGTGTTGTCCCCTATATTAACGTTCCGTTTTAAGGTATTCTTTTGACATGGCCTTCAACTCCCTTTTATAGGTGAACTTGATATTACCACTGTCTTACCACGCTGCTTCGAAAGACGGTTTCTACTAGGCGCTGTTGGAAATAGCCTGCCTGTGTTGGTGAAAACGTCTCGAAAGATATTGACTGACCTGATGAATGAACCTGGCTGTGGTCTCAGTGCACAAGATGGTGGTGTAAATGGACGTGATGTAGATGGTGGTTTCAAGACAAACTAGATTTGAATGTAGCTTTATCGAAGTGGTTGAATCTTCGTCTATAAGTGTATCCGTAGCTGAGCTTTGTTCAGGAGGCATATCCGTAGCAGCAGCTGGCAGAAAGTCGACATCTTCAAATACATTACGATCACCTGGCCATATGCCAGTTTTGCAGAATCCATTGATTGCAACTGACATTGTGGCTGCTCGCAGATAGGCATTTCCGAACAGCTCACCGCCCTCGTAATGGGTACCTATTCCACCGGGATGAGTTCTTAACCATTTCTTTACCTCCTCACCATAATAACTGCTTAATGGCTTCATAAACGCCACGTCCAGTGGCTGGAGACGATGTGTGCAATGGGGAGGGAAGCACAACAACACAACTCCGTTATCTCTCGCGTGATCTATAAGATCTATGCTTTTAACATGCGCTACATGGCCATCTGATACCAGCAATACTGGATCAACTTTTTTCGCACATGACTATGACGGGAACTTTTTGAACTAAGTCTGGAAAAGTTCCTTGGTTATCCATCCTTTCTTATTGCATTCCCCTCACGAATTTGGTGGTGTACCATTCATAAGTTGTACTTTCATTCTTTTCCTCGGAAATATAAACATAGGGGGCATAAAAGAGGCATCAGCTCCCACGCACACTTCAACAGTGAGGATTTATTTATTTATTTATTTATAAGATTCATACAGAAAATCCTAATTACATGAATCCTACATTACATATTCCATTATATAAATAAATAACACACTAATAATCATAATTATATTACAAACAAAAAAAACAAACAATCCGATACCAATAATAGGTATAATAAGAAACAAAATAATTATGTCCAGTGCCAAGGGACCAACAAAACAGGAAACAAATGAATTTAAAACAGAAATAATTGCGATAATTGTGATAATCTCGATAATTTCGGCGGAGACATGGCTACTAACCAACAGGTTACTACTACTGGCGCAGAGTATAGTATTTGTTTCTGTTGATATTCTCTGATCAATAATACTGAAGTAGTGTATATTTAATTATTGATGTATTTAAAAATAAATACTTATTACAAAAATCAAATTATGATGACAACTATTGTATCAATATATCAAAAACTACACTATTCGATTGTTTGTCCATAACAAAAAAACACTTGATCTACTATCAATGAATTAATATATATACAATTACATGTCATACAGGTAACATTCCCCCAATGGACATTAATTCGTTGATGGTAGTATATCAATCACAATATTATGTAACGTTGAACCTGGTAAAGCTTTCGTCAAAAAATCAACCTTTATTTCTTCTCCTGGAACGTGTTCAATTTGTAAGTTATTGTTTTGAATTATTTCTTTAACATAATAACAACGGCGATTTAAATATTTTGTTCTTAGCTTTTGATTTCCACTTTGAATTATATTGACTACATTCAAACTATCGCAGTACACTGTAGATATATTACTCTCCTTTTCATTAAATTCTTCTAGCAATTCTTTCACCCATATCAATTCTTTTACTCCATCAGTTAATGCAATTAATTCACTTTCTGTTGTTGACATAGCTACAGTTTCTTGTTTCTTGCTTTTCCAGTAAATTAGCGAATTTCCTCTTCTTGTCATATACCCTGAAAAAGATTTTACGTCTTTCGTTTTATCCCAAGATGCATCAGTGTAACAATGAAGATTTTCGTTTTTATTGTGGTATATTAAGCAAATATCTTTGGTACCCTTCAAGTATCTTAACACTCTCTTCAATGCATTGTAATGCATAATTGTTGGCTTGGTGTTGTACTGTGAAAGAGCGCTAAAAGCATAGCTTATAATTGGTCTGGAATTAGTTGCTAGATACATTAATTTTCCCACCAACTCTTGTATTTAACGGAATCAAATTCTTCACTTTCTTCATAGATATCTAACTGTTGATTTGTATCTAAAGATGACTTCGCTGCATTACATTCTGCCATACTTCTCTAATATTTCTCTCATTGATATATTTTCGTTGATGTAGCTTAATTTCTCCTATCTTCTGCTCCACTTGTATGCCAAATGCATAATTTAATTCCACTTCTTCTTGTATTTTTTTAACTCCCTATTGTTATCCATTCCACTTCTTCTTGTATTTTTTTAACTACCAACATCTCTTCTTCTATTTTATCATTAGATGTAATTATTATGGCGTCGTCAACATACATTCCAATATACATATAATCATTGCCATTTATAAAATAATACAAACGTGGGTCTAATTTTGATTGTTGTAGTCCACATTTGATGAACACTTCATGCAATTTCTTATTCCAACATCTTCCTGCCTGCTTCAAACCATAAATGCTCTTATTTAGAATACATACATCTTCTATTTCTCCTTCTTCGTGTCCTGGTGGTTCTTGCATGCATATGACTTCATCTAGCTGTCCATGTAGATATGCTGCTTTAACATCATGATGCTTTATCAGAACTTTTTGGAATTTCTTCGCTGCCACATGTATCAATGCTCGCCATGTTTCTGCTCTCATTACAGGTGAAAATGTTTCATTATAATCTATTCCTGGGCGTTGATTATAACCTGCAGCTACGAAACGTGCTTTGTTAACATTAATACTTCCATGCCTGTCGGTAGATTTCCACACATTATGTCTTCGACTTCGTTCATTGCTTCTATCCATTGGTCACGCTGACATAATACTTCCATCAGCATTTCGTTTAATTCTGAAAAATCCATTTGCTTTTTACATTTTATCTCTACTTACCTTTGTCGGTAACTTTGTGACTTTCCACACCGATTATGTCTTTTCATGCAAGATATTTCTTCGTTCATTGCTTCTATCCATTGGTCACGATGTGAATCTGAGGAATCTTTTTTATTGCTTCATCATAAAATGTTTGGTTTTAATGGTGTTAATATTGCTTCAGATTTCAATGAATCTTGAGTTTGCATTTTATTTTGTTTTTCTTTAATTCTCTCTGATCTAATTTCTTGATTTTTTTCATTCTGTATTCTGCTAATCTGTAATCTGCTGAAGTCCTTTGTTTTTGATGTGTTCATTACTGTATCGTTACGATTGAGTCCATCATATTCATTATTCTCATTGTATTCAGTATTTAATCTAGGTGGATCTTGTTCCTCCACCTGATTATCTTTAGAACCAATACATATTTTATTTTGAGACGAAGAATTAACAAAATCATCTCCATAGGATAATAAAATAGTTGTATTCGTCTTATTTTTCTCGTTTAATAACTCCGCTCCCAGTTCATTTTCAATAAACTTTACATGTTTGACTCGTTTAACTGCATTTAGTTTAGGATAATAAATTCTATATCCATGTTTCGCATATCCTACAAATATTCCTACTTCTGTTTTTGGTTGTAATTACTTTGTTTGCCATTTTGTATTAATACATGTGTTTTACAACCAAATACTTTTAATTTCTTCACAGATTGATTTCTCTGAGTCCATACCTCCATTGGAATTTGATTATGTTTACTAGATTTACATAAATTTCGAATGTATGCTGTTGCTCGTATACATTCACCCCAAAAATCCATTGATAATCTTGATTGGTCTAGCAGAGTTCTTACAGTCTCAATTAGTGTTCGGTTATATCTTTCAGCTACACCATTACTTGCTGGTGAATATGCGGTAGTTAATTGATGATCGATTCCATTCTCAATGACGTAATTGTCTAATTCTTTTTCTAAGAATTCTCCTCCATTATCTGATCTTATCTTCTTTAGCTTTCTATTTGTTTGACGTTCTTCGTAAGTTATCAAATTAATCAATTCCTTCTTTGTTTGATCCTTAGTTTTTAAAAGTCTGAGAAATATGCGACGACTAAAGTCATCTATTACTGTTAAAACATATGAAGCGCCACCTTTGGATTGGGGTTTGATAGGCCCAATTAAATCTGTATGCCATAAATCCATTATATTGTAGCTTTGATTATCCCTAACAGTTTCATATGGTAATTTGGTCATTTTACCTTTTACACACGAATCACAGTTCATTTTGGTTACATTCTTCATATTGAAACCATCAACTAATTTTGTACGTTGCATCTCAATTATTGTCTCATAACTTACATGACCTAATTTTTATGCCATAAGCCACTAAGTTCTTCTACTTGGAAAATATCGTTTTGCTGTACATTACAAATAACTTATTGGAAAGCCCAAAGGCATTGAGAAGGATTTGCCCTCTCTCTACAGACGACAGAGATCCCACTTGTTTTCTCCCTTTCCTGACTAAAATTTTGCCTAGAGATTTAGCTACCGTTGTTATGCTAGTTTCGTCTACATTAAATATTTTGTTTGATCCTTGTTTATATTTATCTATGCAGTCCTCTAGAAAATGGAAAAATTTGTTCACTGAAACGCTGTTGAAACCTTGAGCCCGAGCAGCTGATGTAGCTTCCGGCTTTCTAAGTGACAAGCCATGTGCGATTGGATTATTATACCGGGCAATACCTTACTTTTGACCCAGCACTATACGAGTTTATATGGTTTAGTTGATTTTCAATCTTCGGAACGAATTTTGGTTATCCAGTAGCTGAAGAATGTTTGTATTTTCTTCATATTTTTTCGCGTACACAGATAGGCAAACGTTATTTCACTAGGTAACTATAAAATGCATATTTAAAGTAACCATTTGGATATCTAAAACAGAAAGAGAAAGCTATCAATGCAGACATTTACATTCGAAAATCCCTTACGAACGACCAAATAATGTTCTGACCATCAGACAGCCTCGTGCCACTACGCTAGAAAAACAAAAGACTTCTTAACCAGAAACGGCATTAATTTTGTTCCGAAGACAGATATCCCTCTCATTGAGAAATGTTGGTCTCATCGGAACCGAAAGGTATATGATGGGGGTTGGGAAACCCAGAATGAGAAGCAGTTAAGATGCAGATTCTTTCAGAAAATTCGGGAAGTCGACGGTGCTACCATCCAAAGACTGATGGGCCATGTAAGAGCTAAATTAAGTGCCATAGAAGAGCATGAGCATGTCATGTAAATGTTATATTTACATAGTTGAATTAAGACTATATAAAGAATACTATTGTTGTTAAAATGTAAAACAATAAAATTAAAATAAAATAAATCGACTTCTTATTTGATTCTTATTCTCCTTTCTTGTTTATTATCCTTATTAGTGTACAGTTGTTGTTTGGCTTAATTTGCAATATTTCGATGAGCTTATTAACCTTCTAATGAAGCAGTTTCACAAATAACCTTTCCTTTTTCAGACAGGACTTTCTCTTCTTCACTTTAATCCTTGATGTACATTCTGGTGTACATGAAGTCTGAAAGGATTAAATGTCAAATTTCTTGCATTTCAATTTTCGTTTACTGTTCAAAATTTTCATCGTTATATCATCATTAACATCAAAAATTTGTACTTCACGTTTATCCAATAAGATTTCTTTAATCCATCTCAATCAATATAAAATTTTCGAGATCAACCTTACTGCACGTTCTGCACTTTATAAAGCGTCAATAATTGATTCTGACACAATATCAGATAACATCGGCGCTCGATACTCTCCCACAGACATTCTCCACGCTCCTCGACGCTTTCCTATTCTCAATTCACCCTCGTCTCCGCGCAAGAGATATACGAACGTACCGTGGGTTATGATGTTATGAATCGCAAATCGCGATTTCGCTCTCTCCTAACTATACATACAAACAGACAGTAGAGCGACTCTCTGCAGTTTACAACAGAAATGGATATTGTATTGTATCCTGCGGCAATAGACGAGAAGGGTGGCATCAGTATCGAGCCCAGAAAGGGCTCGTACCAGATAGATGGATATCCGCCACGCCCTGCTGGTTAACGGGTGTCGTTAATTGATATATTGAAACGCACGGTGGCAGCACCGTCGTCCTCTCTTTATAATAGTGAATATACGATAATATACTAGAACTACGAATGTGTTGTGTATGGATGTGTGTAGTCCTTGTACGTTTGTTGTGCCTGTGTGAGAAATCCGATCCGTAGTCGTTCGGTTCGGATCATTTACTTGTTGGGGAATGGTACATGCATGGTGTCCTTTGATTTATCGTTATCGTCCGTACTTCATTGTTGTTTGCTTTGGTTATGCATGCGATCTCCTCTATGTGTACGCAGCCTCCGTTTTTTTTTTATTTGTTATTGTCGTTTTGCGCGAGGATTCTCATGATCGCGCCTTGCCAGATAATTTAGTTAAATAAAATTTTGCTTTTAAGAGTCTTGAATGGTTCTCTTCACAAAATTGCCCAAACCACAAGCCGAACAATCTTTCGGCTCCATGGCTGTAGCCTTCGTCTATTGGATAAGATCTTTACTAAGGTTTTCCTTTATTAGAATTGTAGTATCGTCTGTGTACATTTATCCATCCTTGTGGAACCCCATTATTTACTGGTAAAATGTGCGTTGAAGTCCTGTCCATGCCACTAGTTATTTTCTGTTGCATAAATAGATCCTGACCAGATTTAGTGCCGGTCCTCTTACACCATTATAGCACGACTTATAGTACGTTGGCGCAATCGAAGGCTTTCGATAGGTCAGAGCAAGTTACGTCCTTCATCTGATCCAAACCCAGGTAGCATGTAATGTTTAAAAACGTTATAATAAGGTTCTCTGAAGCGTTACTAAAAACGCTGATAAATTTTTGGGAAATGTCTTAATATCATAAAAATAAAACGTTATAATTGAATGTGTCAGTTTAACGTTCATTAAACGTTACAGTTTAACGTTACTTGAGAAACATTTTATTAACGTTTTGTAGAGTTAATACTGGAAAATTGAAAAATGCAGAAGAATGCAAAGAAAGTTATGCTCCTGTCATTTCACACGATTAGCTTCACTAAGCTTTAACGAATACACTTAGCATTCTTGATTTCATTGATTTCAGAAGGTTACATGAAACGGTAACTTTTCGTATAAAGTGAATACTAAGAGAAGATATAGAATTTACTTAATCATACTTTAATCACGGTGATTTATCAACATCCAGTGTGCATCCACCACCACAAATATATTTAATAAATCTAATTTTTAATTTTCTACAAATCCTTTCAGTAGTATCAGTTCTGGAATATACAGGGTGGGCCACTTAAAATGAAGCATTGAAATTATGGCCAAACTAAATAATCGGAGCAGGAAATGTTATAGAGTTCTAAAGGAAGCACATTTTAATAAAAACGTACATTTTATACCATCCGTCATAACGTCATACCTACCGAAAACAATTTGCATTTATTTAAATGGGATGTGGTATTTTTATTGCAAATTTCTTAAGCAGGTAATTTTTTAACGTATAACTGTATAAAATATGACCAATTTTAATAAGAAATGAAATCAACAACTTCTTGAAATTGCCGCCAATATTTCAAATTTTGAAAGAGTGCAAATATTGTTATTTACCTGACGCATATTTGCGTAAAACGCAAAATTTGATACATGTCATTAAATGTCACTTGGTAACTGACAAACGTTCAAAATTAATTATATTAATGTTTAACTTATATAAAAACAATAATTTCATGTTGAGGGTTTGAGTTATTGACCAAGTTGCATTAAATCTGCATCGGCAAGTGCAAAAACATTAGTATTTGGTTGCGCAAATAGTACTTGCATGGGAAATATATTCATTAGTTATTAGATTTCGTAGTTTACACTTCATATTTTAAGTCAAATCTGACAAATGTCATACACATTAACATGCGTTACGTAAAATTTCGGTAAACTAAGCTCGAAACTTCGAAACCGCGTAATTTAAATAATCAAATTTTATTCTTTGTTACTGCAAACACGGTTGGATAGAATATTTAATAAGTGATTGTGATGTGTTAGAAATACCATCTTCTTACAATACAGTGATAGAAAAGATAAATGTGCTATTTAATAAAATGGAAATTGATTTCGACTTGACGTCATCATGAATATTATAAAATTTACTTTACATTTATTAAAATGTGCTCCTCATCGACCACTATAAGTTAACCTGGTCGAATTTTAAAATTAATTAATTCTGGTGCATCATTTTAAGTGGCCCACCCTGTAGAAATATGGAAAGAAGTTATTTCAGGTACGCACCTTTTCATATTTAATCATGTTTCTAATAAAACACTATCTATATTGTCCATGTGTTTATTAATTTTGTTAGAGAACTATTATGTATGTAAGCGAGCTTAGAGAAAGAATCTTCGAAATAATAACACGAATGACACCATTTGAAATGTCAACTAATTTATTTCTATATCGATAAACAACTGATATCCATTGATATAGTAACGTAGCACGTAATTCAGTAAACATGTTCATATCTAACAAAAACAAAAAAAGAGTAATTAAAGCATAAAAATGAAATATGTTTTAGATATTGTTTTAAAATAAATATTTATTCAAAAAAAAGCGGTAGGTTGTAGAAGGTAAAACATTGATTCAATTAAACGAATACAAAACATTTAATTTCGACGTTACTTAATTGCCAAAGCTTAATTTCTGATAACGATGAGACTACAAAAGTTTGTAACACATCCGAATTAAATGAATAGCAGTAAAGTGAACTAATTTTGTAATTTCTTCAAAGTAAACCGAGTATCTTAACACGTTATATTTTCACCATTAAAATAACCAAATATGACGATATATTTTTAACGTTACATTAGTGAGTCACGTTTAGACAACGTTTTTTTAACGTCTATAAACGTTGAATGTTACAAGTAACCTTTATTTAATTTTAAAACTTTTCGTGCTACCTGGAAAATTGCAGTGATTGCTTCTATTATCTTAATATCAGCCGTTACTGCAGATTTTCTACGATAGCCGTGTTGTTCCGTTCCTGACAGTAAATGTTGTGCCTGCGTGAAGTTAGCCCCCCTTTTTCGAATTTCGAAATTTTGACAGTTGTTCCAGGTTGTTCTAGTTGTTCTGAACATTGTTCCAAAATTTGAACCTTCTCACAGACAGCTAAAATCTTGGAACAATATAGAACAAACCTAGAACAACCTGGAGCAACTTTCAAAATTTCGAAAATCGAAAAAGGGAAGGGGGGCTAACTTCACACCCCTCAAAATTTGTTTTTTTCATTTATTTCACGAAGTATACATGAGAAAAAGGTAAAATCTTGAGACAATATAGAACAACCTGGAACAAGTTTCAAAATTTCGAAAATCTAAGGGGGGGGGGGGGGGCTAACTTCACACCCCTGAAAATTTGTTTTTTTCATTTATTTCACGAAGTATACATGATAGAAAGGTAAAATCTTGGAACAATATAGAACAAACCTAGAACAACCTGGAACAACTTTCAAAATTTTGAATTTCGAAAAAGAGGCGTTACCGAAATTTTGTTTTTCTCAATTATTTCATAAAGTACACATGACAGAAGGCTCAAATTTTGGAACAATGTTCAGAACAACTAGAACAAATTGGAATAACTCTTAAAAGTTTGAATTTCGAAAAAGGGGGGGGCTGGCGAAATTTTATTTTTATTAATTATTTCATAAACTACTAATGTGAGAAGGTTCAAATTTTGGAACAATGTTCAGAACAACTAGAACAACCTGGAGCAGCTGTCAAAATTTTGAATTTTGAAAAAAGGGGGGGGGGCTGACCAGAAAAACGGTTTTTTCGAATTATCTGGACAATTTTTTAATATTTTTCTCCAAAATCCAACAATTTAGAACAAACCTAGAACAACCTGGAACAACTTTCAAAATTTCAAAATTCGAAAAAGGGGGGGCTAACTTCACACAGGCAAATGTTGTTTGTTCCTAGGTGGAGTACAAAGCGATTTTTGATAGTAGTGTCAAATATTTTTGACTGAAATTGGTCTGTAATTTTTTAGCTTTATTGTATCTCCTTTTTCGAAGATAGGCACAATTTTTAACTATTTAAATAGCTTCGTCGTGTTTGTAGACAGCCATAAAGATCCGTAGATCTACTATTGCTGAATTGACCGATGATCGTTACTATTTTGTGTTCAGTTATTATCTTTGTACCTCTTCAACTTGGTTGTTCGATGCAGATTTCGTTTCGAAATTGCTTTCATGTTTTACTTGTTTCGGTTGTTCGATGTGCTGATTACATTTACAACAGTTGCTTGCTTCAATTTTTGTATTTTCTTTTTATATTGCTTCCTTAGTTCTTTATATGTTTGTTCTGCCTCCTGGCCGTCTGTGGTCTTCCAAATGTTGTACAATAAATGTTTTGTTTCACTTGGTCCCTCATTAAGCGGTGTGTTGTGCTTTTCCATTTCTCTAACAGCGACTTCTTTTTCTAGGAATATTAAATCAGGGAGATATATGAATAATTTGTGGAAGCAGGTATAGCTGTTGAGGTGTTCCGCTTTCGAAAATGAATTAATCTTAAAGATATTGTAAAAATGAAATACACAAATACCTCAATTCACTATATTCATAAAGTCCAAATTTTACAATGAAATTTACTTAACATTACCCACCCTTACCTTAAGAATTTTGAAGTGTGTTTCGTGTGTGTGTGTATGCATACCAAAAGCGTGACGAATTTTCTGTTCTTGACCTTCTCTCTTCGCGTAGACGACAATAAACCAACCGCAGCTAGATGGATTTTCTCTTCCAGGTTTTCTACTTTACAGCTTCGATGTGTTAACGTTTAATAACCAAATTACACTTTAACAGCTTTTAATATGTTCAAAACTTCTAATTTTGAAATTATTCTGCCAGGATACCAATGTTGTTGTTCGTCACCACTTTCCGCCAACTTAAATGGTTTCTGCTAAAATTTCCATGGATTCCACGTACTTGAAGTTTATTCCCTATATAGACTGCGGCTTTGCTTGTAATATGCATTGATAATATTCAGGTTGTGTATGAGATGTTACGTATAATTTTGACAAATAAAAGAAAACGAAAAAACTTGATTTTACTGGAGATATATATATATTCGAATTTTAGCATTTGATAGTACGTTAAAATATTCCTTAAACTAAGTATTTAATATGTGACTCATTAGTTTTTATTAATATTATTTTTAATGTTAGAAAATGTGTTTGAAGTTGCATCGTCAATGTACACTCTATTGTAAGTTTCTGTGTGCAATTTATATTATTTCATAACCTACATTGTATTCTGCTTTTGTAGCTTAATTCTCTGATGAAGCAATAAATAAATTGCGAAAGCTCAGAATTTGAAAATTTGAGTCTATTGTTGGAATCCTTGGCTGGCATACCCAGAATTCCTATACCTGGTGAACTAATTATTAAATTTTTTATATACATTTTTTTTATGTGTGGTGGGTGCTTAGTTGCAGTGACTCCGTAAGCTGTATCGCTTGTCTGGTTATCACTGCAACTCTCGCGGTGTAGTTTGTGTAAGTTGTGTTTAAATGGCTTTGTGACAGCATCATATCGCCTTTTATGATGCCACGTTGTTAATCACTTTGGCAAATCGATCCGGGATTAAACTCTCTGAAAAAATGTCACCGTCCCTCCAGAGAATTGAACCCCGGTACCTATCGTCCTCCCACAACGATAGTCAGCCGCCTAACCACTGCGGCCATCGACCCGTTACCCCATACTTATATTATTAAAAAAAACGTAATTTATATAAAAAACAACAATGTCTCCATTAGAATTTATTCTCAGTTTCAAACCATGTAGGATTTAAATAAAATACCCCCTTTTAATAAAGATCGGATCTAACCGAAACGTCAAGGGAATGCACTAAACTCCAAGTTTTATGGTCTATTAACAAGGCCTAAATAATCCAAGAAAATTTTCCTTTCCTACTATAAATTACGGCCAAGAATTTCAAAATTTATATATACGAGTATACAGGGTGTCAAATGAATAGTATATGAAAATAAACGAGGTTAAAGCTAATGGCGTTTAAACCTAAATTCCAAAAAATTACGAGTTTATGTAGTAATAATAATAATACATTTATTTGCCCAACAGTTATACCATTTACAGGACAAAATTGAAAATGTAAACACAATAAACAATACAATAGATACAATAGATAAATCACAAAAACAAGACGAGCTAGTTATGTTAATATACCCGCGAAGATATCGCTATAGAACCGCTCCGCATTGCGCATCATATGGTGCAAAGGAGATTTCACCAGTAGATTGGACCTAGCTGTTGATAAGTTGAACGAAGCCGCATGTCGAGCAGAGTAACGTGGAACGTTAAACGGTACGGAAGCAAGTAGTTGCGGACAGTCAATTTCACTGTTTACCAGCTTAGATAGAAATCTTGCGCTGTGTATGGAACGGCGATCCACCAACGACTGCAGCTGATGTACCTCTAATAGATGGTTATAGGAGATGCTCCAATCAGGGTATGATCCAGTACGCTTGAAGGTCAAGAATCGAAGAAATCTGCGCTGGACTCTGTCTATAGGAAGCTGCTGGGAGGCATAGTGCGGGTACCATATTATTGAAGCAAACTCTAGCTTACTAACAACCAGCGCAAAATATAAGCATTTAAGAAGGCAGACACTGGTAAAAAATTTAGATATCCTCATCACAAATCCCAACATTTTAGATGCAGCTGTGCACATAGCGGTTATATGTTGATTAAAGGATAAGGTGGAATCAAAAACGACACCCAGATCTTTGATTGAATCAACTTTGAGTAGCAGATGTCCATTCATCGAATAATTAGCAACATACGGGACAGATTTTCGAGTAAAAGTCATAGCGTAGCACTTATCTATGTTCAAAGATAATTTATTGGACTTAGACCAAGCCATAACAACGTCAATATTCCGCTGTAGGAGAGCTGAATCCCTATCACCAGCAACAGATGTATAAATTTTGAGGTCGTCCGCATACGCTAACGCTTCACATGTTAACAACGGATATAGATCGTTTATGAACAGATTAAATAACATAGGACCAAGATTGGAGCCCTGGGGTACCCCACTAGATGCATAAAAATCATAGGATTTGTAGCCATTATAGTAGACATAGTTTGTACGGTTTAAGAGATATGATTGTACCAAGCTTAACAGAGAAGGTGCAAATCCATAGCAGGCCAGCTTATATAGAAGGAGATTGTGATCAATTCTGTCGAACGCACGAGAAAAGTCCATATAAACAACATCGACCTGACCCCTATTATCGAGTGCTTCACTTACATATTGAGAAAAAGTGGCTAGGTTAGTTACAACTGATCTACCAGACATGAAGCCATGTTGAAGAGTAGACATCGCTGAGGAAGTATTGAAGGAAATGGAACTATACAAGATCTGTTCTAAAATTTTTGAGAAATTGGATAAAATGGAGATGGGCCGGTAATTAGAAATCTGTGACTTGTCATCCTTCTTAAAAACAGGAATAATTCTGGCACGCTTCCATCGAATTGGAAAGTTTGCTGTGTTTATTGACAAATTGATTATAGAGGTTAGGGTTCAGCAAGATAAGATCGCAATCTTTTAACCAAGAAGCTTGGGATTAAATCATCACCAGCAGTGGAGGTAGAACTGAAACCAGCCATAATTTCAGTGAGAGACTCCACGGAGACAGGTTGAACGGAGAAGGAAGGAAACTGAGTAATTATTTGAGGCATATCTACAGTATTAGAAGGACAAAATGATGTTCGAAAGGCAGAAGCAAAGGCATCCACAATATCCTCCGGTTTATCCACCCAGGACCCATCATAGAACATTCTCCCAGGAATGCGTGTTGTGCCCTGTTTGCTATGGACAAAGGACCATATTTTCTTCGGATTTTCTTTAAGAACGGACTCGCTATGGCGGACATACTTCTCATACTCTTCTGATATTTGTTGTTTACATAAGGTACGAATCCTTTTAAATTGATCATGAAATATTGTGCTACCGGTTGACTTCCACCTGCGATGATAATAATATTTTGTCTTCAAGTTCTGTTTGATGACATTCGTGAACCAGACTGGATAGCGTGAGGTTGAAGGAAAATATTTTGGGATAGATAGATCAAAGGCATCATAGAGCTTAGTATAAAATAGGTCAAGGGCAAGGTTGACATCAGTATGAGATTCCAGTACAGACCAATCCGTCTCAGACAATAAGTTAATTAGTGCATCATAGTTTATTTTGTTAAAGTTGTATCGAAATTCCTGACCCGATGCAAAGTGGGGAAGACTGGTAAAAGTTAAAGTGGTACAGATTGATAAGGCCGGATGATGTAACTCCTCCGCCACAAATGGATTGTCATCATGTTGGATCTCCAAAGGAGTAGTCAGGTTAGTGAGGACCAGATCCAAGATTCGACCATGAGTATTTCTTACCCAGTTGATTTGTCTTAATTCTAGTGAGTTACAATAATCAGACATAATTAGACTTGAAGGGGAAACAACGTTCGTATCATGATGACAAAACTCAGGGATGTTAAAGTCACCAATTAACACAAGTGGCCGATCCAAAAGAGTAATTTGAAGTGCATCCAAGAAATCCTCAAGAGACTCCCTAGGCAGATCCGGAGGAATATAGACAACACCCATGAAAAGTATTTGAGAACCAAACATACATTTACAGAGGATAAGATCAACTAATGGTGCACAAGCGGTAACATGTGATGTATCCAATACATCATATTGAATTGAATTGTTTAGACCCAATAAAACACCACCCCCGGTTGTTCTGCCCACAGCATCAAATCTTAGATCATAGCGAATAACATTAAATGATGGAGGAAAATACTCGGAACTATTGCAAGAATCATTTAACCAGGTTTCCGAAATAAGAATGATATCATAATATAAGTCACAAGAACATGAGTAGAAGAGGTGCGATTTAGTACGAAGACCACGTGCATTCTGGTAATAAAGTCGAAGTGTTTGCGGTGTAAAGTTGGGCCGATTCAGTTTACCGAATTCGTAACAATTGTAGGAATATTATTTTTATATTTTATTCTCAAATTGGATTCACCATTGTCTGTTCGACGCTGCAATTCATTTCTGACTTGGTTATATAATTCACGCTGCATGTTGGTTCGATCCCGCGAAATAGAGATATTAGCCCACCTATCGCTTGATTTTAATTTAGAGGCGTTTTTTGTTACGGTAGTCACAGATGATACAGACCGCAGCTGAACCTTGATAGGGCGCTTACGCGACGGAAGAGAAGCATCGAACCGACCCAGACGCTGGACCGAAACAACCTCTTCCACCACACCCATAGCTGTCAACATGTCCCTGACATTACTCATATCAGCACTCAATAGCTCACTTTTAGATAAGTTCGGGGATTCAGTGCAAGAATAGATAATCAGATTGCATTTCCGGTTCTCGCGATCAGATATTTCAGAAATAATTCGCTCTGTATCAATTATTGATAGTTGTAGGGTGCTATTTGTAGTAGTAGTAGCATCCTTCAGATCTTTAATTTCATCACGCAATCGGGCAATCTCAGTTTTCAAGCTAAGAAGATCATTACCGAGAGCGTCACAGGGATTACAAAACCAATGCACACCCGAGCCCGCATGGATCTTCCGCGCGTCCGTTTTAGATACTCCCACGCAATCAATCTTGAATGGTTTCTTACAGATATAACAGTGCACAGTCATATGCGACTCCGTAGTAACATTACAACAACTACAGCGTAAGGTACTCATAATTAGAAAATATAGTAACTTTACAAAATACAAGTAATGAGAAAATAATATTTTTCGCTTCTATTCCGGACCTGTATAATAACATATGTTGTAAATGTGTGACCTTATTATAAATAGAACATTTGTGACAAACCACATATGCAATTGATAGCGCGCCTCTTTTCTTGTGCAGACATGTCAGGCCCGGATTTAACAAAATTTCGAAATTATTATTTAAAATTTTGTTTTAATAAAGTCGTCATTTTTGGGAATTTAGGTTTCCATGTCATTAGCTTTCACCTCCTTTATTTTCATATACTATTCATTTGACACCCTGTATATGTATGTATAGAACGTTAAATCTGAATCCTACATGCCATCGTATAAGTTTGTGAAGCGAGTTCGTGAAATTGGATCGTCATTGTACAAAATAGCCCGTTCATGATCTCCAGCTCAGTGCGCTCAGGCGAAAACATTGCTACTATTGCCTAGAGTGTGCGTGAAAATCCATCAACATCAACTCTTCATCGTTCTCATGAACTGAACATTTTCCCGCACTTTTCTGAGAAAAATTTTACATAAAGACCTCGGTATGAAGGCTTACAAAGTACAATTAGTCCAAGAACTGAAGTCTCATGACCATCCGATGCGTTTTCGGTTCGTCCAATTGGCTGAAGATGAGCATTTTTACCGAAAAATCATCTTTTGATCGAAATTGTCGTTTTTTGGGCTGAGAAAATCCAAACGTCATCATTGAGAAGCCGATGCACACAAAACGAGTGACTATTTAGAGCGGATTTTGACACGATGGTATCACTAAGCCAGTTTTTTTCGAAAATGAGCAAGGAGGAGTTCAATTAGTCGAAGATATGGATGCTCATAACCATCCGATGCGTTTTTGGTTCGCCCATCATATCGAAGGCTAGTAAAGACGTCGCATTTGGGGCTCAGAAAGTCCAAATGTTATCATTGAGGAGCCGGGGCACCCAAAACGAGTGACTGTTTGGTCCTAATTTGGGAGGGTGGCATAATTGGGCTATTTTTCTTCGAAAAGCCGCCGTTACTGTCAATAGTGATCGTTACCGTGTTCCTACTTAACGAATTTTTGTTTCCACAAATTCAAGAGGATGAATATTAGAGCAATTCCTGGGGGATCTCAGGTACCATTTCTTAGTACCTATGCCATGTTTTACAAATAACTGAAGGACCGATTTGTTGTTAAATCCTGCAAAGTATGATCATTTTAGACATCTTATTCCGTTCGTATAAAAACAACTATAAAATTAATTTTCATCACGAAACAATCCACTCATTATACGATAAAATCAAATAGCGGGAGGGTGTAGATTTAATGGACGTTTAGGTCGGTGTTAAAAAGCGAAAGTCAGCCGGGAAAGCAAGCGCCCTCTTTGATTTACGCAACGTCACCGTTTTTTTGTCGACGGCGGTTGCGGGCGTCGGAGACACACTCAATAAACAAATATTGGGGAGTGTGAACTGATGGTAGTCGCTGGTGTCGTACTTAATGCTCCCGCACTCTATTAACACCAACTCTTTAGGTGTGTGTCACACACATCAAAAGAATAACTCTGATAAGATGCTTTTTTAATCCGATCTATTCAATATTTAGATCTCCGTTAAGAAGGCATCGTAAAGGTCATGGCAAAGGGCGTGAACTCACCTTTAACACCCTTAAAAAGAAACAAAAAGTCAGAAAAAAAAAACTGAGACTTACAAAAACCGCCGTAAGAATCGACCCTAAATTACTTTCCTCCGTCGTTCCAGTTTCCCCCCAGAAAGGAAACGTAAGAATAAAGGAAAGAAAAAAAAAGATGAAGAAAATAGAGCGGTCGCACAATGGGGAGCGGAGACCGCGATTTCGCAATGAAAGCCGGTGGAAGGAGGACGGAGAATTATGCGAGAGAAAAGGCTCGACAAGGGCGACACTATCACAACGCAGAATAATGGCAAAGTGTTCACCGCGGAGGACACCCAGTCCGCATCCTTTCGAATTAATGATTTATTTGGAGACGGTCCAAGAAGATGGTGGGCGGGGCGCTACTACCGCCCGGAAATACCCGGAGCGCTCCGGAACCCGGACGAAAAATAAGAGATGCCGATATCTTGGGTGTAGACGAAGGTATAATACAGTTTTAACACCTGAGATTTTAACATGCGCTGATATTTTCATACGATATTATCCGCCTAGCTATGAAAATAAATTGAATTAAACAAGAATTAATTAAAAATCAACATAAATTTTTATATTTTCATCAGTGGAATAAATTGACATTTAATATATGTTTAATGATTTTAAAACATATTACCAAGACTGTCAATAAAAATATCTAAATACCAAGAAAGACGGAGGCAAATTTGGGGAACAAGGGAGGTGTTCAAGTAAATCGAATCCTAAATCGCGAATTCTTAGCATACATAGCAACATGCGATTTGTATGCATTGTCCTGCAAAAACAAAACACAACTTTTCGCGTTTTCTCTCTATAATTTTTTCTTGTAGAGTGGTCACTAACGTCGAATAATAATTCCCCGTTATTGTTCTACATTTATCTAGAAAATCAATCATGATTACTCCATGGCAATCCCAAAAAACTGAAGCAAGAACTTTTCCAGCAGGTTTTTGAATACACTTCTTAGGTCTTTGAGAACTAGAGTGTCTCCATTCTATCGATTGTTGCTTTTGTTTCTTGCTCGTAGAAATGTACCCAAGTAAGTAGTCTGAATCATTTTCAAACCGAGCACAGATCTAACGTGATAGTGGTTATGCAATCAAAAGTTATTTAATGACTCCATTGTTGGATACAGCAACCATCGCGAAGTACCGCTGCAACGAATCTAATATAATAAATCGAGTAGTTGTAGAAAACACATTAGACATATGGAAAAGGCATTTTTCTATATTAATTTAGCTACAGAGCTAATATTAACTTGCAAGGTTGCTGTTTTCTTTGACCATAATCTTATCTTCTTTTGTTCGAGCTTGCCATTTTTTCATGGAAAGTTTGTATGGCAAGTGTAAAATGGTTTCAAATAAACGGATTCGAGCATGTAGAACTGATAAGCCAAATCTTAAAGATTGAAGATCCTCAACATTTGTATTTTCTCTTTTGATTGGGTCTCAACATACTTGTATTTCATCTATTGTAACGTCTACTGTTTCATGAAGAAATCGCATTCGTATTGGTCGGCAAAAACGAGTGGACGATGCTGTTGGATTTTTCCATAAAATCTTAGTTTTTTCGGGAACCAATGAGCTTTGAAATATGAAGTCGTCTTTGTGAGTGTTTTCTGAAAATTTTTGTTGGTAACTGAGTTGATGTGAGCCATCACAGTCCCATTTTGTGATAAGTTCCATGTTTTGAAATGCATTTTGCTCACAGTTTTGGAGAACGTCCTCAAGGTACAGACAAAGTCTTGGAACAACGTGGTCGAGTAAACTTTAGAGCTATTAATTAATTTTTTATACTTTTTGGCTCTTGTTGGTGAAGAAATGACATCTTTTATTAGTTTCGAGACAGTAGTATTTCCTGCCATCCCTTCAAAGTTCTTAACTGGGCGTCCTGGCTTAGTACTTGGTGTCCAGCTATGCAACTGGTATAGAAACATTAAGCCATTTCTGTTTTTTTTTTTTCATAAACCTCTCTTCAATATAATTGCTCGACGTCCATCTCTTTTTTAATTCTGTTTTGAAATGACTTAAATCGTTTAAGATTTTATATTTATTTTCGGGACATTTCACTATTTCTCGGAGTTTATGTTCCATGTATGATACCTGATCATCAATTGTGTTTGCTGGACTTTCTTTAAAAAGTGTATACAAGCTTTTTCGACACATCTGGGTAACCTTTGATGTTGAATCTGCAACTGAACGATGTGTGTTGTACGAAATAGGCAATTTCGTTGAAAAAGTAATGCAAGTTTTAATAATTTTTTTATAAAGAGGTGGAAGGATGTGGAAAATGTTTTAGTTCTCGTAACACGACGAAACTACATAGATTACTATAAAAATAATTCAAAACCCGATCAGTCTCGGCACCAAATTTGATTTTCCTTGACCTCTTATTTCAAAATGTACAGGTTTCGAAACAACTTTAATTTTTTTTGAACAGTATATTATAGTCATTATAGATTGAATAGTAACGAAAATATTAAACTTTAAACATTGACAAATGGAGGTGATGGTCTTCCCTCTCCCTTATTGTGACAAATACGAAAAAAATGTAATTAAAGGGAATTATCTGGTATTGAACAGGTTTTCAACTGTCTATATCGAAATTATAACTCATTCTGCGATTTCCTGAGATTATAGAAATGTTAGCTTTGGATCTAGCAGTTATATCCCCTAGCAGTGTAATTTGGAACTTGAAAATCATTCCTCGCAGAACCTAGGACAAATATTTTCCTAAATACAGTCGTTTACCTCGCTTAGTGACCCACACTGTACACCTTAAAATTACAAACAAAACACTGACAAAGCAAGACTTTATTTTACATCAATCTGAACTCAATAGATCTTGTTACGTTTTTTATATCTTGATACTAATTACATTTCAATTTACTAGCAACGTGTTAAATAATACTTCTAATTCAACTTTTTAAGCGCAAATTGCACAGAAAACGGACCATGAATCTATAATCTTCAAATCTGCTTCGTAGGTAATCCAGTTTTTGAGAAGAACATCTTTTTTCGATAAGTTGTTTCGGCATTTTTTATAAAACTTACTAATACACAAAGAATTCTTCACTCACCAGAGCTAGCTAAAGCACTGTCCATAGAGAAATTAACAATAAAAAGAGTATCAACAATGTGTTACCATTTTGCAGTTGATCATGCACAGCAACATTCACTTCATCATTTACCATAAGATAAGGTTCAGGTTTATTTGTGTTGCATTCTTTCACCAATTGTCTTAATGCAACTGTATTTGTAGACTCATGAAGATATGACTTATGTTCAGCGGAAATCTATCTACGCCACTGGAGTCTACGTAAAAAACTGCATAAAAAACATTTTTTACCTTTTCGATAAGTTAAACGATAACTGAGATACGAGGGGGGTTCCAAAATGCAATATTTTCAAAATCACCCTGTATCTCGAAAACGAAGTGAGCTATGAAAATTTTGTTCACGGCATCTTTCGTTTCACCAAAAAGTAGCAACTTTCTTATTTTAAATGGAAACCCCTGCATATTATTTATTTTTTGGGTTCTTCGGAAAATTCTAGACATAATTCATGTACAATGTCCCATACCTATCTTCAACTGTTTCGAAAATATTAAGTGTTTTCAGATTTATTACGAAAATTAACATTAAAAAAAGAAAATTATTTTATTTCACAAATTCGCTACATTACACTAAAAATCGATTTCCCATTTAGCTCTTGATATTGATAAAGTAAGCAAAAACCATTGCTGCGTTCCTTTTTACTGATATGAAATTAAAAAAATACAAAGACCGTTTTGTTTATTTTCGTAAAAACTCGTAGCCTTAGCAACATGTTGTCTGCCTGCATGACAGTAGTGATCAGTGTCAGTGCTATTGTCGTTTGAATTTCGTCAACTGTTCGTAATAATATCAGAAAAATGGTTCATTTAACAGATATGCACAAAATTACCATTCTACGAATGATTGGTTATGAAGATAACACACGGACACAAATGGAAGTTTTTCGCTTATTTCACGAAAAATTTCCAAATTTGCCGCCTGTACCCCAAGGAACAATTAGCAAAATAGAAAAACAGTTTTGCGAGCTTGGTCATGTAAGACATATTAAAAAAGTAGCTGCCAATGCAGTAAGTGATGATACGAAATTGGACATTATGCTTGAGTTTCAAGAAAACCAAACATAATTCTGGTCGAAAAGCAGCCCCACTGTTCAACATTAGCCACACATCAATTTTTCGAGTATTAAAGGAAAGTAAAATGCATCCCTATAAAATGATGCCAACTGTGAGCTGGAGCTCATGGAAGACGATTTCGATAGGAGAACGTATTTTTGTGAACAGATGATGGCAATGTTAGATAACAATGTGATCCAATTAGAAGATATTTTATTTTCTGATGAGAGCACATTTACACTTCACGGCCATGTTAATCGTCAAAATTGCCGCTATTGGTCTAATGAGAATCCTCACTGGATGAGAGAGGAACATACGCAATATCCTGAAAAAGTTCATGTTTGGGCAGGAATTGTTGGAAATCGCATCGTAGGTCCCTTTTTCATTGATGGTAACTTGAATGGAGATAAATATTTAGAACTGCTCCAAAATAATGTCGCGCCAACTTTCGCAAACTTACATCCTAATCCAGCAAACCCACAAGTTCCTGCCAATAGAGTATGGTTTCAGCAAGATGGAGCACCGCCCCATTTCCAAATCAATGTCCGGCAGTACCTGAACCAAATTCTTCCAAATCGGTGGATAGGGAGGCGCGGATCGATAGAATGGCCAGCACGATCTCCTGATCTGTCGCCATTAGACTACTTTTTGTGAGGATATGTCAAAAGTCTTGTATACAAAACTAAACCCCTCAACTTAGATGACTTAAAAAGACGAGATGTTGAGTAATGTTAGAAGACATTTCTATACCAGATTAGCATGTTGCCAAGACGTTCGCGGTGAGCATTTTGAACATTTACTACATTGACATTAATGTTTTTTGTTTTTTTTTTTACATTATTAAGAAATAATCAGTATTAGTTATTAGGTTTTTAGTGTAATGTAGCGAATTTGTGAAATAAAATAATTTTCTTATTTTAATGTTAATTTTCGTAATAAATCTGAAAACACTTACTATTTCCGAAACAGTTGAAGATAGGTATGGGATATTGTACATGAATTATGTCTAGAATTTTCCGAAGAACCCAAAAAATAAATAATATGCAGGGGTTTCCATTTAAAATAATAAAGTTGATATTGGCCACTGTCACATGACACACCCTGCATAATTTTTTTTTTTGAAAAAAATGCGCATTTAAAAATACAAATCGACGTGTCCAAGCGTTTTTCCCAATACACCCTCATTTATTTGTTATCGAATTTATTCCATTTGGCTGTTCCACACTGTATATTATGTCTTTTAAAAACCGCCAAAAATATGAGTCTATAGGGGATAGATCCGGACTGTTAGGAGGCCATAATATGGTTCCATTATTCCCTATCCACACTTGAAATACATTGTTCAAATGCTCTTTAACGGGTAGGACATTATGCGGAGTTGCCCCATCCTGCATCCAAATCATATTCTGAAGTTGAACGTCGGGAAAATTCTCTACAAGAATATTTTCAACTTCAGGAAGAATCATTTCCAGATAGGTAAAATCTGGGTCCAACAATTTTGTTTCTGAAAATTCCACAGAGTTTTTCTTCCTGATTTTTTTATTGGTTTTATCAATCTTTTCCTATTCTCCTTGTTTTCCCATGACCAACGATTTTTCCTATTAAAAACTCCAACCGTAGAAAAGCATAATTCATCGGTCCATAATATTTGAGTCAAATAATCAGGATCTTCATATAACTTTTGGATCATTTGGCGGCAAAACTCTAACCTTTTCCTTTTATGAGCATCTGTCAAAAGTTGTACGGGTAAAATTTTATATGGTTTGTAGTTGTTAGTTTTCAACGTACGTTGTATTTTAGAGTAACTTATATTTAAATGAGCTGCTGCATTATTTATACTGCATTCAGAATATTCTAAAAAATAATATAGTGTTTAAAAAAACTTTTCAAGAATACCTATAAGAGGGCTTTTACCTTCGAAATAAAGCAGTACATCTAATTGATCTTCGTTGTTTGCATGAACTACTCGCCTTTTTCTATTAAAACTACCGGTATTATTTACCTGTTGGTAAATACGTCTGAACGTATTGTCTGCGGGTGTTGGACGATTTGGATACAACTCCCTGTATGCTCTTTGCGCTGCAAGTTTATCTTTATTATTTTCTATATAGCAAGTAAATATTTGAATTTTTTCTGCTACACTGTAAACCATTTTGAATGTTTCAATAAAGAAATGACATTTAATAAACATGACAGTGATTTTCATAGCTTTCTTTGATGATATTAACTTTTCAATATTTATAGTAACGAGTTTAATTTTTTATATTTATCCTTTAATAACATAAGAACGGTGTCAGACAGGGTATATTTTTGAAATCAGAAGAAAAAGATCTTTTCAAAAACTTAATAATATACAGGATGTCTCATTAAAAAAAAACTAATTATTTTCGGGTCCCCTAAACTACACACGCCACTGTACTTTTGTTAACGTTATAATAAAATCATTTTATAATCATACAACTTTTATTTCAAAAATTTTTTTTTGAATAACCCTGTACAAGCTTTTGTTAATCAATTTTTCCAACTGAATCCACCAACTGTCACAAGAGCACCAGACAAAAGTACTGTTGCTTTCGATTATAACACATACACTCTATAGACGTTTATACCAGTATCAAGAAGTTCAATTCAAATATCTATATTCCCAAAGCCTTTTAAACTAAAGCTAGCCAATTTCGCTAAAGTCATCGAGCATCTATTACATACTAAGCTTTTAACAACAGCATGTTTCACCTCTCCAGTTACCAACACGGATTTCTCCCTGGACATTCGGCCATTGCCAATCTCCTGAATGTTACACAATATACACTACCGATCAAAAGTATTTCGGCACCTCTCGGTTTTGAATCGACCGCCCAGGACTTGTCAGACCCATCCCGTTATACTCGGACTCCAATGAGCCACACCCCTCTCCCTCTACCCGTCCTCTATCCCTGGAGGAAAATCAATGATGTTGTAGGGCTGTTTTGATGGTATACTAAATCCAAGATACCCCGAACCACCATATCTTCTGGAATTCGTCTTTAGGGTCCAAATTTTATCTTTCACCAAGATGAATGACGTCCTCTAAATTGTGTACAGACAATTTACACCATTTAAAGAAGGAAGGAACTTTGAAAAATTATGGTACGGCTTCCCCAGAGCTTCGACTTGAATCCAATCGAGTTACTGTGGAAGAACTGGACCGGGAAGTGCAGAAATTAGCTCCAACATCAGCTACTGAGATATGGAATAAATTGTGATCAGACTGCCTAAACACTTTTGGACAATAGTGTATTAGTCATTGTCTATATAGATAGACGACAGCAATTGGATGTGATACATACTGATTTTAGCAAAGACTGCCATTGTCCTGCAGAAGGATTGTCGCGATAGCATATTGTTTTCATAACTAGGACTCTCCTCGTACATTAACCTGCTTTCAGTTATAATTGACTTTTGTTGTTCGCTGTTCACACAAAACAAAAACACAGGAAGTAAAAGAGAAATACAATACTCTTTAACCTTGCGGTAATAATTCAGGCTGACCACTATCAAGATAAAATCCCCATATTTTTTCGCTACCTACGCAAAAATTAAGCTATAAAAAAATTTCTAGCTATCTTCGATATAAAAAAAACTTTTCTAGGCATATAATTTATACAACGATATATCTATGTAGTTGTTCATCCTTATACTCGTAGTTATATCCTCTAATAAAAGCATCAGAGACTCCGTGCCATGTTAGACAAAGAGATATAAAAACAGCAACAACAGGGGGAGAAGATAAATGTATAGATTATAAATAATAAATTGATGTCGACGTTTTAGCTCCCTCTTTGAGGTCAAAGAGGCATATGTTTCGAACGATTTAACGAATTAGGGCACGATCTGTACACACATACAACATACGTTGCACGTACACATGCGAGGCCTACGCAATCTCGTCTTGTGTATGTATATGTATGTAGTAAATAATAGTGCTGGTGTAGGGTATGGACGTGATAATGATTCGTGTTCCCACGGGGCAGCCGGTTGTAGATGATGTTAACGCAATTAAAATAGACAATTGCCTATATAATCATACTGCGTAATATTGATGATTGTCAGAAAATTGCAATTATAACATTTATTATATCGAGTACAAAGCGTTATTATTTTGATAGATAGATAAAATGTCAAACTACATAATCGCTACTCCAGTAGACAAAAAAACCTACAAGAAACCACCAACAGCCAACAGCATTTTGATGATGTCCAACATCTTGATTGATAGTAGAGATAACTGAATCTTTTTCATTGGATGTGTAGTTTTTTAACGATTTACAAACCTAAAATAATCCAATTATATAGGGTGTTTTCTAAGCCCGATAGAACTTACGAAAGGGTCAACTGTCAAACGAACTGTCACATTATGCTCACTTTTTGACATTTATGATCAGTATACTCTGACAAATCATCATGAATAGATTGACACTTGAACAACGCTACCAAATTATCCAGATTTACTTTGAAAATCAGTCATGAATTCGCGCAATTTATAGACGACTTCGTTATTTGTATGGCGCACCTAATCGTTCATCTGAGCAAGCCATCCGTCGAACTGTGGATAAACTTCAAATGATGCAATATTACCAACATAAGGACTCTCTAAATGATGCAATAAAATCTTCGGCAAGACCAACAGTGCCGGATTCCTACCGGCTAAAAACCCCTCTGGCAACTCGTTTTCCACACTGGAACCCGCTCACGGATTTCTTCAGTGTGGTGCCTTATCTACCGTCTCTGCTCTTTCTCTTTAGTTTCTATTATTCTTCGCACGATGTTGTATGTTGGTAGCCATTTCTCTTTTGACGCCATTAGGTTTCTCATCATTGTTGTAGCGGTAAGATCTTCTCCAGTCTCTCTAGTATATGTGCGTCGAAGTCCTTCCCAATTTGGGCATGCAAATAGCGCGTGTTCTGCGTCATCTAGTTCTCCGCAATAGTCACATACATTGGTATTGGTTCGTCTCCTATTATATAAGTAGTTGCGGAAACACCCATGGCCGGACAGTGCCTGGGTGATGTAATAATCGGTATCTCCCTACGGTCTTTCCACCCACTTTCGGACGTTCGGAATCAGTCTTCTCGTCCACTCAGCGTGCATTCCTGTTTCCCACTTTTCCTGCCATCGTTCGTATAGTCGATCTCTGGCTGCTGCTTTTCCGGCTCCATAGTACCTTTGCACTCGCTCCTCGACTAGCAGCTTTATTGGTCGGACTCCTGCGATAACACCAACCCCTTCTGCAGATATCGTCTTATACGCGCTGCTGATTCTGATGTTTACCAGCCTTTGAACCCTGGTAAGTTTGGCGAGCAGCTTCTTATTTTTAAGGGCCTTGCTCCAGACAGGAGCCGCGTATAGCATAGCTGAGCTTACAATGCCTCCCAACAACCGTCTTTTGGATGCTGCTGGACCGCCAATATTTGGCATCAGCCCTGACAGGGCTCCGATTGTCTTCTCCGCTTTTGTCGTGATATTTCCGATATGTGACGCAAAGGTTGACTTAGTATCCAGCCAGACCCCTAAATATTTGGTCTCGCCTTTGGATCTTATTTGATGATCTTGTATCTGGAATATTAGTGGAGCGATTTTTCTCCTAGTTGTCAAAAGGACCACCTCAGTTTTTTCTGGGGCCAGCTTCAATCCTGTTCTGTCCATCCAAGCGACTATTCTTAAAATGGCGATATTGGCTAGGTTGATAAGGTTCTTTTCCCCTGTAGCCGCTACAACAAGGGCTACGTCGTCAGCAAAGCCCACTATTTTAACACCATATGGCATCTCTGTCCTAAGCAGCCCATCGTATAAGATATTCCAGAGAGTAGGTCCCAGCACTGACCCCTGCGGCACACCGCTGTTTATCTGGACAGTCCTCTTCTCCCCCTCTGCCTCCAGCACTATCTTCCTCTCGCATAGGTAAGCTGCCATGATGCCGATTAGGTGTTCGTCGATGTGTCTAGATCGTAGCTCTTCCAATATTAGTTGCCATGAGGCGTTGTTAAAAGCATTTCTCACGTCTAGGGTGATCACTGCACATAGCCGCCGATGCTTGTGGGAAAAATCTGCTGCTTCGTCGACTATTTTGCATACCTCGAGAATAGCATCTGTGGTCTGCCTGCCCTCTCTGAAGCCATACTGGTGGTCAGATAGGTTTCCAGTGCGGGTTAGCTCTTCCTTTAATCTGGCCAGTAGGAGCTGCTCATACAGCTTGCCCTCTATATCCAGCAGACATATCGGTCTGTAGGAATCAGGTCTGTCGATGTCTTTTATCGCCCTTTCTTATGAGCACCAGTTTCGCCTTCTTCCATGCAGGTGGAAAGATGGATCTGCTCCCTAGCTCGTTGAGGACAGTTAACATATATTCTGGGCGTTCCGCTATTACTTGTTTGATGACCTCCGTTGGTATGTTTCCCGGACCTGGGGCTTTGTTGTTTTTTAGTCTACTAGACGTTGCTTGAAGTTCATCTATACTGAAGTGCACGAACTTTGTGTTGGCCACGTGTTTGAAGGTTACATCCTGGTGTGCCGGGAATAGGTGCCTGACAATCTCAATTGTCTTGGTCATTGTGAGGTTTGTTTTTGGAGGAAAGCCAAGTACCCCCTTCATTGCTATTTTGTAGCCCTCTCCCCATATATCCCCATCTACGCTATCTAGCAGGGTTTTCCATTTGGCTTTCTTTGAGGCCTTGATTAGGTTTTTGAGTCGGTGTTTACTCTCTTTATACTCTTCCCATAGCCGCTCGCAGATTTGTGACGACTCTCTTCTTCTGTTCCTTGTGAAGCTTCTTCTTCTTCTCACACATTCGTGGCGAGCTTCCGCTATCTCCTCGGACCACCAGTATGCAGGTTTTCTCCGCGTACATGTCTTTTTCTTGGGCATTGATTTGTTGCATATTTTTGTAAGCTCAGCTGATAGGTCTTCTCCCGGCGTTGGCGATCTCTGGTACTGGATTTGGGTAATGGCCTCTTTCATTTTCTGAGCGTCAAGTTTCTTCAACTGCCAGCCGATGTCTTTGTCATGGTGTTTGGTAGCCCTGGTGTTGACGCTCACTTCAAAGATTATGTAATTATGATCGCTAAGCGATTCTTCCTCACTGACATGCCAATTGGTGATTTTTGTAGCACCACAGTTGGTTGCGGGTGCAGATCTAATATAGAGGATTGACCTCTTCTCTGGAACGTTGGTGTAGATCCTTTATTGATGACTGCCATGTTGCTTGCGGCTAGCCATTCTACAACTATCCGTCCTCTTTCGTCTGTGGTGTTCATGCCCCATTGCGGGGACTTTGCATTAAAGTCTCCCGTAACTACAGTGCCATTTTGTATAGTCCGTATCTGGTCATTAATTTCATCTAGCATTCTGGTGAGGTCTCGATTGTCTTCGTTACCAGAGCTGTAACAGCTGTAGATTGTAAGGCTGTTGAGTTCAATGCTCACGTAGCCTGACTTTTGCCTGATGCTTTTGATTGGGATTTTGTTGTCAAGAACCTTGATTACTGCGTCTAGTTTTTCGTCCTTTATCCAGTCCTTCCGGAACCTTATGGAGTTCTTATTTGGTTCAGAGACAGCGATTACTGCGGAGCCAATTTCGACTGCTTTCGCCAGCGCAAGATCTTGCACTGGGCGGCTACGGTTCGTGTTAATTTGGAGGACCTTGAATTTAAATGTTTGGCTCATTTAAGGCCTCCGCCCTTCTAACAGCTTTATTGGGTTCACACTTTTGAGTCCCGGTTTGGTGTCCCTCTTGTTGGCAGTTGATACAGTAGGGCCGATTTGGACACTCGATAGCCTTGTGTCCTCCCTTTCCGCATTTCAGACATAAATTTCCTTTATCTGGGCCTGTGCACGCCGCTCTGGTGTGTCCATTCCCCCAACATCTGTAGCATCGCGTGTCTCTCGGCCTGTCCACGATTCTGCACTGTGTCCATCCAATCTTAATTTGCTTGTGTTGTAGCAGCAGCTCAGCCTCTTTTTCTGGCATTACCAGGGTTGCGTTCAGTCTGTTACCATACGCTGGTCTAAGGGCTCTCACTTCCAGTTCATTGGGTTGTATTGCTGTTAGTTTGGAGATCGTATCCCTGATCTCGTCAACTGTGGCGACTTGGTCCATGCCCAGAATATCGCCCCTGTAAACGAATGTGGGGAAGAAGCTACAAATTTATCGATTCGTCGTAGGTCGTAGGAACTGGGACTCTGTCCGTCCACTACCTGGAAAATTTTACGCAAAGATCTTGGCCTACACCCGTTTAAAATTCAGCTGGTGCAGGAATTAAAGTCACTGGACCAGCATATGCGTCGTTCTTTCGCCGATTGGTCTCTAAAGCAGTTCGAAACTGATCCGATGTTTTATCGCAAAATTGTGTTCAGCGATGAGGCTAATTTTTTGCTTAACGGGTTTGCTACGCATATGGAGTGAGACCAATCCACAACAGACCCTACAGACTCCATTACATCCAGAAAAATGCACAGTTTGGTGCGCTGGTGGCATCATTGGACCTTATTTCTTCAAAAATGAAGCCAGAGCTCGCTTTACAGTCAATGGAGATCGTTACCGCACCATGATCAATGATTTTTTGTTTGAAAATATGAATTACATTGATCCGGGAGAGATGTGGTTTCAACAGGATGGCCCTACGTGCTATACGGCGACTTATTAAAATCAAACTTTGGCGATAAGTTGATTTCGAGAAATCGACTTGTCAATTGACCTCCAGGGTCGTGCGATTTGACACCTATCGATTATTTTCTATGAGGCTTCGTCAAGAACAGCCCTCCTGGCCATATGCCCGAAATCATTTTCAAATGTTAATACCATGCACTTATTGGATTAAAATTTAATTTTTGGTGTTATTTTTTACAATTCAAAGTTCTATCGGGTTAAAAAAAAACACCTTTTATATAAGGAGCTCGTTTTCAAAAGTGAACAAGTCAATTTTTTCAACTTTAAACTTAGAGATGGCGTTGCGTGTATTAAAAGGTGGTCTACAATGTAATTTAAACAGTTCTTGTCAAAACGCAACAAATCCTATTTAAAAGTAGACGGAAACTTTGTTTTTCACTATCAAAACGCAACATGTCCACAGTGTGTTGTTTTCAAACCGAAATATGTTTAGTTTGACAGTTCTGAAACGGTTAACTTTAGGTTCGTTCGAACCGTCAGTTCTAGAACTGTTCTCGAATTTGAAATCCTGAAGATAATGCTAAATATAAATAAATAATCCTAAAAATGTGCGGTTCGAACAGTAATAAAGTATCGCGCATGCCTACTAAATTCAGAACTGACGGTTCGAACGAACCTTTTGCAATCTGCACGTGTATAGTGGTGTGGTTTTTTTTGCCAGGGGAAAATGCTTTATGCACACCTATTATGGGCTCTTTCGCGGCATGGTGGCGTGGGACTCAGAATTTCTGCCAATCCACTAAAACCATTCGAATATACCATCGAACGCCCCCAGCTGTCTCGGTCATCTAATCTATTTCCCTCCGCCTCTGTTTGCTGTCTTCCTCTTTCGTCAGATTCCTTTCTATTCATGTTGGTCTTGAACCGTTTCTATAACTGCCTGGATTGCGTGGATGGTAGATTTTCCCTTCCGGAATCCATACTGGTGCCAATGGAGGTTCCCTCTCTCCTCAAGTTCCACGATTAAGCGGTTTTTTATTAGGGTTTCTAGGAGCTTTCTCAGAGTGTTTAACAAGCACAACGGTCTATAAGAACTAGCCAAATTTGGAGGTTTTCCATTTCTTGGTATTAACAATACCTTAGACACTTTCCATTTAGCTGGATATTTTTGCAGCTCCAACAGTTTCTTCATAACACTCCATCCCGGTGCACACTCCGCAACTATTCAGGTGGGATCCTGTCAACTGCAGGTGCTGTTTCACCTTTAATGCCGCAGATGGCGCTTCTTAATTCCTTAACTTAACAAATGATTATGAAATTCATTTCTCGCTTAAAGGTGACATTAACTTTTTATGCAGCATTAACTTTTATTATGATATCGGCCCTAAGTAATTATCGCAGTAGATTAACCAAAAACTTTTTATCTACAATATTCTGTTAAAGTAAAAACGTACATTCGAATAACACTATTAGATACAAAAACTCCATTTTGTTAGTTCTTTTATCACATTTGATTTTACAAATTATTTGACATTAATACATTATCAGGGAGACTACGATTTCCAAGAAGTTGGATGGCGGCGGTGTTCTTCTGGCGATCCGTAACGATATTATTGCCTCTGCGTTGCCCGAGTTTCACAGTGATGCTGAGGATGTGTGGGTTTCAGTGCGTTGTTCTGGAGTGCGGCTTTTGGTGTGCTGTGTTTATTTACCACCTGGCGATGAGGTCGCTGCCCAGTGTTTTTTGTCCAGTCTTGTTCGCGTTAGTGAGAACTATCCTAATGACCCACTACTAGTATTAGGCGATTTTAATTTACCGCATATTATATGGCTTATCTCTGAACATAAGTACATGACGCCTTCCTCCTATGGTGTCGCTGACGCAATCTTTATTGATACTATTGAATATTGTAATCTATTGCAATTTAACTCAGTTACTAATGTTAATAATAGAATACTTGATTTTGTTTTGGCTAGCGATTATGTTGTTGACTCGGTTGAGATCTGCCATTCGCCTCTGCTTAGGGTTCATTTACGTGGCTTGAGGGTTACGCGACCATATACCACAAGCACTATTAAAAAATACTTTGACAAAGCTAACTATGAGATTATCAATGAGGATCTGGCTGCTCTCGACTGGGCTGCAATTTTTAGAAACTTGGATTTGGAGGAGACCATGAGCACTTTCTATGGTCACCTTCACTCCATTATTAGCGTACATGTTCCATCGAGAACTGTTAAGCGTGCTCGTTTTCCATCATGGTTTTCCCGACCAACTGTGGGGGTAATAAAAGAAAAACTTAAGTACCACAGGAAATGGAAGTTATATAAAAATAATTTGGATTATGTTGCATTCAATATTCTCAGAGCGCGCTCTAAATACCTCATTTCCTGCGACCTGAAACGTTATACCCACAATGTTGAAGCTCGGTTACATGAGGATCCTAAGTGATTCTGGTCTTTTGTAGATACAAAAAGGAGGGGTGGGTCGCTCCCTGATACTCTTTATTATGGGGATAAGAAAGCTGATAATAATGAAGCGGCTGCTTCCCTTTTTTCCAATTATTTCAGTTCAGTTTTTGTTGATGGGGAATTGACATCACTCGACGTGGCTTCTGGGTGTAATGTGTGTTCATCTTTCCAAATCTGTGAATCTGAGGTTCTTGCCTCCTTACTAAAACTCGACGTGCGTAAGAGTGCTGGCCCTGACGGCATTCCTGCACTTTTCCTGCGTAAATGCGCCACTAACTTAGTTCAGCCACTTGCTATGATTTTCAATATGTCGCTTGCTACAGGACACTTTCCTAGCATATGGAAACAATCCCATGTTGTTCCGGGTTTAAAATCCGGTAATAGGCAAGTGGTTGAAAATTATCGTCCAATCTCCATACTCTCAACTATGTCAAAGGTTTTCGAATCCGTTGTATATGGTTACTTGCTGTCGTTGTTCAAGAGTCAGATAATTCCTGAGCAGCACGGGTTTTTCTCTGGCAGGTCTGTTGAATCCAACTTGTTATTGTATTGCAATCACATCTCGAAAAGTTTAGATAACCGTGTACAAGTTGACTCAATATACACTGATTTTAGTAAGGCTTTCGACAAAATAGATCACAATATACTAGTGGACAAGCTAAATTCCTTAGGAATACATGGTGACCTAGTTCGTTGGGTAAAGTCATATATTTCCAATAGAACCCAGGCGGTTAAGTTAAATGGTTTTATTACAGACTTTGTCCCTGTTACGTCAGGTGTAGCTCAGGGCTCGCACCTCGGTCCTTTACTTTTCATTATGTACATTAACGACATATCGAGCTGCTTTCGTCATTCCAAATTTTTGTTATACGCAGATGATTTGAAAATTTTTTGCCCAATTAACACAATATCTGATCAATTTAACATCCAACAGGATTTATATCGCCTCCATGATTACTGTATAAAAAATAAATTATTTTTGAATTACGCTAAGTGTAAATGTATTTCCTTTTCAAGGAATCGAACCATTTACAATTATCCATATTTATTAAACACTCACTTGTTGGAGCATGTTACTAACATTAAAGATCTCGGTGTGTTTTTCGACAGTAAATTATTGTTTAATCGTCACATCGATTTTATTGCGTCTACGTCTTTCCGTTGTCTAGGTTTCGTTATACGGTCAACTAACTCCTTTACCAATCTAAATTCTTTAATTTCATTGTTCTATGCTTACGTCCACAGTGTGCTTGGTTACGCCAGTGCAATCTGGAATCCCCAGTACAATATTTACATTACCAGAATTGAATCTATTCAAAGAAGGTTTGTCAACTATTTATTAAAGAAGTACAATATGCCCCGTTATGATTACGCGTCCTCACTTGTGGAATTCAATCTTACACCATTAAAAACTCGCAGGGAACGTATTGATATGTGTTGTTTGTTCAAGATTTGTAACAGTCTTCTCGATGCTCCTGAAATTCTTGCGTCCATTGATTTTAACGTCCCTGCATTCTCTACGCGTGCAACGACACTCTTTCGGCCTCCAATGGCTAAGACTAATTTACGTAGGAACTCCCCCATACTGCGAATACTCTATAATTACAACACAAATTACGATAATATCGATTTGTTTGATGGCTCGTATCGCTCATTCAAGCAGAAAATCAGGTATTGCTAATTTTGCTAATCGGTGCATATTAATAGCTTCCTTTATCCTGTTTTTCTTTTATTCTCTTTACTGGTCAGACTATTGTAGTGTTTTTTTTATTATTATTATTATTACTGCTATTGTTCATATTGAATCTGTTTTTGATTTTTCTTTCCTCTTTTTTTTTCTACATGATAGTTGTCTGTTTGTATATATATACATGTGTATATATGTATAAACATATTAGTATAGTTGGTATGTTATGTATGTACATGCAATTGTTATTTCGTGGATACTGTTCTGGGTTCGTCCTGTTTGTATCCCAACCACTGTAAATAAATAAATAAATAAATCAATTATGTCTGTTTGTTACTTGTTTGTATTTGAATAAAATGTTTAAAATGTATTCTTCATATACTACTACAGACTTGATTTTGTAAACATTAAATGTGGAACAAAATAAAGAATCAAAACTGCTTCTGAACATTAACAAATCGTCTTCATACAGGTACTAGACCAGCATTCCTATAGATATACAATCAAACAATATAGAAAAAGGTAGCACGAAAGATTGCACGTTGCTTTTGCAGGACCTTTTGAGAATTAAACAAATGATTTTAATTTAAATGAAACAAAATGTATGAATCACACTTTATCCATAGCTACACATTTTAATAACCGCAACGTGACACAAACAAATCCGATTTTGAAAAATCCCTTTCGACCTAACGACAATACAAAGATAACACATCGCGTCAACAACCGCGTCGTAAATCGTAAATTTGATCCGTCCTGCCCTATTCGCGTTACCTCCGTGTACACACTTCCATCCTCCAATGTCCCCAAAAACGGCTTTCTAGTTACACAACGAACACACACACACACAGAGCCACAGCGCGCTGTCGAAATCGATATCGCCCGATATCGGACGACTATAGGTTATACTACAGATCCGGGAGTTCCGGGTTTGGACCCCCCTTCGGTTCCCCCGCCCCCAGTTATAGTTACCCTCAAACCCTAAACCTGACAAGAGGCAAGAGGCGGCGGCAGATGAAGCAGCAAAGCAGAACAAGGGAGCAACATAGACGTCCGATAGGGAGGTGGCGGGGGAGACGGCGGCGACGCGCGGAACTGACGATGGGGTACCGGAGGACGCTCGGCTGCGGCGACGGGCGTCGCTCAAATTGATAGTGACGCGCTTCCGGTAGCTAATTGACGTGTGCGCCGTGATTGATGCCGAACGTCCGGCCGCCATGTTGGATCCAAGGCGGCTTAATTGCTACTGCTCTGCTATTCCTACTGGTACTTCCCCCTAACAACATCTCCACTGTATAACCGTATAGTAGGGTTGTTTTTGGGGGGATCCCAGATATGTTATTCGCGGGGGAGCGGGACCGGCCGGCTTTATCGCACAGCTTCCCCCTGCTATCGGATGATCCGCGAGTTCGATTGTTTTTCGAATGGGGGTGTTTTAAGCGTTGTACCTAATAGATCGGGATCACGTGATACTATTACAATCAATGTATACCACTTATTATGTTACAAATGCAAATTAAATTTGTTAATATTATTCTATACAGGTCATATTGGGTGTCCGTAAATGATTGAAGCTGACAGCTACTGTCAAATTTTGGTTAAGTTTGTAACACTACTTTTGATTTCGATTCCAAGAATTAACATTAGCGTCCCACGTGGTAGTTACTTTCAGCATAATTATCAAAACTTGTTTCTTAATATCAAACACAATATTCTTCCTTTTGGAAACGTTTATTGCTAATTAAAATTAGTGAAGAACATAATTATAAAAAATTATAACTATAAAACCATTGCAATGACAAAAAAACAAACCCAACGAAAATATAGACGTGCGACTATGGCCAGAGAGGAATAAAGCAACTGACATTCTCAGGGTGGTAAACTTTAAGCATAGAAATTGCATACATTTTGACAGACGTTAGCTTCAAACATTTACGGGCACGGTGTATTTATATAGCATTTTTGTTAGATGTATTTACTTACATCTTATATTAAATGACAGTTGAGGTTAGGTATGGCTTACGTCTGTATGCAATACTGTCAATCTATAGAAATGAAACAAGCCATGTCAAAATGGATCAGTTTTCGTTATGCAAAAGCGTGCTTCAATTACAGTCAGCAAAAGAACAGGCTTAAAATATAAAACCTTCATACAAACATGTGCTAGGTTCCAACGAACTAAATTAACATCTCACTGGGACTACTACAACTCGTTGGGTAACTTTACTATTACTTATTATAATGCAGAAATGAGAGTGTTTTTTGAAAACATATCTAATTACAAGTCCAAATATTTATGGAAGCATATCAATAGTTTAAATATAAAGAGCGATGATTCAAATGAATTGCCTGACTGTCTTACTGATGTGATTCGTTTTCGATCGGATACTCACATCATCACCACCAAGTTTCGAGGTTTAATATCGCCGCCTTGTTTTAGGACTGCTTTGTATCATTCAAACATCCTCAATTTAATGATATAGTTGAGCTTACAGAGCAAATTTTAACTAAATTTTGTCCTGCAACAGCAATAGACAACGTTTATAAAGTTACAGATTCAGAAATAAATGAGGCAAACAAGAAGTTATCTGTTAAGTTAAAGAAGAATTAAGAGGTTACTAGAGTTTACAAGTCCCACTCCGAATAGTGGAGAGGTGGTGCAATAGAGAAGATTTAAATGTAAACTTCCGTTCACTCGGGAGGAAGAAATTCTCCAAACTTCAATTTCCAGCCAGATAACTGTGCCAATTTAGACGCTAAACTGACATACAGATCACACCTGGAACATGTGAAGGGCTATTGAGCCTGTAGAAGAATGCTTGGTGAAACATAGGGGGCTGAAACCTCTAATTGTCCACTGGCAGTACGCGAGGGTTATAGTACCTTCTATACTAATCTGGTGGCATAAAACTAGTCTAGGTTATGTCTATTGTATGTCCAAGTATCACACAGTAGACCATGTCCTCGACACCGACATGTAGCCATTGAAATCAATATTGGGCTTTCATTACTGCACTTGAGTTGCAATCCGAAGTGCCTAAAGAACAAAACAGGAGACCATACCGCCATCTTCGACTATATCGAATAGACAGATCTTATCCCTCTTCAATTTCATTGAGGGAGGGTCCACTAGTGAGACTATAAAAGCCTTTGTTTGCAATTGGCATTGGAATTTGAAGAGATGGAGAACCTGATGGCGAAGATATCAGTTTAGGAGACTCCATCTCCATCTTCCAAACCTAAATAATCGCCAACTAGACTTACACTAGAATTGCCTGCACAAAAATGAATCGGTAGAAATTCTATCTGATAAGCTGCCCTAGAAATTCAATTCCGAATTACATAAGAAGCTCAAATTGACAGAATATTACATTGAGATGGGGCTGTATTCTATGACATAAAGCTAGTCTGGGCTCGTCTACTGAAATCTGTCAAGTTCAATTTCAAAGTAGTATTAAAGTGATATAGGAAGCTCAAACTGAGAGAATATTACATTGAGATGGGGCTGTATGTGAAGATTATAGTATTTTCTATGCTAATCTGGTGACATATAAAGCTAGGCTAGGCTATTTCTATTGTATGTCCAAGTATCACGGGGACCATGTTGTCGACACCAAATAGAACCACGAAGATCATTCTTAGTTTTTCACTACAGCAGTTAATGTTGTGATTGGGAGTAACCCCAAGAACCTTAAGAACAAAACTTTGTGGATGCAAAAATTTTTTCGACAAAACAGGAGATCATACCGTCATCTTCAACTACATCGAACAGACAGATGTTGTCCCTCTTCAATTCCATTGAGGATACAATATAAACATTTCCACTACTGAGACTACAAAAGCCTTTCTTCGCAAATGGCACAGATATTGAAATTTGAAGAGATGGAGAATTCCACGGCCAAGATATCAGTTCAGAGGACCCCACCTCCATCTACTAGACCTAAATAATCGTCAACTAGACTTGCCTACACAAAAATGAATTGGATGAAATTCCATCTGAAAACTATATCAAGTTCAATTGCATACCACTTCGGAATGGGTGTTATAGGAAGCCTCGAATGGGTTTAAGCCTCGAACTGGCAGAATATTAAAATATTGCGTAAATGAGCTGGATGGCAAGTCGAAATTGACTAGACAACCCATCACTTACATACCTAGTCAATCAGCTTTATCGCGTAAATGTCGGTTTTATTAACGACCTCATAGCATCTGGGATGGTTAACTAATGCAATCCAAAAAACTTTAGGCTTTTCGGCCGACTTGCCTTTGTTGCCTTGTTTTAAATATTTTTTAAATATGTTGTTTGATGTTTGATATTGATGTTACCGCATATTAACTGCATATGAGTCTTGTGATGTTGCCGTACTTTAAGTATTACCACTTTTGTTCTCTGAAGAAGCTAATAAAGAATTAGCGAAAGCTTAGATACGAAAAAAGGTTCACGTCTTCTTAATTCTAACGCCAATAGCTGCAATCCCATGAATTCCCTTTACACCTAACGTTGTACAGCTAGTACTCCTTTTCACCTTCAACTAAGATACTTTGTTCTGTTATTAATAAACAAGCCAAATATGCCTTCGTTTTTAAAGGTAGGTACCTATATCAGTTCTTCAATGTCGAAGTAGGGGTGTCTCCACATGAGGTCTTAAGATTTCAGCTAAATACCGCGTTAGGTCCTTCGAACTGCCGTATTTAATTTTTGTCGTTTGTTATTAGCATATAAACGATAATACTTACCTACGTCGTTTCTATAAAACGAAATATGCAATCGCACACTATCAAACTATCTACATGTTGAAGGTCAAACCTAACGATTCTCGTTAAAATTATGCGTATTGATACGCAATAGCGCTGAATACTGTTCTGTTTTGTTTTTCCTTTCACGGTTTAGTTCACCATGAAAGGCGATTCGGCTAAAAGGCCTATAGTGCCGCGAGGTTGTTGTAGTCATTTCGGCTTGTATTCTTCAAGAATACAAGTTCTGCCAGTATCCTTCAAAGCTGGATAAGCCTTTTGAAGTTTATATAAATCTTTGAGTAGAGAATTGGAACGTTTAACTTCGTCATCAATCCAGCTTTTACAATTATTATTAATACACAGATTCTTGTATTCAAAAGCAATATCAAAATAATGGAAGCGAAGATGTTGAAGAAATCTTGAAACTTATCATTCAATCATTGTGCTTTATTATTTTTAATACAGCTACAATTTAAAAGAAATGCAAGATAATTCAAAGAATTCCTAACTATTGTATTACTGTTAATAAGACTATTAATTATCTTTACATAATAATAATAATAATAATAAGAGTAAAGGCGTTGCTACGTACAAAACTGTCCGCAATTAACATGTCAAGAGCAATTAACACGTACGCAACATCAGTATTAACATACGGATTTGGCATAATTGAATGGACTGACACGGATCTGGAAGGACTCGACATAAAGACAAGGACTGAGGCCAGTAGGAATAGAGCACACCACCCCCGCAGTGCAATCGAGAGATTTCACCTACCCAGAAATCAAGGAGGAAGAGGAATACCGAGCGCTTATGAAAGGCATTACAACCAAGTGCAAAACTTAAGGCAGTACTTTCTGGCGAGGGCAGACAACAGCAGTTTACACAGGGCAATAGTGCAAACAGATGCGGACCTGACGCCTCTCAGGCTGGCAAATAGGAGGTTCGACCCTGCCTCGAAGATCTCACCAGTCGCAGAGATACAAGAAAAATGGAAAAGAAAACCACTCCACGGAAAATATCCTACCTTCATCGAATCGGACACCATAGACACCAAAGCATCACAAAGGTGGCTGAGAGTGGGAAACATGTTCGTCGAGACAGAAGGGTTTGTCGCCGCCATTCAAGACCAAGTAATCTCAACGCGCGCGTATAGAAAACGCATAATGCACGAAGACATAGCCGGTGTCACATGCAGGCTCTGCACTCAAAAGGAGGAAACGTTAGACCACCTATTGGCTGGATGCTCGGTGCTTGCGCCGAAGGCATACCTGGACCGCCACAACAATGTCGCGAAAATAGTTCACCAACAACATGGGGGCAAAAGATATGGAGCCGTACTACAAATACGAGCCACCACCAATTTGTGAGGATGATGAAATCAAGATCTATTGGAACAGGAAAATTATTACTGATAAACCGATTCCCAACAACATCCCGGATCTGGTGCTAATGGTGAAGAGCAAAAGGCTCGTATACATTATAGACATAGCCGTTCCACTAAATGTCAACATCGCCAAGACATGTAGCGACAAAATCAACAAATACTTACCTTTGTCGGATGAAATTAAAGTAATGTGGAATGTGGAGAAGGTTACCATTGTCCCCATCGTTGTTGGCGCTACGGGGGAAGTCCCTTACAAACTACACCAATCCCTGGAAATACTGCAACTTAGCCGCAATTTATATACAAACCTACAAAAAGCGGTATTAATAGACACCTGCGGTATGATGCGCCGTGTACTTACCTAGTCGTCCAACAGCCCATCAAGTACTTGTGACACACACCGTACTAGAATGGAAACCCGCACCTGTAGAAGAAAAAAGGGGGCGTGAAGAAGAAAATAATAATAATAATAATATTTATTGTCATAAATTACACATGTAACATAGACATTGTCAATCAGAATACATACAACAAGTACATCGGTATAAAAGTCAAAACATGATAATTTAAAATGTAAACATAAAGCACAAAAAAATAATATAAATTAAAAATAAAATAAATAAATAAGAGAATTACCAAGAAAATGTTAAGACGTTCCCCGGGCCAAGTATTCATTAGGGCTGTAAAAGCAGTGGTCCTGTATAAATTTTTTTACAAGACTTTTTAAGGAAAAGAGGTTAGTCACATTTCTGATTTCAGGGGGCAATGCATTAAAATAAATGATGCAACTATAATAGGGGCTGTGTTCGTATAAACTGGTTCTGTGAAGTGGCACGTTCAACTGGTTACTAGACCGTGTTACCATATTATTATAGATATCGCTATTTTTTATGAACTTATTTTCATTACGTTTATAAAACATTAGTATTTCATATAAGTACAGCGACCATAGGGGCAGAATCCTCAATGCCTTAAATAAAGGACGACATGAATCACGAGCCGGTGCACCTACCATACACCTAATTATCTTTTTTTGTGATATAAATACTTTCTCAGCAAGTCTTGCAAGCCCCCAAAAGATGATCCCATAGCGTATTCGGGATTCCACATAGGAGAAATAAAACATACGGAGAGTTTCAACACCAACAGTGGTCCTCAGATTTCGCATACCATAATATGCAGCGGATAATTTTTTGCACCATGGAGCAGTGCTCTTCAAACTTAAGATGAGCATCCACTAATAATCCCAAAAACTTGATGCAATCGTTTTGAGGAATAGATCTACCGTTATATTTTATATAAGCGCTGCTAGATGTATTTAGAGTTGCACTAAATTGCATCGCTCCGGTTTTCTCCCTGTTAAGTATAAGACGGTTATTGTCACACCACACAGACATATCTGACATAATGGCATTTCTCCGTACCGATACCAAATCGAAGGAGTTGTTAGTGACAATGCAATTGGTGTCATCAGCATATTGTGACTACAAACACGGAGAAAGCGATGAATTGAGATCATTCACATAGAGCAGAAACAGTGTAGGACCCAAAATTGATCCCTGCGGTACACCACAGGAAATACTGATACTAGAAGAGTAAAATTCACGCGTCACACCCTCTATACAGCCCCGAATAGATATATGTGACTGTCTACCGGTAAGATACGACTCGAACAACTGAAAAGGGACACCACGTATTCCATATTTCCACATTTTCGATAGTAAAATATCAAAGTTCACTGTGTCAAATGCCCTAGACAGATCAAAAAATAAGCCGATGGCACTGTTTCCCTTGTCAATTTCCCCATATATACGATCCAACCCGTGATATATAGCATCAGTCGTTGACCTAGTTCGCACAAAACCAAACTGATGTTCAGAAATAATGTTCATGTCCTCAAGATACTTAATAAGCCGCGTGTTAATAATTTTTTCAAAAACTTTCGCAATTGCATTTTGAATGGCTATAGGCCTGTAATTATTAGCATCGAACTTGCTACCCCTTTTATAGATCGGTATGACCTTACTAACTTTTAATTTGTCAGGGAAAGTACCTGTAACCAGACAATCATTTATTATGGCAGCTAATGGTTTGGAGATATATGATATAATAGACTTGAGAACAAAGCAGGGTACACCATCCATACCAGCAGAAGACTTACTAGAGGTCTCCAGCAATATACGAGCAATTTCATATTCATCAGTGGGATCAAGATAGAACCCCTTACTGACATATGGTATGTCCCTCACAACATTGACTGTTGCCGTCATATTACCGAAATTATAGAAGGTCTCCACGAACATTTCACAAAGTGACTCAGGATTAGATACGAGAATACCTGCCTCGTCACGCAAGGCGAGAGACTTAAAATCGTTATCGGATGAATTTGTTAATTTATTAATTACATTCCACGCGGTTTTACTTTTATTCCTGGAATTCCTAATTTTAGTTTCATAGAATGACTTTTTTGTTTTATTTACAAGGTCTATATACTCTTGTTTTTTAATAGTGTAAGCATTAAGAAGAGTAAGATTTTTATTAGCTTTATACATGTTGTAAAGGTCTCGGAGTTGATCAGCCTTACAAGCCAACTCAGTAGTATACCAGTCGATGCTTCGCTTACGAAAAATTGTACGTTTTTTTAATGGAAATGCAGAATTAAAGTGATATAAAAATGTGTTGTAAAAAACATCAAATTTGTTCTCATTAGGAGACAAGACGTCATTCCAGTCTTCGGAATTCCATGTTTTTGTTCCTCTGATATGCTCGGAAGGAGAAACGAAAATAACTCTGAACAGAAGAAATTAGGCACAAAATCATAACTTGTGATTTTTAGCAGAAAAAATTTTACAATTAAAAAACCTTAAACATTTTAACCCACCTAACCTACATGTTAAGCAAGGTCAATCCGACGCATCATTAATTTCCGATTAACGAAATCAACGAGATATGCTGGATAGGGCCGTTGTTACTATTCATTAGACATGACCTATTTTTGTATATTTCTAAACTTTCGAAAACATTTAAAAACTTACAATCTGTTTAATTAATTTAACATTCGTATGATCGATGTTGTGATCTGTTTCAAAAATGTGTTGGGCAACGCTCGATTTCTCAATTCTATTAAATCTAAGATTAACCATATGCTCTTTAAATCTAGTTGAGACGGCTCTCCTGGTTTGCCCAATATATTTTTGATTACAATCTTTACAATTGATGTCGTAACTACCCGATTTTTCCAAAGGTTGTATCTTATTTTTAGGGTTACCGATGAGATTTCGTAAACTAGTTCTAGAACTGTAAACTATTCTGAGATCTAGCTCTTTGAAGATTTTACTCAAAGTTTTAGTGATAAAGGGAGCGTAAGGCAGGGTCACAACGAGTGAAGCTTTAACATCCTCTCGAAAAGTCGTAGATTCATTCACAGTTTTCTAATTTCAGGATTTTCATCCGCCCAAACGTGGTTGTTGTGGAAATTCATTATTGTATTGTTCGTAAAAATAGCCTCGTCAGTAAATAAAATATTACCAACAAAGTTTTGATTTTGAATAAGTTTTTCTGTTATGATTCTACAGAAAGCAAGTCTGGAAACATAATCTGGAGATAATAAAGCCTGTACCCGTTGCAAATGATAAGGATATAGCAGCAGTTCTCGCAAAATCCTCCATACTAAAGAAGCATTGATGTTTAGCTCCCTAGCTATTGTTCTGGTACTGATATTCGGATTTTCTTGCTAGAACATTTTCCTCAATTTCTGGAGTTGCCATTCATCTTGGTCGTCCGGGATGATGTTTTTTAACAATAAATGAACCATTTTCTCTTGGCCATTTCTGAATTTGTATAGAAAGCCATTTCGTTTTAATAGAAAAGACAAACGTGACACTGACAACGCTTAATCGAAAACTAATGACAGTTTCTGCAAATAAACAATTATTTTGCAGCCTAAACTAGAATCACCTCTATCTATGAAAGAATTGATTTGTGGACCTATGTCTATTAAAACTTTTTTGTTTGCCTTGACGAGAACTATAAGCGGGTAAAGTATCCTACACTTTTTTTAAAACACCCTGTATATGGGTAGCAGTTACGGGTTAATAGAATTGAGAAATCAATTAATTAGACAAGTAAACAATAATGAGATCCAACTTCGTTAAAAAATCCCTATTTTAGTACATTTTTAAACGAATACTCTTAATTGTTCGGACATTTTCCTTCCCCCAAAATAAAAGGAGAAAAAAAACACAAATCCCTATACGATAAAAAAAAACCGTAACGATAAAACACGAAAAATTTGCCCTTAATTGAATAAGTGATTTAGGGTGTGACATCCAGACCTCTTTCATGTAACTTACAGCCCACCCCAGCACTGTCTACACGTTACGTATATAACGCGAAGCCGACGGTTATCAGATTATGAAGTCCCCCGGGAGCCTTCGAAAACTGCTAAATGAGCTACTCCTTCTCTTGCTCATATATATACATACAACATAAAGGGTCCATGTCCATAGTCTATTAATCAAGTAGTCCTATGTGGGGATCTGCAGTCGACAAAAGGCAACTATATTTGTGAACGTTTCTGGTTAAGGGAGAGGGAATTGAATAGCGAAAAAAAAGGATTATCTAGTTCTAATATCTCTCGTGCCCTCTAGAAAGCGGGTTCACGCTCCGTTGTTATCTGTTGGGATTGTTGGTGGTAGAATTACAAGTTTGTTTACATATGTTTAGTGAATTGTTATCGTGTAGTATAGGGTAGGCTAAGTTTTTGATAGGCGATAGAATTTGTTGACAATAGAATGTTTATCGAGGTAAATCCGATTAGGATTTAAAGATGTTTCGTCACGTCAAATTTTAATGGGAACAATGTTATTGTTACAGGTCTCGAGAGGTCAGATAAGACGACACACAATCACATAACTACATCTACAAAGTCTTACAACAGTATTACGGATACATTGAGCAGGACTAAGTGTGGTAAGTTGTAGTAATGAATGATAAAATTGGAAACCGCAATTTTTATCGCGCGTACATCACCAGAATTACAGTTAAGTTTCAGACTATATCCTCCATGTATACGATAATCGTAAGGCCCGGAGCCTTTCTCGCGAAGGTCTCCGCGAAATCCGGACTACGGAACGTACCGGAAACGACGGGAACGTGTGACTCCGCCATTTCGCACCGGAAATACAGGGTATTAGTTATAGTTAGGGAAATCTATTGCTTCGCAAGATGCTGATTTCTCTTTCTGTCGTCGCTATCTCTCCGTTGTTGTTATAGAGCTACGACATACTAGGGTTTTAGGTACGGTGTCTGATATACAATCTAGTCGCCTTAGGCTTAGACGCGTTCTTTCGTTCGCTGAACATATCTCGAGGCGAAGGGGGAACATTAGGAGCGGAAGCTGTGTTAGCTTAGCTGCTCTCGTCGTCGGGGTTATATATTGTTTCGAAGGGTGCAGGTTGAAACAATGAAAACAGGAATAATTTTGTAATTAAAAAGTATTAAGTATGGCTGTACTACTTCCTGATAAATGTTTCAATATCTCTTTTATGTATGTATAAATAAATGCACTGAATTAGAAGTACACGTCGTTAGTAATTTGTTCATTTTTGCACAATGAGAGTCCAACAATGACCTGGCAGGCGTACCTTAAAGTGCTTTTGAGAGTTACAAATAATAATGACCCTTCAAATTCGCTCGTAAGAAGTGACAAAAAAATTGGTAATAAACGACACCGTATCCGTAAATGTTTGAAGTTGACGTCTGTCAAAATGTATGCAATATCTGTGCTTAAAGTTTACCACCCTGAGAATGTCAGTTGATTTATTCCCCTATGGCCATAGTCGCATGTCTGTATTTTCGTTGGGTTTGTTCTTTTGTCATTGCAATAGTTTTATAGTTGTAATTTTTTATAATTATTAATTTTAATTAGCAATAAGCGTTTCGAAAAGGAAGCATATTGTGTTTGATTTTAAGAAACAATTTTAATAATTGTGGAGCAATCAGACAAAAGCAGGTAAATCCGTTCTAAACAGTTTTGAGATATTCGACAAAAACCTATATTTATAATTCCGTGACAATTCATTAAATAAAGCTGAATAAAGCACCACCAAAATGTAAATTTCAAGTATTTTTGTATCGTACGCACAATACGTTTTTGACCAGAATTAAGTGGATTTGCCTTGTTTTACTTGATTGAGTTCGTAATATTTGGTTTTGCTTGACCTGAAAAAGAGAGTTTTAGTTGACGCGTGAAACCACTCGAAAATAGATTGAATTGATTAGTAATTTTATTAATATTTTGATAATACAACAGAAGATAGCTCCCAAACTTAAATGTATTATTTTTGTAAAAAACGTAACAAAAGCTATAACCTAAATTTTAGAAAATATGTTAAATTTTATTCGGAATATTAATTTGATCACTAAGAATTTTAAATATGTACTCCAACGTCATTTTCTAAACAATCACAGTGTATGTTTTCATCTTCATCTTCTTTTGGCTTATCCATACCAACAGTAGACAATATTTTTCTGTTGTTCCATCAGGTGACGAATAGTTCTTTTAGTTTTGTCTGGAAGAGTGCGACCTAATTTTCTTTCAATATTTTTGGAAACGTCTTTCCTCTCTTGAGCAAATTCCGTGGCGTTTCAGTCATACTAACAAATCTAAAGTTCTGGTAGCATTGTTTTACATTTCCAAATTCCGAATATATTTTAAAATACTCTTCTTTTTTTTTATAAGAGTTGTATTTTTGCGTAAAGACTTTTCTACCCGCCCAAAAACCCTCAAGACGGTCAAAAAACTATGACCTCGGACTGGTTATGTGATTTTAATTTTCTGAAGTCCAGGGGGAGACTTTAGCTTGAGCCAGTAACTGAGCGCATGAATAACATGTGAATTCTTATTCTGCCCTCCACAACCATCGTAGAATAATCTCACCACTCTTATATCATCATATTCTAAAGAATCCAGATAACTTAGGAGCCTCTTCCGGCTAGATCTTCTGTCCATGTATAGAAGATTGGAGACTTAGAGTTCATTCCAGCGCAGCAAAAAATGTAGAAACTTACTTGATGCGAGTAAAAAGCGTCGGAAATGGGGGTACGTGGTAGAGGTTGTACCTGTTGCATGCCAAAACAAAGCGTTATTCAATTTGGGGGTAAATCTTTGGTCAACTCAAGCAGGCAAATAAACTCTTTGAGATTTGGACCGATTCCTCTTAGTTCTCCAATACATTTCCTGTTGGTCTTTTTTATGTTCTGATTTTTTAGAAATTTCATTGCCACCACGATTTTCTTTAGATGATTTCCGTTTTGGTAATTCCCAAAACCATGGTAAAAAACTTTTGGCAGACTCTTATCAACTTCTTTTCTTTATTTTTTAGATGGTAAGTGATATTGAAAGAACGAGCTTTCTGTTCGTTTCTGACAGAGCGATTTCTCATTACTAAACGAATTAACAATATCGGATCACTTTTTAACTTATGTTCGGCTTAAATTATCACTACCTGTTCATCGTCCACACAATCATACATTCAGAGATTTTCACAATTTTGATAGTGATAGTTTTGCAGTGGATCTACAATCGCTACCATGGCATTATATATACGCTGCTCATGATATCAACGAAAAATTATATTTTTTCAATGCTTTTCTGATGGAACTTTTTGATACACATGCTCCCTTTAAAACTGTTTGCTTCCGTAAAGCAAAGGCTCCGTGGCTTACGGAAAACGTGCGGCTGATGATGACTTTGCGCGACAAAGCATTAAAGGAGGCCAGATTGAAAAGAACCAAAGGTTCTTTTGACTACTACAAGCAATTACGAAATTACACCACTTCCGCTATTAGGCGTGAGAAGCGTGCTTACTTACGCTTCATTTCTGAAGCAAACGATTCACGCCGTCTGTGGCGTAACCTTCAATCGCTTAACGTATACCGTAAAAAAACTCGCACTGATATTCCTTTGAGCCTATCAAATGTTGAGAACCTAAATGATCACTTCGTTAATGCTATTCTTGACCTCACTATTGACGATGTCTTGCTAAATTTTTACAGTGACAATGTGTCTGTCAATACTCTTTTCCATTTTACATTGGTTTCTTCCACTGAAGTCGAGTCGCTATTATTTTCTATTAAATCTCAGTCGGTGGGGTCTGATGGCATTTCACTAAAAATGTTAAAGTTGTGCTGTCCATATTTGCTACCAACGATTACCCATATTATTAATACATGCTTGCTGGAAAACGTTTTTCCTGATTGTTGGAAAACGAGTGTGATAATCTCGTTGGCAAAAAATACTTCTCCCACTAGTTATAATGATTTAAGACCAATTTCTATTCTGCCTCCGTTGTCGAAAGTGTTGGAAAAAATAATCGATAAACAAATTAGAACATTCTTGGAGAGTAATCATATTCTGCCGCCGGAACAGTCGGGGTTCCGCTCTGGTTATGGTTGCGCTTCTGCTCTAGCTCATGTGACTGATGACATATTTAGGGCCATCGATAATGATATGATCACTGTATTGGTGCTGCTGGATTACAGTAAAGCGTTTGACACGCTTAACCATGGTATGCTACTTTCCATCCTACATTACATTGGTTTCTCCTGGGAGTCGGTTGATTTTTTCAGAGCTTACTTGTCGGGACGTAGTCAGAGCGTTTGTTTAAATGGCCAGATGTCATCGTTGCGTTCTATCGTCTCCGGCGTACCCCAAGGGAGCGTGTTAGGGCCGCTGCTTTATAGTATTTATTCGTCCAACATTATCAAATGTCTGAAACATTGCACCTACCATCTATATGCTGATGATACCCAGCTGTATCACTCTTTTGCTCTTTCTGATGTACACAATGCAGTGCAGAATATTAATGCTGACTTACAATCTATTCCTCTCGTGTCCTCACATCATTCTTTGTTGATAAATCCTGGTAAGTCGTCGGTGTTGGTATTTGGAAGAGCTTCGTCTAGGGCCGCCGCCCTTCCACATATTCAAATTATCTTGAATAATATTCCGCTGTCCATTTCTGAGTGCTCGCGCAATTTGGGGTTTACCTTGATACTCAGCTTCGGTTCAAGAAGCGCATCTCTCAATTGATCCGATCGGCTTATTACAAGCTGAAAATTCTTTATGGTAGCAGAGAGTGCTTGTGTCGAGATGTAAGAGTACTATTGTGCGAGTCTCTTGTCCTGTCCCAATTCTATTTCTGCATTAATGTATACTACCCATGTTTGGATGCGGTTGACAGATTGCGCATACAGCGAGTGCAAAATGCTTGCCTGAGATTTATATACGGGATTCGGCGCTTTGAACACATATCTCACACACTAAAATGGGCTAATTGGCTTGATATGACGACTAAAGCAAATTTTCTCGCCACTACATTCTATTATAGGGTCATCCACTTCAAGAAACCCACATATCTCCACCGCAAAATATTATTCAGGACTGACGTTCATAGTGTGAATGTGCCGTCCAGGGGTTTGCTCACGCCTCCCTCTCATCACCTGGAACTCTTTAAACGATCTTACTCGTACTGCATTGCCAAACTTTATAATGCAATTTCGGTTTTCCCGAGGGGGTTAAGTCCGCCATCATTCGCCACTGAACTTAAAAAATATTATCTGTCTTTCTGATCCGATATAATGGATGCGTACCAATTTGCAACTACAAATATTTTTGTCTTATTTTTCTCTAGCTTGTGTGTATTGTGACTCGAATTTGGTTTTAGTTCTGTTAATTACTTTAATTCAATTATCCTTTTCATGGTTCGGGAGTCAGAGCAGCTGCTCGTTTTGCTTGCAGCTGATCCCGTACCTTTTGGTGATATTGTATTGGGTACAATTTCTAATTTGTGTTAATTATGTATGTAATTTATCGCCAATAAACAAATATTATTATTATTATTATTATTATTAAACAAATCCCCATCATATGACAAAGTTTTACATCCTGTGTAATTTTATCAGGAATACAATAAATTGTCTTCCGAATAAGCTTAATGTCGCTGTTGTGATTACAAGGTCGTTTAAAATTTGCCAACAAAGGATCTTTATCAACATACTTCTTTTCTTTCAGTAATTTTCGCTTAAAAGGAGTTTGCGGAATTTTAGTCCGACTTCCTCCACTGTCTGTTGAAGAAAGAAGTTTTGTATGTAGATAGATTATTATAAAATAAATAAAATTATTACCTTCTTGCACAGGAATATTAATTCCTCCTGGTTCTTTCATTTTTTGGTCAAATACTGGAGTTGCTAAAGAAAATCTAACAACTTGATAGTGCGTCGATGCAAATAACAAAAACAGCTGATTAGCGTAGTCCGAGCCATCTACACACGTAATATTCTACATCGAATTTAACTGGATTTATCCTGTTTTTGTTGAAACCTGAGGTTAAAGTTTCAACGGATTTATCTGCTTTTGCTTGATTGTCTACTTTTAAAGTCTGTTTTTTAGTGGGATACCTTCCATTTAGCTTGATTCTGACTTCACCAATGGATTTATCTGACCTCCATTACTAATGGGTCATAGTCATCTCATTTTTTATGAAAAATTGATTTATCTGCTTTTGTCTGATTGCTCCACAATTATGCTGAAAGTAACTACCGCGTGAGACGCTAATGTTAATTCTTGCGAACGAAATCTCCTTCATTCTAAAATATCAAATGGAAACCATATAAAAAAATTACATCGTTCGATAGCCGAAATTCCAAATTTTCCATTTGTAAAAAAAACAACACATTTCATGACATAATTAAAAAGCAAGTTGTTAGGTCATGTCGTGATAAAACAATAGAAGTGCAATTGTCTAAGCAAACTGTCGGATAAATATGATTTTTTGATAGTTTTATTCACACCTACAATACACGTCGCTTGTCGACGACCTGACAGATATGAAAAAAAAACAAAAATCCGGCAGCACAATTAGCCTTGTTCAAGTTTTCATAAATTTCAAACAATGTCTGACCTGAATCCAAACTGTTTACTATTAATTAACTTAAATGTATCTAAAAAATAAATCAAACGAGTATTAATAACCTTCTCGAACATTTTGCTAAATGCAGGTAGCAATGAAGTTGGTCTGTAATTAGACATTGACCCCAGATCGCTCTTTTTTTGGGACAGGTACAATTTTAGAAATGTTTAACCTATCAGGAAACACACCAGTTTCCAAGCACAGGTTAATACAGTTAGAGGGGATGCTATATACATATATGATCCTTCACATACATATGTAGCTCAATAAATAGTATGATATATCATATGGGCCAGCAGATTTCTTAATAGCTATATCACAGATAAATGGGGTAATAAATCGCCACAACTGTCATTATTATGCCGATGAGAACCCCCACGCCATGAGAATTGGATACCACCAGCAAAGATGGTCACTCAATGTTTGGAATGGCATATTGGGAGAATACCTATTTGGTCCTTACTTCTTCGATGGGAACCTGAATGACATCAATTGTTTAAGGTTCCTTTGTGACAACTTGGTTGAACTTTCGGAAAATGTTCCTTTAACCGCTCGTCAACAGATAGTTTTCTAATACGATGGAGTTCCTGCACATAACAGTCGTGTCGTTCGGGAATATCTTAACGAAAGGTTTCCAGATTCGTGGATTGGTCGAGGAGGTGGCCGGCAAGATGACCTCACCTCACTCCCCTTGATTTCTTCCTCTAGGGCAACATCATGAACCAAGTCTACAGGACGGTACCAACCACTGCCGGGGATATGCGAGAGAGAATTCGTGCGACTTTCAGTGCTGTATCAGCGGAAATCCTAAGGTCGGTATCTAGGGCCTGTGAGTCGAAGATGCGATTATGCCTCCAACAGGAAGGTCGTCATTTTGAACACTTTTTAGGGTAGGCTGAGTAAACACCATGTGTACCAAAAGAATTTTTCAATCGAAGAAAGTCTTTCATTCTGTAATAGTGTCGATGATTTGATGCTTTGAAATTGAGTTTGAAAACTGTCCTTCTTCACATGGGAAACGTTTATCCATCCATCCTGGTTGGCCACCCAATCCATATGAAGGAATCTTGTGAAAATATGATTCGTCTTCTCGGCAAAATTAATTCCAAAGTGTACAAATGGCATATCAACGCTGACATCAGTTGTAGCAATTTACTCGGTTTACAACTGGAATACACAAAGCACTGCTGTTTCCTTTGTAAGTCGAATAGTCGATCGAGAAATTCCTATTACGTTGTTAAAGATTGACCAGTCAGGACTCAGTATATTCCTGGAGGAAAGAATATGCTTCGTAAGGCACTTCATAAGTGGAAACTGATAAAATATTTCTACCGCCACTGCACATCAAATTAAGATTGAAGATGAAGAATTTCGTCAAAGCAATGCATAACGATGGTCGTGGTTTCCAATACCTTCAAAAAAATTTCCCCAATATTTCAAATGCAAAACTTAAAGAGGGAATTTTTGGAGGACCCCAAATTAAACGTCTATAACAAGATGCACAATTCGAAGAGATTTTACTTGGAACGTGGTGCTTGGAATGCTTTTAAGAGTGTGACCCAAAATAGTTAACAACTTAAATATAATATAGTGTATGGTTTGCTTCGTTTCGTAATAAAAAGTCAACCATCCACACTGACAATAGTTTAAATTTGTCGGAACCAATCGGGACTAGTCGTGACATAGCTTGTGTATTTCTAGAATTAAAACTTCGTAAAAAAGAACGCTATAGCCACTGATGTAGTTCGCTGTATATGCAATTCAGACCGCCTCAAAAAATAAAAGAAATCTCTACCTTATGTTATGGCAATAAGATAATCAATGTATCCTACCGCGGTTATCGGAATCCACCGAGTACTTCAGCTCTCGTTTCCTAGATGGCGAAAGTATTAACGTCTAAAAATCAATAATTCAAGTCCGCTCTTGAATTTAATATCCACAGATTCGTGTCTTGTCGAAACGATTCAAGCTACTCCAATATAATAAATACTTGCAATTACATAATTATATATAAGTATTTAAAAAATCTAACAGCACTTTATATTCCAGGCTTGCGCGCCTGTGTACGTTTCATTAGAAAACATGAACATAAATTATGCAACAAATAATTGGAGACGGTAGTCGTTTCACGTTAATCATCTCGTTAAGAGTGTTTTTAAATCACCCATTACGACCGCCTGGCCAGGATGTGTTTGAATTTCCTGTAATTAGGCTCCCAGTAACGCCGTAAACATGAATTCTAATCTAACAAGTACATACATATGTACATAGGTACATAGATGTATGTATTCTTCGGCTTTAATAAATTCAGTTTTTTTCAACCCTTTGAAATTAATTCCATTCAAAATCTTTCTTTGCATATAAATATGTAATATTTCGAGACGTATTATAGTTAGTACTAAATTCCATAAATGGAATCAATATTGCAATCCACAATAATATTTCGCATAATTATTTACATTTTTACATTATTGACAGTTACAGAATAATTGTCAACGAGGTTAAAGTTTTATTCATCCTTTTAATAAATCATTGTTCTGTTTGGATCATTGATTTGAATAAATGTTTACCTTAAGAGTGTATCAGTGGTTCCCAAACTTTTTTGTGTTGTAGACCCCTTGCCATGTTTTTCGGTTTTGGGTAGACCCCCTACTTACCTGATATTGATTTTTTGTAAATTTCTAACTGTAGTGAAGTTTAATGTTAAAAACTTAAAATAAAAACACATGTTAAGTTTTATACATTTATTAATTGAATTTAGATTAAAACTACTCGAAATAAAATTTTGTATCTGTTATATAAAATATACGTAACATAAAATAAACTAAGCAATAAGTAAATGTTTTTAGTGAGAAGGATGAACCTGATGATGCTATAATAATAAATTATCAACATTTGGCGTCAATTTTGTAAGGTTTAATCTTAAATCTCCTCGGCTAATGATGTCCAGTTTGTTTCTTTTTTTTGTTAGGAGATTGGTAACAGCGCTGAACCCCCTCCACTAGGTATGACGATGGAAAAGAAATTAAAAATTTCCTCGCTGTATTCCATAATACGGGATAAGTAACGGGTATGTTGTTTTGCAGCCAGAGTTGCTGATATCCGTTGTATGATCAATTTGTGCGCCGTTCAACCAGCAACCCACTTTGGCTGCACCCCCACCCCCAACTACATTTTTTAGTTTTGACAATAGCAACAAAAATGGGGAATGTAACAACTGCATATTTTTATTGTCTTTTTTATTTTTCTTTGTTTTAAATATTCATTGTAAGTAAAGTGTTTGTGTTTGTTTATACCTACCACCGTAATAACTAAAACCAACGCTACATATTTTTGGTCCTTCGAGCCGGATAAGAAAAAGTGAAAACGACGAGAAAAACGACATTCAGCACAGCCCGCCAGGGAAATTGACAAGTAAGTGAGTCTCATTCATTCCAATTCATTAAACCTCTAGTAATATCCTTTCATACGCATAAGTTTTACATTCCTTTCACAAGTTTACATTACAAATAATTACAATTACATTAAAATGAGTGACGGCGAGCAAGAACAATTTGCCGCCATTATTACCGCATCAAATGAAAACGATTTACGAAGTTTAAAGCATAAAAGAGGTGTGATAAAAGGTCACAATACACGATTCAATACGTTTTTAACAAGTTTTGGTAGCAGCCAGCCTACTCAGAGTGATAGAAATCAAATAAAAATTAGGAAAAATAAATTTGAGGCTATCTACGAACAGTTTCAAGACATTCAAACGAGTATTGAGTTGCTCACCGGGGTAACCGACGAAAAAGAGCGGGATGAATTTGAATCATCGTATTTCAGTACATTAGCGCACGCGGAAAGCTACATAATTGAACATAGACATTCAACAAATCAAGTTTCAGTAAAAAATCAAACACATGACGATGATATTAAATTGCCAAGATTAAATCTACCTACATTTGACGGGTCCTATGAAAATTGGCTTTTGTTTTGTGACACATTTGAAGCAATAATCAATCAGAATACAAAATTAAGCAATGTAAGAAAATTTCAGTATTTGCAAGCTTCATTACAAGGTGAGGCATTAAATGTAGTGAGATCGTTAGAAATTTCAAATGATACGTATGCAGTGGCGTGGAATTTATTAAAGAAAAGATATGACAATAAAAAATTAATGATTTCTACTCATATGAAAGCTATATTCAATATTGCAGAAGTCACAAAAGAATCTCACACAACGTTGAGAAATTTATGTGATTCATTACAAAAACATTTGCGAGCTCTAGAAATGTTAAAGCAACCGGTCAAGACATGGGATTTAATGCTTTTACATATAATGTCAACAAAATTAGATTATAATACCAACAAGGAGTGGGAAACATTAATTTCAAAAAAAAACAGAAGATGATATGCCAACAGTCAATGAGCTAATAGAATTTTTGCATCAACGTTGCCGTTTACTAGAAACTATTCAAAAAACAACAATCGAGAAAGGTAAAAATACAGACAATGACAAAAATCAATCTGTAAAAAGAAAGGCTGAAAGATCAGCTGCATTTATTGCGACAACCGAACAGTGTGATTTGTGCAAAGAAAATCATGCGATATATTCTTGTAAAGCGTTTTTAGACATGTCTACTGCAGATAGAATAGAATACGTCAAAAAATCAAAGAGGTGCTACAATTGTTTGAAAACGAATCATTTCACACGAAATTGCAAAGGCGGAAATTGCAAAGTTTGCAACAAAAAACATGCATCTTTGTTACATTTGGATAGTTTTAAGTCACAAGGAAATCAGAAACAACAAATTGTAAGCACTCAAGTTCAGCCACATAACCAAGCGCAGCAAAGCTCATCACAAGAGCCCGTGCATACAATTTCTTGTCATTCGCTAGAAAGTGCAACCAACCAAACAATACTTTCTACAGCATTAGTCATGGTTCCAGATGCTAATGGTCAAAAAAGGCTACTTAGGGCTTTATTAGACACAGCTTCTCAATCGAGTTTCTTAAGTGAGCAAGCATGCAAAGAATTGGGATTGAAAACAAGTAAGATAACTCACACAGTCATTAGTTTTGGTAATTCCGCCAACAAGGTAAATAAAGAAGCCAACATAACACTATATTCGACTACCAGTGAATATTATATCTCAACAAAGGTTTTGATTGTTCCTAAAATTACAAACAATTTACCACTAGTTAGCATACCCAAATCAGCACTGCAGATACCAAATAACATTGTACTAGCAGATCCACAATTTTGCGATTCATCCAAAATAGATTTACTATTGGGAGCAGCAGTTTTTTATGACCTTCTAATGGCAGGACGAATAAAAGGGTCGAAAAATGCCCCCATTTTTGTAGAGACTACCTTGGGATGGATTGCAGGTGGAAAAACATGCATTACTAACAAGCACCCAAGCGCAGAACAATCTGTTTGTAATTTGACATTGCAGAAGCAAATGGAATTATTTTGGCATATAGAAGAACTGAGCGAGACAAGAACTTGGAGCAAAGAAGAACAAGAATGTGAAGATCATTTTGTGGATAATTTCAAGCGACAACCAAATGGTCAATTCATAGTGAAACTTCCGTTCAATCACAATAAACAAAAGATTGGTGAGTCAAAATCAATGGCTCTAAAAAGATTCCTAACACAAGAACAGAGAATTGTGCATAATAAATCATTACAAGCACAATATTGTGAATTCATGAAGGAATACGAATCCACTGGACACATGACACCTATTGAAGAAATACCACTAGAGCATTATTTTATGCCACACCACGCTGTCTTTAAAGCAAACAGTTTGACAACTAAACTTAGGGTGGTTTTTGATGGATCAGCAGCTAGCTCTACTGGGGTGACCCTCAATCAAGCTTTGAACAAAGGTCCCGTCATTCAAGACGAGTTACTTCAGATACTTCTCCGTTTTAGACTACACAATGTAGTACTGACGGCAGACATTGCAAAGATGTACCGTCAGGTGCAAGTTGACAATCAAGATGCAAATTATCAACTAATCTTTTGGCGACAAGATCCATCTCTCAACCTGCAAGTATTCAAATTGAACACCGTGACATATGGTACAACAACCGCACCATTTTTGGCTGTAAGATGCCTTAAGCAACTTGCCGTTGACGAAAAGATGAATTACCCAGACGCATCAGCCACACTGGAAACAGATTTCTATGTGGATGATCTGTTAACTGGTTGCAGCACTGAACAGGAAGCATTAGAAATCGCACGAGATTTAATGATGATATTGAGGAAAGGACATTTTGAACTCAGAAAGTGGTGCAGCAATTCTCAAGCCGTTATTAGAGAAATAACGAAATCAACATGTAACACCAAATCGTTAGATCACATGGTGATAACAGATTCAGACTCTATTAAAACATTAGGACTGCAATGGAACGTCAAACAAGATAGTTTTGAGTACACAATAAACAAAGAGATGCTGAATTACAACAATATGAGCAAACGCAGTATTTTATCGACAATAGCCCAACTGTATGATCCCATGGGACTCTTAGGACCTATTGTAATGATTGCGAAACTGATTATTCAACAAATTTGGCGACTGAAGACCTCTTGGGATGAGCCAGTACCGATAGAAATATCAAGGAAATGGATAGCATTTATTAATGATCTTCATCACATAAAGCAGTTGCATATACCGAGAAAAATTACAGATTTTAGTTTATACGAAAACATAGAAATACATGGATTTAGTGACGCATCGGAATCAGCATATGGCGCTTGTATTTATATCCGCACAACCAGCATCAGTGGTGTACATTCTTCACACCTACTTTGCTCAAAATCAAGAGTAGCACCGCTGAAGAAAATTACCTTGCCAAGGTTGGAGTTATGCGGAGCAGTTCTTCTTTCGCATTTGGTACAGAAAGTTAAAACTTCATTTAAAATTACCTTCAATCGAACAGTGTTGTGGACAGACTCTACAATAACACTAGCATGGATTCAAATGTGTCCATCTGTTTGTAAAACTTTTATTGCAAACAGAATTAGTACTATACAAAGATTAACCCGAAAGATGTCATGGCGACATATTCCCGGCAGAGATAACCCTGCTGATCTAATATCACGTGGCAAATATCCAAGTGAAATGAGTGATAATTGGAATTGGTGGAGAGGGCCATCATGGTTATTACAGGATGAAACTTTATGGCCTGCACCTGAGCAGAAAGAATCGTGTGCATTCGATGACACAGCATTAGAAAAGAAGAGAGAACAAACATCAACACACGTAACAATAACGGATTCATGGATATTTGACAAATATTCCAGTTTTACCAAAGTAACATCAATTGTAGCATGGTGTTTAAGATTCAAACACAATGCTTTCAATAAGAACGACAAACTTCTTGGACCTCTCAAAGTTAATGAGATGAACTCTGCTATAAACCGCTTAGTTAAGCTTGCACAACTAGCAGAATACTCACGAGAAATCGATGATCTAAAGGTCAACAAGAATATACACAGCAGCAGTAAAATATTGGCCTTAAGACCATACTTAGACAACAACCAAATCTTAAGGGTAGGAGGTAGAATTATGCATGCAAATGTAGCCGATTCACAAAAACATCCATACTTACTACCAACAAAGCTTCCCTTAACAACTCTCATCATCAGGCATACACATGAGCAACAGCTGCATGCGGGTCCACAGGCCACATTATACAACCTGCGTTTAAAGTATTGGATTCCAGCAGGGCGAAGTGCAGTGAACAAGGTACTTAGATCATGCATTACCTGTTTTAGAGTTTCACCTAGGATTATAAGTCAAAATATGGGTAACTTACCTCACAGAAGAGTACAAGAAGCACGACCTTTCGAAGTCACGGGAGTTGACTTTGGCGGACCTATGCTTATAAGAGACAGTCACAGAAGAGGAAGAATTCCCCTTAGCAAATGTTATATCGCAGTATTTGTTTGTTTTGTAACCAAAGCAATCCATTTAGAACTCGTATCTAGTTTAAGCACCGACGCATTTTTAGCAGCACTAAAGAGATTTGTGTCAAGAAGAGGACATTGTAGACACATCCATAGCGATAATGCGACCAATTTTCAAGGTGCAAACAACGAACTAAAGCAACTTTACAAACTTTTAAGCAAAAAGGATACCCAAGACACAGTCTCAAAAAACTTAGCAAAGAAAGAGATCACATGGCATTTCATACCTCCTCGCAGTCCCCATTTTGGAGGTCTCTGGGAAGCTGCCGTAAAATCGGTAAAACGACATGTAAAAAAAGTAATCGGGGAAACAATCTTAACATTTGAAGAATACTACACAGTATTGACACAAATAGAATTATGTGTTAACTCCAGACCCCTTACTCCTTTATCAGACGATCCATCCGAACTAAACGCTCTCACTCCCAATCACTTTCTCCTTGGAGACTCATTTACAGGGTATCAAGAACCAGAATTGACACAACTGAAGCCCAATTTACTAAGTCGATGGCAGCATCTACAACGAATGACGCAAGATATTCGAAAGAGATGGAAGAAGGAGTATCTGTCAACTCTTCAACAGCGATCCAAGTGGAAAAGGAACACACCAATCTCGAAGTCGGAGACTTGGTGCTAGTTACCAACGAGAAGGCAGCGGATACCTGGCCATTGGCACGAGTGATGGAGGTTCATCCAGGAAGTGACGGATTAGTGCGCGTGGCAACAATCAAGTTGCAAGGTGGTTGTGTTACACGAGCTATAACAAACTTAGCAAAATTACCAGTTCAGTAATTTAAGGTTGAAAGTTGAGCTTTCAAGGTGGGCCGGCATGTATGATCAATTTGTGCGCCGTTCAACCAGCAACCCACTTTGGCTGCACCCCCACCCCCAACTACATTTTTTAGTTTTGACAATAGCAACAAAAATGGGGAATGTAACAACTGCATATTTTTATTGTCTTTTTTATTTTTCTTTGTTTTAAATATTCATTGTAAGTAAAGTGTTTGTGTTTGTTTATACCTACCACCGTAATAACTAAAACCAACGCTACATCCGTTTTTAAACTGAACCTTAAGTTCTTCGTTTGTACTTAGTTCAGTCGGTTCCTCTTGTATTATGACATTCGTTTCTTCTATGCCACCATATGGGTTAATTATCTACGGTGGTATTACCATAGTCAAAACATCCTCAAACCTAGTTTCAAAATCTGAATAGAGGGCATTTAAATGTTGAATGTAAGTTGAAACGTCGTCTTTCTGACAGTTTGTCTGTGACAAATTGGGGAACTGCGAAAATTCGTCCCGTCCAATATTTTTTTTACAGTTGTAACATCTTCAACAATTATATATAGCCCAAGATTTGAATTTACAACATTATCCAAAGTCTTACTCATTTTGGGATGAATCCCTTTTAGAATCTGTTTACTCTTGTCTACAATTCCTCTTGGCAGAGTCTCCTGTTTGAGAAATCATGGCGTCAGCTTAGATTTTTTCAGATTCATCTTCGTCTGCAACGTGGTATGGCAGATAGTTTCTTATAAATCTGTCTTGGTCTCAGTATCGGGATTAGCCTCAATTGTTTCGGATATCAGCTTTTTCTGGTACGTCATCTGGTACAACTTCCTGTTCGATTCCTAAAGCATCTTTTTGAAATCTGGAGCACGTCAAGATAGCCTCTTCCAGATTAACCGTTTAATTTAAGCTAAACTGGATTTTACTGTTGCTTTGTATAATTATGCAGTGTAATATAATGTAGTTTAAAATTAAATTTTACAAAATATCATTCTACATCAATCACAATTTTCAGAAGCGAAAATCAGCATTTTAATTTTAAAAAAACACCCAAATCTCAACTAAAAATTATTGTTGCGTATTTTTGAAGAATTTTTATTTTCTGGTATATTCAATCAAAGAAGGATCAACTAAAAATCAATTTGTTCCAAAACACAATTAGTTACACAAATAGAGTAGAAATAATAAAAATTATTTCCCCGCGGGTTCTACATATTTGGCCTGTTTCAATGAGGTCCACCTGCAATATCCTACATTTAAAACCAGGTGTTTTGCAATTACATCTAAAGAACAAAAGGCATTTGTCAAATGTTGTCTTCATGATTTCACTGGATGCATTTGTTGCTTCATAACATTAGACTTACTGTCTTCCATAAAGTTCTATTCACCACCTTTTCTTGCCAATTTCTAACGCCTGTATTTTCCCGATCCCTGACTACATCTTTCATCCACTTTGTCCTAGGCCAGACTTTCTTTATCATCTGTACATCATACAGAGTAACATGATGCCTCTATAGCAGAGGTTCCCAAACTTTTTTGTGTCGTAGACCCCTTGCCATGTTTTTTACTTACTTGATATTGCTAACTGTATAGTGATGTTTAATGTTAAAAACTTAAAGTAAAAACACATGTTAAGTTTTATACATTTATTAATTGAATTTAGATTAAAACTACTCGAAATAAAATTTTGTATCTGTTATATAAAATATACGTAACATAAAATAAACTAAGCAATAAGTAAATGTTTTTAGTGAGAAGGATGAAGCTGATGCTTTAATAATAAATTATCAACATTTGGCGTCAATTTTGTAAGGTTTAATCTTAAATCTCCTCGGCTAATGGTGTCCAGTTTGTTTCTTTTTTTTGTTAGGAGATTGGTAACAGCGCTGAACCCCCTCCACTAGGTATGACGATGGAAAAGAAATTAAAAATTTCCTCGCTGTATTCCATAATACGGGATAAGTAACGGGTATGTTGTTTTGCAGCCAGAGTTGCTGATATCCGTTTTTAAACTGAACCTTAAGTTCTTCGTTTGTACTTAGTTCAGTCGGTTCCTCTTGTATTATGACGTTCGTTTCTTCTATGCCACCATATGGGTTAATTATCTACGGTGGTATTACCATAGTCAAAACATCCTCAAACCTAGTTTCAAAATCTGAATAGAGGGCATTTAAATGTTGAATGTAAGTTGAAACGTCGTCTTTCTGACAGTTTGTCTGTGACAAATTGGGGAACTGCGAAAATTCGTCCCGTCCAATATTTTGCTTCATTAGTTTAACTTTGGCAAGAAACGCTGATAAGATGGACTTTGTTTTAATCAAATTTAGACTGTCGCCTTGTAACTGCAAATTAACCATATTAAATTTTGTAAACAAATCTGTTAAATAGGCGATGTCTGTTTTCCTCTTCAATAAATTGCCTTTTAAAATGTTACCTTTAGTATCCAGAAATTCTAAAATATTCTCAAAAAATGCAAAAAATCTTGTCGAACGTAAGCCTTTCGACAGTCAGCGTACTTCAGTGTGAAGGAGTAATTGATGGAAGTGTTCGTCATTTTCTTCACACAACTGCGCAAATAACCGCGTATTCAATGCGTTGCTTCGAATTCGGTTTACTGCATCATTGAATTGAAGAGATTCATGCAATCTAACACTCAAATTTTTAGCAACTAAATGTTGTCGGTGGATGACGCACATGTATTGCTAACATCCCTGACACATTGGCCACCATGGCAGGTGCTCCATCTGTAGCTACTGATATTATATTTGATAAAGGGATTGCTTTTTCAATGAAGTAATCCTTCAAAACATGAAATATTGATTCACCTTTAGTGTCTGTTGTCAAAGTTCTTGCGAAGAGCAGTTTTTCGTAGATTTTTTGATTCATAATAAAACGAACATATGCCAATAATAATGCTGCATTACCAGGTAAAGTTGACTCGTCCAGTTGTATAGAGAAATGGGTCGTTTGCAAATAATTACACAAGAAGCTTTCAATATCAGAACTCATTTCATCAATACGCCTTTCAACAGTATTGTTGCTTAAGGGAATTCTTTTAATGATATCAGATGCAGGTCTGTGTAAAGCAGTTTTTAAAACCTCTTCAACGGCTGGAAAAATTAACTTTTCTCCGATAGTATGCGGTTTTCCGGATTTTGCTATAAGTAGCGAGATATTGTAAGACGCCCGCAAACCATCGTCGTTTCTTTGTGACGTCGAAGCGAACATTCTGTCCAGTGTGGGTCTCTTCTGAAGTTTATCTTTGAGTGTTTGAAAGTATTTCAAATTTTTATCTGTTTTATCATGGTGACATCTTCTCAGATGATCCTGCAGCTTAGATGGTTTCATAGCATCATTGCCCAAAACTTTCTTGCATAAAAGGCACTTGTTGGCAATTGTTTGTCCGACAATGATGGAATGAAGCCAAACTTCAAATATTCAACGCTGTACTGTCTACATTTCTTTTTAGATTCGGACATGGCATCAGTCATCTGTGGGCAAAATTAATCTATTTTAATAAGACATCAAGTCAAGCAGCTGTATATTAAAAAATCAAAGTCAAATTTAAATCGTATGGTCTTAGATTTTATGGCAGGCGTAGGTGTACAGCCATTATAAATGAATGTGAGAAGCTGTACAGTTGTTGATTTCTTATTTTCTTAATTTATCTTTCAAAGTGGTAACACATTGTATGTTAATAATAAAATACATGCGTAATATGTATGTATAGTTGTCTTTTTTTAGATTTTTCCGAAAACATTCTGTAATCCGAACATTTCCTTGCAGCAATTACTTCGGATTACGGAGATTGCAGTGTAATTATAATACCGATTGCTTAAACTTTCAAAAAGAAACTATTGAGGAGTACTCGTGTAATTTTGCATGATTTAAATATTAAACTACTAATAACTGAAGTCATGATTGGCGTAGTTTATCTATCTTTGCTAACTACGAGTACAAAACTAAAATTTAATAAAAAATAATGTACTTACTGTTCTCCGGCACTCTCAAGTAAAATAACACTGATTCATTATAATTTGTGTGATAAACTACCAGTTTATATTTTTTTTAATATTTTCTATCACTTTCCATTTCAAGATTCAGGAAAGGAATGTGACGAATTCGACAAGTCAGTGCAAGTTCGCGAAGCTCTGAGACTGCGCGTATGCTTGTAACAAGATGATACTGGTATATCGTTATGTGCAGGGTTTTACAAGTTCAAAACTTGTAAAATGTAATGTATTGCGACCACAAAGCGAATACCTGCATCCTACAACTTACACAATTTTATAAACATATATAATAAATTTTTACTTCATAGGTACTTCTTCTTCGTCTATGACGTCTTTCCAAGATAATTGACTCTGGTTTCCGTAGTAGCGGTGCAGTTAGATATCATTTATTCAGAACTTTCATCCTCTGTCCCGCAGAACCTGCAGTCGCTATTTTGTTTGAGGCCTATCCTTGACATGTGTTCTCCAAGGTGACAATGCCCTGTAAGAAAACCTGTGAGGATTCGTAGTCTGTTTCTATCTAATTATACATGCAGTTTCAGGTTCACCAAAGGTATTAATGCGAGTAACAGCCTTTATACTTTCAATTGTCTATTTCGGGTAATTAGGAACGACGTCAAATTTGCTGAAGCTAACAATTTGAACCACAATTTCAACAAAGAAATACAACTGGCAGGCAAAGACTGGTACTATTCTTTCATATCTATAGACATTCGTCCATCAGCCTACGAACTCCAGAAGCTACTTCACTAAACAGAATTACAGCTTTTAATGCCACTGAAGTTACCCTGTTTTTGACCAACAAGAAACCCTCCAAAGAAAACACAATTTTCCTAGCCATGATATTTTTAAAATCGATGAAACAGGCATTAGGACTGTTCAAAAGAATTCAAAGATGTTGGCCCCAAAAGGCTTGAAACAGGTAGCAAAAGCGACCAGTGGAGAACGCTGTATAACAACAACTGTTGTTTGTGCTGTCAGCGCTAATGTACCCTCATGTTTATCTTAAAAAAAAAGAGAATGAGCGAACTATTACTTAAAGGCTGCAATAGGGATATGATTGCCACGGTTTCTGATTCTGGTTGGATAAATTAGTCCATATTCGTTGATTATTTGCGACACTTTATTTATTTTGTAAAACCTACCAAAGAAGATCCAGGGACACCTTATGTATCCCACAAAATGCAGCCACTAAATCTGACAATCAGTTCACTGAAGATGGCATACAAGCGGGAATGCGAGTTTCTACATGGTTGGCAATCCTGGTAAACGAATAACTCAATAGGAGGTTGGAGAACTTTTTACGAATGCGTTTAACAGAAAAGCTAATATCAGCAAGGGAGTCAATGGATTCAGAGAAGCGGTAATTTTTCTTATTGGTACGGGCAAATTCAAAGACTGCTTCGAAAACTTGTCATTAGACGATTCCCACGTCAGTCAGATTCAAGAACTTACTTCAGGTCATATAGCTGAGAAAACTTTGAGTGAAACCATAGATACAGTCAGTCAGAGTCAACTACCAGCTCAAGATGCCAGTTCAATTTCTGGAAATGAAATTGATTTGGGCATGACCATGAATACTACTCCTTCATCCATGCCTGTGCCTGTCAATGTACCTATCATTCCTAAAATAACAATTTCCAAACGACAAAATAAAAAACATTGTCAGATTTTGACCAGCACACCTATAAAACATAAAAACAAAAAAGATAAGTCGAGAGGAAGATTAAAAAAGAGGAAGTTTCCCCCGCAGATTGATCTCAATTACCCTACGCAGTATCGGGTAAAGGGGAACGACGTTGGTTCTCATTCTGCTTCGAATTTTTATTAAATTGTTCATTTCGAAGAATTTTGTTGCCAGTATTAGATTACCGTTAGTAGATTAACAATGTTACTGTTGTAATTAAAGTTTTTTAGTATTGTAAGTTATTATATTTACCCTACTTTCCATATCATTTTTGGTTTATAAACCACCAGTAACTTGATACTTATTTAGTTACAATTACTAACGAACGAGTCACAATGGTACATTTTTTTTTGAAATATAAATATTGAAAAACAATTAATAAAAGACTGTAATTTTCTTTTATCAATTGTTTTTGTATTTTTTGAAAATTTTGGACCAAAATCTCATTGTTGTATATGGAGAAATATATTTTTCATTTTCCGCATTAATAAACATCGAATAAAAATTGAATAGATTGCATAATAAAAGTCCATTGTTATTATTTTTGTATAATCTCTGAATGGAATTTTATCGGACGATAGACGAAACTCACACTAAATTTTGAGTTATTGATTCTATTAATACGACAGCATAATTATTATCCAGTGTTATGCCACGATTACCTGAATACATCGAAAAATCTTGGAGAAGAAAACTGATTGTGAGTCAGGGATTGCAACTTAATAATATTATTTATTTGATGCAAATCTATATCATAGTTCATAACAATCACTGTATCGGCAAAAGTTCTAACAAAATTTTTTCACTAAACCTAAAACCTAACACATCTAGACGTTGTACCATCGCTGTGGTTTTTTTTTTGGTATATTTAAAACCTTTAACGTTTCATCTTTCGCTATTAAATTCTGAAGTTCAGCAAACAATGTCCAGTCTAAGAGTCAATCCAACTCCCTCTGAGGCTGCCGTGCCACCCCCCTAGGGTGTCCTGTCACCCCCTTATCCTGCTGCAGCCGTGCCACCCTCCGATCCGCGGTGCCAACCCTCCGATCCTCTGAAAATCTTACCAACCCCTCTCTAATGCAGAATTTACTACCCCGACGTGCCTCGTGCGCCTGGACCATCCCCTGATGCCCGAGGCTCCCGTACCACCCTCTTGTCCCCTCGAGGCACCTTCTACCAACCTCCCGGTCCCACTGAGGCTCCCTTACCACCCCCCGGATCAAAAGTACACTGTTGGGTGGAAGAAAAACATCAGTTAGCCAGGTTTTGAAATGACTTGAGGTGAGCTTTCCAGACATCGGGGAAGAAATATATACATTTACAGGCAGAAACAGTCCAAATGTATTTGTAGACTCCTTTAATACTAGAAATAGTTGTGAAAGTTACCGTCCATCTGCAGAAATAGCTGACAAAATGGTGTAACTATTGTAGAGTCCAAGGATTGCAAAATACCCTTAACAGTTTTCTGACTAAATCCACCAATGTCCTGCTTCAAAGGATTCGTGTCCGATTTCTTCTTCAGCTTCTAGAGCTCACAGTATAATCGATAAGCCACGTATTATTAATTGTTTATTACTACTTCTCAGATTTATTATGCATCATGGTTTTCTACACAAAAGCGATCTATTTTTGATGTAACAGGATAAACAGAATTATGGAAAACGTAGGGGGTATGAGGTACCCCGTCCCCCATCATTAGCGTTTTACAAATACAGGTTTCATAATCCTTTAAACCATGTAATATACTGCAAAATTTTGTTAAAAAAATGTTTTAAGATCTGTTATAATTTCGGAGATATTAGTAAAAATTTTGGGACCAAAAATCGAGTAATCGGCAATTCCAGAACTTTTGACATATCTATGTCAATTCAGATTTAAAAGTATCCAACATTACACGTTGAGATCTATGACTTCACACAAGATTATATTCAGGGATTTTACTTAACATTGTCCAAAATTTCGCTTATCTTGCAGACCTAGTTTCGGAAACACTTCCTTACCACTACTTTTGCACAAAATTGCATCAGTGCTAGTTCATATTGGTCTAACAGGAAATGTTAATAATACAACAGCTATAATATGTTTAAGTAATTTTATTATAGACATGAATCTCTTCTATATTTGAAATTTTTTATAGAAATTTTGATCTAAAATTCTGGGTCTGAAATGCTTATGAAAATTGTGGCTGGGCTTTATCTTACTTAACAATTTATCCTGAAAAAAAAGAGAAACTTATATTTAAATAAAAAAAAGAGATAAAGTGCACTCACGAAGAAGTTCCTGACGACCGGGCTTTCGGCCATTATTAATATCGGCAGTAGAGCGAAGCATATAAAATAGATCCTCATTATGTCAGTTCTAAAGTGATCTTGGAACTGAATCTGTTTATCTTTATGTATGAATTAGTTTTTTATAAATTTTATTATAAAAATCAAGAACTACCAAAACATAGGCACGTGTTTAATGTTGGTAGTTGTGATAGAACTAATTTTCCTTTTGTTTTTAGATCTGTTATCGTGCATGTGTTTAATCATCGCTATAAAATTTACTACCTGATAAATTTTAATTAAACTGTTTATAAAAACATTAAGGGACATAAAACAAATTTTTAATAAGACATCGGTATTGAAAACAGAAAGGTGGCATATAATATGCATTCCAATTTCATAGGTCAATGGGACTACAATATGTGATTAAATAATGATGATCATGCAGAGTAATTTATCTTTGTTGCATTTAATTGTTTTGTAATTACCGATAAAAATATAACATAAGCAATACTTTTAGCGTTTATATAGGAAATTATGAAATAATGAATTGGCATTTAAGAATTATTTTCTGTTCATAGTAAATTATGAACAGAGAATTTTATCAATAGTTATAAATTGTTACCAAAAGAAAACGATTTAAATGAATACACAGGTCAATAAAATCGAATTTCGTGCAGACATAAAACACTTATGGATGGCCGATCTTCCAGGAGACTACATTAAAGAATAAAAATAAAGAACCACACCAATACCGTCTCTTTCTTGTCGATTCCGGAAACATTTCAGGTCGCTCTCATATCACTTATTGTTAGTAACAACTATCTGAAAAGTAAGAAGGACATACTTTTATAGCACATTATAAACAAATAGGTATTTTGCACATTACACGCAATGTATTTGTTTTGTGGTCTTTTTTTTTCCTGGACAGATTGTACGTTTTCTTTTTGTTACCTTTTGCATTGGTATAGGATTTGGTGTGTCTTCTACAGTTACTCCAAGAATATTTGCTGCGAGGCAACGAGGTTAGCGAGATACTTTTCTATTATAAATTCTTGGTTTGATGTGTGTAGTGTACACTCTGTTCCAAAGTTAATGTCGCTCCCAAGGCTAAACAAACCCATAATCCAATACGATTTTTCGTTGGTGAATACTAATCTTGTAAATGCGGTGCAAACCAAATATCGATTAAACTTCATGCATCTAATTTGCAGTTATAACGTGTTTTTCGGCACAGGGGGTGACATTAATTTTGGAACAGACCGTACAGGGCAACCAAAATTAAGTGTTCACCATTGATAACTTTGTTATTATTAAAGATACAAGAATGTTCAAATTAGCAAAGTTGTAGTACTTTTAACGCTCTTTAAGATGGAGGAATAAAAAAACAAACGAGCAGCACGTTTTCGAGTTTTGCCGAAAAACATGATTTTTTCAACTGGAAACCCCTGTATACTATATCATTTTCTGCTAGAACTTTAATTTTTAAACTTAGCTGTTTTTGTTTATTCATTATAACTTTTGGAGTACTAGAAGCATTTTTTAATCAACTGCAGAAGACGACGAGTACTCCCGTGGCACATACTGAACAGCATGAAGAACGTCAATCAATTGCTGACTACCTCTGATTGGAAACTTTCACAAGAAATCACCAGAATTCAAACCAGCTGTGTCCTCCTGATGATGTTTTAAAATATATAACGAAATATTGAGGATTCTATGGAAAATTGAGTAGTTTGATCTAACAGACCGAATACGCATTAATTTTTTTATATTCCCCTACGAAGTCCGGCCGGTACTCTTTTTGCATTATCATTCACAGATGGGTTTTTATCTCGACATTGCCAACACCTACGGTTTCCAAACCATGAAAGACATGAAACATTGGTCATTTTAACTATCAAGTTGGCGATCCAGCTAAACAGGATACATTTTTTAACTAACTGCAGAAGACGACGAGTACTCCCGTGGCACATACTGAACAGCATGAAGAACGTCAATCAATTGCTGACTACCTCTGATTGGAAACTTTCACAAGAAATCACCAGAATTCAAACCAGCTGTGTCCTCCTGATGATGTTTTAAAATATATAACGAAATATTGAGGTTTCTATGGAAAATTGAGTAGTTTGATTTAACAGACCGAATACCCATTAAATTTTTTATATTCCCCTACGAAGTCCGGTCGGTACTCCTTTTGCATTATCATTCACAGATGGGTTTTTATCTTGACATTTCCAACACCTACGGCTTCCAAACCATGAAAGACATGAAACATTGGTCATCTTTAACTATCAAGTTGGCCATCCAGGTAAACAGGAAGCATTTTTTAACCAACTGCAGAAGACGACGAGTACTCCCGTGGCACATTCTGAACAGCATGAAGAACGTCAATCAATTACTGACTACCTCTGATTGGAAACTTTCACAAGAAATCACCAGAATTCAAACCAGCTGTGTCCGCCTGATGATGTTATAAAATATATAACGAAATATTGAGGTTTCCATAGAAACCTCATACCCATTAAATTTTTTATATTCCCCTACGAAGGTCGGTACTTCTTTTGCATTATATATATATATATATATATATGACTAAACATTCCTGGTGGAATTGTAGTCGCTCTGGAAAAAGTTTCCTGGCCAAAAAATGTAGTGGGAACGATGGACCAAATCATTTCACTTCCTCAATTCGTCATCACAGGTTGTTGTGTTTCTTAGCTTGATCTCCTATCCTCTTCCATTCATCTCTATGCTTCAATTTTTCTCTCCATTCTTGGATCGTCATAGTTCTTATGTCACTGACTACTTAGTCTTCCCACCTCAGTTTTGGTCTCCTTCTTGATCTGCTTTCCTTGGGTTTCCATTTCATTATTTTCTTTATTACCGAGTTTTCTTCTCTTCTGCACACATGTCCGTACCACTTAATTCTTAGAGATTTTATTATTCTAACTATGTTTTCTCCCTCCAAGATTTCATTTATCTCATCATTTGTTAGACGCCTATATTGTTCTTCATTTATTTTCTTTCCTCCGTAAATCTTGCTTATTATTCTTCTCTCAAAAATTTTTAGTTGCTCTTCCTCTCTAAGTGTAAAGCACATGTTCTCTGCTGCGTATGTTAGTATTGGTCTTACTGTTGTCTTATACACCTTTACCTTTGTCTTCTTACTCAGGCTTTTGTTTCTCATAATTGTCTTTTGTCTGTAAAAAGCACTGTATCCTGCCTGTATTTTCTGCTTAATTTCCATGTCCTCTTCGTTCTTGTTACTTATAACTACTCCGAGATATTTGAAATACTTCACTTCTTCGAACGTATATTTGTTAGAGGTATGGTTCAGTAGAATATACCACGTGTTAGGACGAATACCTTTAATCTAAATAGTACAGAGACAAAACAATACATGCAATACTATTTTAAATATAATTACAACTACTGTCACTGTCATCAGTTCATGGATAACACAACCGTCAAATCTCGCATCGTATAATGCTACACTAAAATAACGTGCCATCGAAAAAAAAATCATAATTGGTGTAGGCTATGTAAATGTTTTTGATCGTTGCTTTAGCCACTACCACATAATGACATGTATTATTTGACATTTTATTGTAACCAAAGCATTCCAAAGTTTATAACCTCAAATTAAATGTCAAAGAATAAATGTCATTATGTGAAAGTGGCTAAAGTAACAATCCATTCACATAGCCTACTCTAATTATAATTTTTTTCGATGTGTCTATACTTAATTCACTAACAATATTTATCTATTTTGATTGCATCGCTAGTATTCGCCTTGCCACTTCTCGTAATGCCCATATACTTCGTTTTGGTTTCATTGATTTCCAATCCTCTTTTCCGAGCTTCTTTGCTTATTGTTTTTACAGCTTCCTCTAAGTGTTTTATATCTCTTGCCACTATTGCGATGTCATCCGCGTATGCCACTAGTTGTATGGATTTCTGAATAATTGTTCCCTTAAAATTAGTTGCGCTTATTGCCCTTTCTAATGCTATATTGAATAACGTTGCTGATAAACCATCCCCCTGACGTACTCCTCTTTCCATTTCTATCTCATTTGTTAGACCGCCGCTCTTGATCTTTCTAAAGTAATTTTGATCATTCTTATTAATTTCTCAGGTATATTTAATGTCTTTACGTCCTCTATCAGTGCGTCTCTGGCCAGGCTATCAAACGCTTGTCTAAAATCAATGAATACTATGTGTACTTCAATATTTTGCTCATAGCATTTTTCTGTAATTCGCTTAATTGTGTGGATTGCTTCTACTGTGGATCTGCCTTGCCTAAAACCATTCTGGTATTCTCCCAATTCGGTTTCTGTATATTTCTTGATGTTTTTTAGCATTCTATTTCCACACCTCCATTCGTCTGCCATAGTTTCTTGTCTCCAAATTTGAATCATTAACCCGTATAATCTTTCTCGAAGTTCTGGTCCTCCGCTCGTTATGAGCTCACTGCATATGTTGTCCGGTCCTGGTGCTTTTCCTTGTTGTAGGTTTTTTAGTAATTCGTTGAATTCCTCTCTTGATTGTTCTGTTGGCTCGTCTTTTAATTCTATACAGTCGTCAGTATGTTCCATGTTTTCTATACGCACTCTCGTTGAATTTTGTTTTATATACTCTTCCCATTCTTTTTTATCTACCGATTAAATATAAAACTCCTATATCTCTTATCACATTCACACATATTAAAATAACATTTATTAATAAGTATTTCGCCTTTATTAATATGAGAACCATTTTTATTAGTAATATTGGTGTCTTCATTTTACAGATTTTAGAGAAAAATCTTAACAATATATATAGATCAAAAATATGGAAGGATTGGATAGATAAGTTAGAAGATTAGTAATATGGGTAATACGGATAATACGGTGCCATAGGGGGACTATCGTTTGGTTCGTTTATTGTATCATATTCTAGAAAATAAAAAGGATAATCATCCTCGTACGCCTGGGTGGGATTCTTGCCAAACGTAAAGCTGAATCCCTTTGAAAAACTGCGAAAAAACCGGTTCTCCTACAAATAAATTTAAGTAGGTAATCATGTATATTTAAATAAACTGAAAAAATAAACTTACAGGACTGCTCTTAACCGGCAAACTTTCTACTGCCACTGAAATCGACACTAAAGCGAAGCATACAATATGAATCTTCATGACGCCAATTTTATAAGCACCTGTTAAGTGCCGGTAATTGCGAGAATGAACTGATTTCCATTTGTTCTCACATCAGTAATTATATCAATACAATCGCCATCATTATCGATAAAAGAATTAAGCGGATAATGAAGGTTGAATTAAACAATTAACGAGGTATATCAAAAATTACAAGGAATGGGAGAAAATATTACTGACTAAAATGACCCCGGTCTATGGTTGTACTAAAGAATGATGTATTTTCAAAAAGAATAAAGAAAATAGTTTTTCCGATAAAAAATTTTTATGGTTGTTTTTATTTATACACTAAAGTTGGGGTCAATAGAAGCACCGGTTTAAAAAGCATGTATATTGCTATTAAACCTATTTTGGGGTGAAAAGAAACACAAAAAAAATAGAAAAGCATAAAATTATGAGAGATTTATTAAAACATTTGCAAAACTCATTATAGACGTAGGCTATACAGTCTTAGAACTATACAGGGTCTTTCACGAAACCCGTTAATTAGAAAATTCACGGAATCTACTTTTAATATAATTCTAAAATTTTGACAGTGCAATTTATGGTATAGGTTCTACTGTTTTAAAATATTTTCAACGAAATCTGACTTCCGGTTATACCGGAAGTAAATAGAAACTTTGTTATTTTCAATACATTTGCATTGGTATAATTTTTTTCAATGCAGTCGATTCTACGCATTCTTTGAAATTATTTTGTATTAGTGTTTCCTATACCTAAATTCAACTGTTTCGAAGATATTTACAATTTTCCTTAAAATTTTGCTACTGCACCATCCTCAAGAAAAATTAATATTGTAAAGCGCTTTGAAGCGTAAGATACCAAACTTCTGCAAACGAAACTAAAGGGTCATAGATACTGACAACTGCTATAACTTTCAACAAAATTTATACAGGGTGTGCAGAAATTAGCAACCAATTCAGATATCTTCAAACATTAATTTTTCCCACAACTTGATTATAGCAAAAATATGCAATATCTGGAACAAGAGGCAACTCATACGAATTGTTGACTTTTTTTGAAGCCTTTGTTCTGACAAAGTTTCCCTCAGTCTTCAAGTTCATCATAGTTAGTTTCAGTTAGACAGTTTTCAGTTTTATTTAGGCACTTTGTGACTTGACCTATGTAATACTTAAGCTTGTTAGCCTTTCCTTCAACTGGAAAACTGACGACCGATCAGGTGTCGGTCTTAATATTTTCTTTAGCTATGTGCGTAACGATTTCGAAAAGTCTTCCATTTCTTGGAATTCCTTTTGAAAATTTATCTTTGGTTTGGTTTTCTTTTTTGGTCTCAAAATTAATATGAAAAATAACGGCCCAGAATCAATTTTTTTGTACTTCTTTGACCTAGGGTCGTTAATGTACTTCAGCGGCATCTAAAGCATAAAATAACAATGAAATAAAATACATTTTGTTGTAAAAACAGTCACTTTTTGTGATTATTTCTATTCACCCCATTTTAGTACTTGCTTTTTTACAAAATAATTTTTTCTCGGAAATAAATTAAAAATGTATGTCTTCGAGAAAAAAACAAAATTCCGGAAAAAACTTAAACAGCGCCCTCTAGCATGCACGTCACTTATTAGATTGGTTCCAATTTGTAAGGATTAGATTGGAAGAAAAAAGATTTGTAATGAACTGAACGTGGGAAAAAGCACACTGAACGATTAGCATCGTAATCTAAAATTTATTGAAGACTTTTGCACTGGACAGAGCGGAGAATTTTGAAAAGTCCTACAAATGAGATGGTTGACGACGCTTTGAGGCTATGGTTTTTACTACGGCTAAGGAGAAGCACACCCCTTTCCGGACTTATTTTAAAAGAAAATGCAATGATTTTGCGCGCAAAATTTGAAGAAAAGGCTGAGTTTGCAGCCAGTGATGGGTGGTTAGCAAGATGGAAGAAGAGATGAGTGAGTGAGTGTTGTAAACATTTGTGGAGAAAAATGCTCCTGCAGCAAATGACTTTGTGACCAAACGAGAAATGATTATAAGTATTGTAAGTAATGCAAGTTCAGCTCCAGGGTTCAAACTCAACAAAGAACGAATTACAGTCGTCATATGTTCAAATGCTTCGTGCACTCACAAGTTGCCGCTTTTAGTGATTGGCAAAGCTAAGAAACCGGATTCAAGCACGTAAATGTGTAAAAGTGGCTGGTCATCCTCTAATATGCCGCACCAAACATTAATACTCCAGCGTCCCTGATGTTGCACTTCTCACATCCAGTGGGAATTTTCGACACACTAGTAATGCAAGTTGATGCAAATTGACGTTACTATTGCTGTGAAAAGTTGCAAAGAATTTGTGACAATCGGCAGATAGTCGATGAGGATCACACCTTGGGGATCCCAAAGAATGGTGGCCATAACTTTTCCGGTCAGATAAGACTCCTAAGACACAAGGAAAAACAAAGACAATACACAAAGTAAGTGCGAATAATTAAGTAGTTTTTAAGTGAATTTGAAAACTTGCAAATGAGGATTTGAGGATCAATCTTATAATACATTGAGTCAAGCAAATGAAGGTAAAAGCAAGATAAGAACATTGAACGAAGTAAATGGGAAAATTTCGATTAATTCCTTCGCAAATGGAATCAGTAGTAGCGACCTGAGAACCATTATAGAAACGAGAAACTATCCAACCCTCAGTGAAGCCCTCCAAGTAGCTTAAGACGAAGATATAAATAATTCAAAACCGGTATTCAACGTTAAGGATATCGATAACAATTAAACCAACAATTAACCATTATGCCTATTTAATATGTGTATTAAATGTTGCAGTATCAAATTTAACGATTAACAGTTATTATTATGACATATTGGTGTGTGGTGTGTTGTTGTTTTATCAATGTTGGTACAGGCAACGTAAGAAAATATTGATCTAATATTACATTTTCAAGTCCAGCCAATATAGTGACAATGGTGGAACATTGGGTCAATATTGTTTTGACAATATTGGCATTTGGTAACCTACAAAATATTGGGAATTTATTAAAGATTGATTAATATTGCCAACAAGAGTCTGTTCGTCCACCATAAACCCAAATATATCGAAGAACAGAAAATCGATACCTACAAGACAACAATGAAGTCTTGTCTTGTGCAGTCAAAGAGGACACAATCAAGTCGCCATCGACATCAGTTTACTAAAGTGATTTGTAAAAAAAATATGTCCTCGGATCCACATAGTAGTAAGGCTAAGTCACCATCAGCGGAGTCACTCGACGTGGACACCCTGTATAAGCTGTATTTTGACAGCTAAAACCTGTCAAATTCAAAATACAGCTTATACAGAGTGTCCACGTCGAGTGACTGCGCTGATGATGACTTAGCCTTACTACTCCACATCATGTTTGAATTCTAAATAGAAAACAGAAAAGGCAAAAGGATTTTCAAATACAATTGAAAAAGTAAAAATTCCGTTTCGTACCATTCATATTGATCGCCTTGAACTACCATACCTAGGTACTACCCTCGAACTCCAAACTGACGTTTCACCACCACTTCTCGATGATGACCTCTAGATTTGTTAAGGCACGGTGGGTTCTGGCTCCCCTAATTTGTTCAAAAAGCTCGTTAAGTTTAAAGCTTAAATTATTAATCTACACGATGTTCCTCCGACCGATATTGACGTACCTAGTCCAGCGCAGCAAAATCACAAGGAAAGAAGCTCAACGTTTTAGGAAAAAGAGTGCTACGCTTTATTGTCAAACCAGCATGGTTCATGACTAACAAACAACTTCACAGGGACCTCTAAATTCCGACTCTGAAGGACTATGCAATGGTGCTGGCAACTTAGGGGAGCTGGACACAGACAAATTCTGGACGCCGATGAGTAACATCGCCATGAACTCAGAAGTAACTCAGACCTATCGCTGTTGTAAGCTATACTCGCTTGAGAGTCATCATATCTGCTGCTAAGTGCCTTGATGGCTGATCCATCATCCGTTTCCTGTGTATCTAGCCTTCAACGTTGTTCCAGTGTAATTGGTGTGTTTTTATGATCCACTCAGGTACTCTACCATGTATAGCAGTCTTGGTTATCGCCAAATCCGATTCAGTTCGAGTGAATATTGTTTCAGAACCCTTTCTTGGCAGCTTGTTTGTTGCTTCGTTGTATGGTATGGTTGTGTTTTGTTTGGCCATGGTTCTCAGGTTTTCCAGACAATTTCAAGCTAGTTTCGGGGTTGTCTTCTGTAGGACCGCCTGGCTATATGAATCATCACTCCTACTCCAGAACCCATCTGCGTACCAGATTTGGTTTCGAATCTCCAGGGTTCTATTTCACTCTCCACTCATCCCAATCTAGCACGACCTTGAAAAATTTCTCGAAGGAGAAGTTTGGGAATCATCGTATCACGACCCACTTCAAAGATAGGGTTTGTGATCTCGGTGTCAACTCTGGCATACCCTGAAGAATTCTGGCATTAGTGCTCGTTTAAACTTGTCTATTATCTGTTCATGATGTTGATTCCATGTTAGCTTCGAGTCTAGAATCAATTGTAAGAATTTAACATCTTGACTGAATTGTACAGTTTCATTACCCAGTATTGGTGGTTTCAGACCATCCCCAGAACCAGATCCACTTACTGGTACTTACTACTAGTCAGGCCAGGCTCTGCTATAGACTATCGAAGAGCTAAGCAATATACAGAAAAGGAGGAAGAGGATTTTTACCACTTGTTGTCGAACGCTAGAGGGTGACTAATTATATACAAATGTACAACTTCTAAAAAAATTAAGTGTATTATCACTAATACTCCTATATTTTTGTTAATTCTAACAGTAGATACATACGTTGGATTGTTTTAATAATATACAGCTATAAATTTTAGTCAGTTTATTATAGACATGAATTTATTAAACATAAATCTATATGAGCCTATTCTAGTATACATCTTTCAACATTTTTCCGATAGTTTTGTTGAAATCCTTGCTGAAAGTATCGTTTAAATATATGCTGTAAGTTTTGTTGAAAGTGTTGTTGAAATATTTGCTGAAAGTTTTGTTATAACTCTTGCTGAAAGGTTTGTTGAAATGTGTGTGATAGGTACGGTTGCTCAGCACATATAGAATTCTTCCTGAAATAAACGATTTATATTGAAGTTAACGACAAAAAATTGAACTTACTATGAGGTCCCTGATCCACGAGCCTTCTGCCACCATTAAAATCAGCAGGAAAGCGAAGCATACGAGATAAGTCTTCATTATGTCAATTCTAAAATAATCTTGGAATTGAATCGTTTTTTTTTTAATAAATTTAATGAGTAAAAAGCTATAAAAGCATGAGCACCTGTATAGTGTTGGTAGTTGAATAGAACTAATTTTTATTTTGTTGCTAGATCTGTTATCACACATGTGTTTAATCATCGGTATAAACTTTAATATCTGATAAGTTTGAATTAAATTGCTTGCGAAAGATTGAAATACGTGCATTCCAATTTTATAAGTTAACGGTAGTACAATATGCAATCAAAGAATATTGTTCGTGTTGCATAATTTTTAATTTAGTTCTATTGCAATTAATCCTGTTGTGATTATCATTAAAAATAGAAAATTAAATCTAGGTACGCTAACTATTCAACTATAATTTTGACTAAACAAAGTAACTGGAGAAAACTCAATCAAACTCTATTTTAACTTTACCCTTTCATAATGACCTCCGCAGACTTTACAGTAACAACAGAATTGCCAATTTAAATTTTAGTTTTGCGCCAATTGCTGACGTGGATGTGTTCAAGGCTGTCGGTAGCATTAAGAGCAAGTCTTCGCCATCCAGATCTGCGCGGAAAGCATATTAAACCGCTCACAGGTTAATGGAGTAGTAACAGTAAGCTCATCTAATACAAATAATAACATGATGCTTGAACTTGAGATCCTCATCCATAAATAGACCTAAATTTCTTACATGTTTTTGATGTAGCAGTGGCATATTATTAATTTTTAATACGATGTTAGGAAGGATGTTCGACCTGATTCTAGAGCTACCAAATACTATGTAATAAGTTTTGCTTTCATTTAGATGTTTTTTTGCTGTAATATACGAATTGCTAAGATCACGGTTAATATCATCAACTGCTGTACGAACATCATCAACAAAGAAGGACTTATATAGTTGGGAGTCGTCAGCATAAAGTTGAAGTTTACATGTGAAATTGTGGAAAAAGAACATATGTGCAGTATAAATCGAAAATAGCAATGGACCCAATATGGATCCTTGTGGAACTCCCACTGGTATCATCGCCCATTCAGATACATCACCACCAGCCAACACAGCCTGTTTTCTGCCAGACAAGTAGGCTTGGAAGAAACAAAGTGCAACCTCCCCCAGACCAATGTAGTGAAGAATAGCTATCAAGAGATCATGATCGATTCTGTAAAAGGCCCTGGAGAAATCCAACAGTACCAATATTGTAGACTTACCACTGTCACTAGCAGATATGATTTCATCAACAATACAGGCAAGAGCAGAGGCGCAACCGAATCCTGGCCGGAAACCAGATTGGAATATAGGTAGTAGATGAAATGCAGTAAGATAATTACGCAATTGCCTATCAACGATCTTCTCCAATACCTTCGAGCGAACGGACAAGATCAGCAATAGTGATAGCATTATTTTTCTTTGGAACAGGGATAATATGACCTTTTTTCCACTCGGAAGGGAAAACTCCAGTTTGAATGCAAAAGTTAAAAATATGTGTTAAGATTGGCAGAATGGTAGGGCAGCATAGTGACAGCATTTTTAAAGAAATGCCATCAGCTCCAACAGAATTCGAATGGATAGCAGAAATTGTGGAGGCAACTTCAGACTCAGTGGCATCATTGAAAGTGAAGTAGCCAATACCTGGTTTCACATTGAGCTTATAGAAGTTTAAAACGTGGGGATCGGGAGACAATGATGAATGCGATGCTGAAATAAAATGATCATTTAAACCACCCACATTTAGGAGGTGAGATGGCACAGCAGAACTTTTTTTGTATCATTAAATCGCGTAAGTCATTCCAAAGTGTTTTACGATTAGAATTTTCAAATCTATGTATGTTGCAAATAGGCTTTCTTCTCACGCTTAATCGCTATTGTAGTTAGATTTCTAAGGGACCCATATTCATTCCAGTGAGCAGACGAATTACTTAATCTAAACTTTTTAAGTGCTTTATCCCTAAGTGACATCATTAATCTAATGTTGTTAGTAATCTAAGGTGCTGGCTTGCGAGCACCTGCCGTAATGGTGACAAAAGGAGCATGAACATCAAACAGCATCCATCGATAGAATCGATCTCAACAATAGTATACCAGGGGATACTTCCCAGATGTTCTCGGAACAAGTCATAATCAAAGTTGCGAAATGTACGAAGAGTGCGCTTAGCTACTTCAACAGGAACAGTATGTACAATATCAATGCAACAGCTAACCAAACTATGATCAGATAGAGTTAGAGAATCATCAATCGAGCAATTCGCCACGATAAGAACATCAGATGCAATAATTAAATCAAGTAGTGAAGCGGAATTAGACGTTATTCGGGTAGGGTTAGTAATCAACTGTTCCAATGAATAATATAATTATCAATGCACGTATTCACATGAGCCAATCAGCGCGTAGCACGGCCTTTCCTCTCCGCTAACGGGATAAGAGTGGGGACCCCTCTTGAGCGGATGTAAGTGAATGTTTACGTTACCCGACCGCGGATATAGACGAGGTTCCAGTGTAGTACATTGTTGTAGGTATTATATAAGTAAGCTGCCTCTTCGAGACATTTCATTGCTCTATAAATAATGGCTGATTGAACACGGCGCAGCATGTCTTCGTCTATGATTGTTACCACCTCATGTATACAGATCGTTGCATCGCAAGTGCCGTCAAACGCTCGCTCCGATTGACGTGTTACTTCGTTGAGCAGGTCTTAGCGTTGTAGTATGTATGTATGTACATACATACGTGCATAGCTGCGCCGGTGGTATGAATTATACGTAATGTAGGTAGACTCATATGATAAAATTTTCTTTAACGTGCACAATGTGCCCGCTGTTTTTATCCTCATAAAAACTAAATATGTAGTTATAACAAGAATAGCAAACTTGTGCACAGAATATGTATTGTAAGAAAATGTTTATGACGAATGAAAAATGTAAAATATTAAAGCAATGTGGAGAATAGTAATACTATGTATTATCACAACAATTCACAGTAAAATAATGAAATTTAAATTCTGTAATTAGTAGCTAAATAAAAAAATGAATATTCTCATATTTGCAGGAATAAACGTTAAAAAAATATGCATATGTTACAACAGAAGGAATCTATTATTAGTCATAAATTATTATTTTATAAGTTAACATAAAAGCGACCACTTTTCTAATGCATTAAATGCCCGAAACGTCTTCCGGTCGCCTCAAAGCAATATGCTAAACGATCATAGAAGCCTCGTTGCGCATTCTGTAAAATTGCTGGAGGAATGTCATCAAAAGTGTTAATAATTTTTTGTTGCAATTCTGCCAAATTGTTTGGTCTATCGTTTTCAAAAGTATAGATCTTAGTTTTCATGTATCCCCATAAGAAAAAGTCATTAGGGGAGAGATCTGGTGATCTAGGTGGCCAGCGAATAGTTCCCCAGGTACTTAGAACACGGTTTGGAAATACATTATGAAGATATTCTCGTACAACTCTACTATTATGAGCGGGACACCCCTCCTGTTGAAACCATATGTTATCCAAGGTGAGCGCCAATTCGTGGAGGCGTGGGATAATTCGATTCTGGAGCAAGTTAAGATACTTCTCGCCTGTTAAATTGCCATCTATAAAAAATGGTCCAATTTTATGCTCTCCCGCCCAAACGTTTAATTTTTGGGGATACTGAGTTCTAGCATTGTATGTTAGGTGCGGGTTTTCGCTTGCCCAGTGTCGAGGTACTGCGGGATTATGTCTTCCGTGCAACGGGAAAGTACTTTCACCCATAAATAATATATTTGCAATAAAATTTGCGTTTTGATTGCAAATATGCATCATATTTTCGCAAAATTCCATTCTCTGTTCTTCATCTTCGGGAAATATTTCATTTGTTTTCTGTAATCTGTAGGCATGGTATTTATTTTTCTTTAAAACACGGCATACTGTGCTTTTAGAAATATCCAGCTGCTAACTAATACCCAATGAAGATATTTTCGGGTTCTGTTCGACACTGGCACAAATTAAAAGATATCTTTCGTCTTGGCGAACAAATGGCTGCCTATTACGTTTGTGCTTGTTCGGCATAATACAGCCCAATCTTTCAAAATTATTTATTATTCGCTGAATTGTTTTTAGAGCGGGTCGTGATTGATAATTCTCATAAAAGCGCTCTATTATTTGCCTTAAGGGTATTTCTTGATGATACCACTTAATAATTTGTTTTCTTTGAACTAAATTATAAACATCCATTATTTTTATAACATATATGTAAATACCAAAGTAACAAACTAAATAAATACTTATGTATGTATCTTACACTAAACTCTGCAGAAAACCTAATAGAAACGACGACAAAACACTAACTAAACGAATATGTTTAGCAAAAATGCTTGAAGAATGAGACAATTAACAGATTAGGATATAATAAGAAAATGCAAATGAAAAGAATATTGTTTCAACAAAAATAATAAAAAAATGAAAATGTAATAAAATATCGCAAAGCGCTAGAACATATGAGACAACTACCTTCTACAACGCCTAACTGGAGACTGCAAATATCCAAATATTCATACGTATTCTCTGCAACATCTATCGGCGCCGGTGCGGCATATGGACTTAACTAAGACATACCGTTCAACTATCGATTTAATATTTTGACGGCACTTGCGATGCAACGATCTGTATACGCTGTATTAAATCTACATTTTCAACAGGCGTCAAACACAACGGTGTTTATCAAATAACCCCACAGAAAGAAATCGAGTGGCGTTAAGTCAGGACTTCGTGGAGGTCATGCTACCCTACTTCCGCGACCTATCCATTTTCTTATATATCACAGAACAACAAATTTTCATTTTTTTTAGTTTTCTTTATGAATTATATACAAACTTATTTTGTTTTATATTCCTAATAATTATTATAAAAACAAATATCTTCTATCACGTTTGGTATTATAAACAAATGAAATTCATATTGATCATACAATATTAACATTAACTAAGTTTATGCTATTGTGGGACGTATTTAGAAAGTCTTTCTTTTTACTTTTCTTTTATATTGGGATGTAGAACATTCCGAAATTACAGTCCAAGCAAGCAACTCGCTATTCCAGTTGCCCTGATAGTGTTTTTCAATAGTGGAAATATCCTGATGAAATCTTTCCCATGCTCGTCACTAACATCGCCAAGATTCGGGGGAAAGAAGTTCAGGTGCGAATGCAAGAAATGTATTTTAAGACTCATATTACAGCCTAATGCATGGTAACTCCTAACAAGTTCACTAACAATTTCCTCGTAATCTTCAGATTTTTATTTCCTAAGAAATTCTTTGTCACACTTTTAAATGCATCTCAAGCAGTCCGTTCTAAATCGCTCAAGAGTACGTCAAATTCCCGATCCTGTTGTAACGGATTAATCTACCAAACAACTCGCGGACCTCACACTCAGAGAATGGGAACGCGACCATACTAGCGGGCACACTGATCGTACGGTCGACATCTGTATCGCAAATCGGAATTCGGGAAACTACATCACGAACAGATTCAATAAAAAATTTGTTAAAATATTCGCATATCTGATTGGGATCACTCATTAAGCTACCATTACAGTTCAAAGCGATGTTTTCTTTTTTAGTTGTTTTTCCCGACATCTCACGTATAGAATTCCATGTGGCCCTTATAGAATTAGAAGAATCCATTATTCTTTTTCTATAAAAATTACGTTTGGTATCCCTTAACAAAGCATTATGTTTATTTTTTTCAGATAAATACATTTGCTTCAAAATTGGAAATTCTTTTTGAAGAATATATAGGTCCCTAAGATTATCCCCGGAATGCTTTACCTCATTCGTTACCCATTTTTTACTACAATTAGTTTTACTAATACGACGTTTTAACAAAGGAAAACAATTATTGAAGCATTCCATAAAAAGTTCATAGAAATAATTAAATGCACAGTTCATATCTTTAAACTGAAATAACGCATCCCATGAAGTATTGCTCAACGTATTTATTAACTGCAAAACATTTTTATCGCTAAAACTTCTAAAAATCTTAAATTCCACCGATTCTGCAATATCGGATGAGGGAAGTGCAACCCACATCATCCTATGATCGGATATAATGGTATCCATGATGCCAATATCGCCAATATTATCAATATTCGCAAATACATTGTCGATAGTTGTAAAATTAATACCCTGAACGCGAGTTGGTAAATATACATGACGGACCAAATTGAAAGTAGACATAATATCCAACAAACAACGCAATTGGCGAGAGTCATTTCTGAAATTAACATTAAAATCACCGCCAATTACAATATTACACCCTATTTTGATAACTTTATGTAATAGTCTACCAATATTGTCCAAAAAAACATCATAATCACCCGAAGGACTTCTATAACACACGACCACACATGTCATCATTCCGTTCACAATACCCCTGAGCCCACAAAATTCCGCATTTTTGTCACTAGTAAGATTAGAAAAATCAAGCTCTTCAACATTTAACTCAGCCTTAGACCAAATTGCGAACGAAGAAGACCTAGACGTAATCAAAGCGACGATGATGACGGTCCATCTTTCGACCATTCTGTAGCTTTTTATTATAAAATTAGATTAAATGGAAAAGAAGAAGACTTATGCCATACTGAGTTTTTGAGCTTGCATGGGATTACCAGAGGTCGATTGCGAAGAATACAAGATTCCATCAAAACTTGGATTAGCTCCTTGTGACAAGCGTGAAAAATATGACAATAGCTTACGACTGAAAAAGATCTTCACCTGCGAAAAGCAGAAAAGTTTACCCAGTTAAAGAGACATTACAAATCAGAAGCAAGAGCAGGCAGATGAACCACTGACGTATTTTTTAAAAGTCAGCTATGGTACTATGTCTTTGGGATTCACAACTTAGCTGATGATTCAGTCGTCAATATGAGTCAAGAAATATTTTTTGATATGCAAAGCTCATGTTTTGCTTGCTTCTTAAAAAGTCCAAGACCAATTTTAAGCCTGGGACAAGCCCGTGTTATAGAAATATTGGCTGATTCTCAATATGTCAAAGTTCGAGAAACTTACACTGGCTCATGGACACACTGCGCCGTTCGAAATAAAAAATCTTTAGAAAATTTCATGGATTTGAAAACCTTGCATAATATAAAACTTCCTATCAGTTCTGATAAAATAAAGAATATAAGAACTCTGGCTTGGTAAAGTTTTTTGTTTTCTGGAAACACAGTGATTTTGACAATGGTTATTTTTGATAGAAACCCCTCAAATGTATATTCAAGCGGGAGTGTTAGTACGAACATAATTTGTTAAAGGTGTTAGTTTTTGTTTGGACAAAAAATTTCGTGAAAAACTTTATTAAATGCATACGTTTGATACACACTTATAATTTAATAAAAACAATTATTAACACTATTCGACATCATAGTCCGGTTAGCGATAATCGAAATACTCATACTGATGGCCGGGATGGTCGGGATGGGAATACCAGGGTGCGCCGAAACCTTGCTGGGAGGCGTCGTACCCCAGAAACCCTGCTGAGACCAAGACATTTCAGAATACGGAGGTGGCTGTGAAACTTGGGGGGACGCGTAGGCTTTATAAGCGGTGGACGTTGCGTGCCCCAGAAACCCTGCGGAGTCGTAGACGTTTCAGGATACGAGATAAAGTCCCCGCCGGCCTCGGGAACTGTGGTGGGACGCGTAGATATTATGATCGGCGGATGCTCAGTACTCAAGATACCCTGGTGAAGCGAAGGTATTTCATGGATCGAGGACAACTCCGCGTTGAAAGGATTTGAAGTGGCTTCGGTATCCGTGGGGACATCCTTAATCGCGGGAGCGTCGGTACTGAAGGGCATCTCGAATTCTGTGCTTGCAGTTTTGAAACTGTCCTGGTGTAAATCGTGATGACCTCTCAGCAATTCCTGAAAATAAATCGCTTATGTTTTGTAAACAGAAAAGACGAACTTACTAATATTTTTCGCAGTAAAGGACAGCTTTCTGCTACCATCACCGTCAGTAATAAACCAAAACATGCGATATAAATTTTCATTGTAGCAATTCTAAAATGATTCTAGAATTAAAGCTGTTCCAGTGAAACTAAAATAAATACAACACTACGCTTTTTTGCCAATTTTAAGAATTATTAACTACAAAAACGTACAAGATCACCATCGCTATAAAATGTAGTAGCTGATAAAATTTCATTGCATTCTTAATGTCGAATGGAACCATAAAATGACATTCTCATTGTGCAGACGCCATAAAACGATGGAAATCATGCGTATTTAATATGCCAAGATTATAGGTGGTATATAATGGATTCCATAACACGAAGCGACGGTTCTATAATATATCACTACCGAACGCTATTTGTGTCGGACAATTTATAGTTTATTTCTGTTGTAGTTGATTGTGCTTTAACTAGCATGAAGGAAGAATAGGAAATTTAGGAAATCCACTACAAAATTTTGGAATTTTTAGCTTCTATCAAAGAGATTTCATTTATTATAATTAATGATGAAACTGGATGTGGAACCTAGTGACAATTTTTAGATTAGAGAACACAAAGTAAGGCAAGGGCGAGGGTTTTGCTTCAGTGATTTCTTTTGTCAATTTTTAACCATGTGGGCGTATTATAACAGGTAAATATTATGCAAACTTAGTCTCAAAAATTTGAGAGGCCATCAAATAAACGCGAAGAGGAAAATGGAATCGAGCTGTGCTGTTTCACCAAGACAAAGTTCTGGCACACAACTCTATTTCAATGGCTAACATATGTATACCAAATCTGCTATTCTTCTGATCTCTCTCCTAGAGACTATACCATCGATTTCGAAAATTAAAGGAATATCATCGGAGAAGACATTTTTTAGACGATGAAGAAGTAATTCCAGCTAATGGAGCAAACGACTTCTTCTGAGGTAATCTTGGCATTTAAAAATCGATGCACAAACTACCCTCGTGTATAGCTTCTGACTTATATTGTTTTTTTTTGTTTTAGTCTTTTAAATGTTCTAAGAATTGTAAAGAAATTATTATGTTTGACACGTACATTTTAGAAATTTAGTCTTTTTGATGTTTACTACACTGATTTTGAACTTTGACCTTTTAAAACTTATAAAAATGGGTGGTGTTCCTAATTTGGATATGTAATTTTCACTTCAAACTTGGTTATTTGGTGAGTAAGGAGGGTGATTAAGCAGTTCGAACCGTAATGTAAAACCTGTAATAGTTTCTTCTGCTTGAAGATAATCGATTAAGATAACTTCAAGACTATTCCAAAAAATATATATAAACAGTCGTCATCACTTGCCCAGCCGAAAAAAAAAACAGTTTTTGCTTTTTTTTCAAGTCGACTCCTCCTTCTCAGTCTACTGTTTTTGAAACTCTGAACCCAAAGCAATTGAAACCGTTCATTCGAACACTTTTTTGATCTAACGTGAGCAAGCGCGGCACCCAACGCTTCCTCGAGCCTAAATCTTGATTCAATACGTGACGAACACGTTCTTTAGACATGTTCATAACCTCTCATATCTCTCTTACATGAATAGGGCTGTCGTTTAGCACTATTTGGCGAACTTTAGCGATGTTATCGTTGGTGGTTACGTCCCGAACTCTTATCGTCTTCCAAGCTTCCACGGACACAAATTTTGCTGCTCAAAATTTCATTTCGGTAAATGATGGTGCAGAGCCTCCGTATTCAGCGTCCAACTCATCCTTAATGTACGCGTATTGCCTTTCAAGAACAAATATTTAATGACAGCTCGATACTCGATTTTGTCCATTTTCTCAAAAACACTCGCACTGATTCACTGAAACGATTGTCCAACAACAATTGCGCGTTCGGAATGGTTGAAATGTTGGTGAGTACCCACTTGTCAATAGATGCCCAACCACATTACCCGGCTTTCATTGACAAGTGCTGCCATCTTTACGTTGTTCATTGCTCATGCCTTCATATTGGCTTTCAGATATAGGATGTTTTTTTCTGGAAAACGCCTATGGACTTGATACAAAATGACAAGATCAAACGGCTATGACACATTGAAAGGTGTCACGCAAGAATCAAGTTTAGGACCATTGCCATCGATGCACTAGAATTACGTCCAAGCTAAATAAAAGTTTTAAAATTCAACCAGGTACACCTATAGAGGTCGATAAGGAGCACATTTTACGTCACGCCGAAATCAATATATGAGTTGTAAACTATGAAATCTACAAAAGCTACAAAACGAATAATTAATTTTGAACATTTGTCACTTGCCAAGTGACATTTAGTGACATATATCCAGAGCCTAATTCAAATTCTGCGTTTTATGCAAAAATGCATCAGGTAAATAACAATATTCGCGCGCTTCAAAATTTGTAATATTGGCGTCAATTTCAACAAGTTGTTGATTTCATTTCTTATTAAAATCGGTCATATTTTATACAGTTATACGTTAAAAAATTCGCTGTTTAAGAAATTTACAATAAAAATACCACATTCCATTTAAATAAATGCAAATTGATTTCGGTATGACTTTATCCACATTTTTATTAAAGTATGCTTCCCTTAGAACTCTATAACTTTACCTGGTCCGATTTTAAATTTCTTATTTAGTTTGGCTATAATTTCAATGCCCCAACCTGTAGAGTGAGCAAAAGACACTCCAGCAGGACGCAAAATGGTTATATCTGATATATTACGTTGGAATTATTTGTACAATAACTTTACCATTTCTAAGGAAAGGAATGGCCAGGCTATACTTAATAGATGGTTACATTACCCGCAACAAAAATCTAAACGCAGTTTTTTTTCACTACTGATAACAGTATTATTAGGCTTCTACAACTCAACCACACCCCTGAACAGGATAAGTACCATGCTTCTTAAAGTAAATAAACTTTAAAAATTTACGTTGAATATATTCAAGACTGTCAATATGTACATTATAAATTAGGAACCACACGATAGAACAATACTCAAGCTGACTCCTAACATAAGCAAAATACAAGGATTTAATAGCGTCAAGACTTATAAAGTCACGGATATTTCTGATTATAAAACCCAGCATGTGAAAGTTGCACTTAGTATAATTTAACAATTTTATTAAGATCGTCCTGAAGAATTAACCAGTCATCATAGGAACTAATCACACGATATAACTTTAAATCAACCGCATACATAAGTGATGAACTATTTACATTACTTATTGTAATATCATTCAAAATAAATTACACAATAAAGGCCCTATTGTAGTACCTTGGGGTATTCCCGAAATTGGAAAAAAGGTGTAAAACTGCATCCACAATACTGTACGACATTTCGACGATTCAAGAGATAACTCCTTTCACAACGAAAGCTGGAATATTATCATGTCCCATTGTCATTTTGGGCTTAAGTTTCTGAGTAGCAGTAAAGATATCCTGCTTGGACACAGTCTTCAAATCATAACCAGTAGAATCCAAGTTACCGTCTCCAACATCACCATTGAAAACATCATCAATCGTATAAACCGAAGTAAAGAAGGTATCTTATCAAAGAAAGTATCTTTAGGTAACCCTAAAGATAAGATACAACCTTTGGAAAAGTCGAATATTTATGAAATCAATTGTAAAGATTGTAATCAAAAATATATTGGGCAACTAGATTTAAAGAGCGTATGGCTAATCTTGGATTTAATAGAATTGACAAATCGAGCGTTGCCCAACACTTTTTTGAAACAGATCACAACATCGATCAAACGAATGTTAAATTAATTAGACAAATAAACAATTGTGGCTTGAAGTGTATTTAATAACGTAATTGTAATAGTATTTATACGCCACGGACCTTAAACGCCTGTTTTATGCCCTTCTAGTTCTAGTTTTTAGTTTTTGGTTGAGAAACTACTCGACTAGCAAACTGCAAATTAACTGAGAATGGACTTCTAGCAAAAAATTACCATTACTTCATTAATCTTTTGCATAAGTAGAGCCCTTTTGTCCACTTGTGGAACTTTGGAACTCCTGGTTTGCTTCAATGCTATAATGTTAATAACAGACTGAGGTGATTACTTATAAAAGAGCTAACTAGCCTAACCTCTTTCGTTATTAAGTCTAAAGTAGAATAATTAAATTCTACAGTAGGAGACTGTTTAAGCCACATCTCCATACATATGATATAGTACTAATGACAACGGCCGTGAAAGCTTACAAAATTCTACGTCACTATATTATAACAATCACATACTTAAAAATTATGAATTTACTACCAGAACGACAACATTCGAAATAGTAGCGAACCAGCGACGTAGGTCACGTGCCACGTAGCGTAACGCCACGTGACCCAGCGATCCGGCTGAACAACCCCGGCATATTTATCACATTAATAAAATCGTGCTCGCCGTAGACGCACATACGCACACACACAACCGCTTATTATTCGTCGGACAGGCATTGCGTATACGCCGTCGCCGTGCCGAATACACATATATATGTACATATAGAGAGAGAGAGAGTAACTTTGGGTATCTGCTTGTGTATATCGCGCTTATTTCGCATGAGTAACTCCGAATACGATCGTAGATTGCGTTGAACGCGAATTGGGGACGAACGACGCTTTGTTCGGCAATATTGGCAGCGTTGGCGACGATACACATTTTACGACATCTCTCTACTATTGTGCATGTGTGTATGGATGTATGTATGTATGTATATGGAAATGTTTTTAGCGATGTCAAAGCGACCGTAATTTTCTGTGATTTATGGTGATTTCGGCGTACTCCAGTCGTATTTTCCGAATGGTTGTCTACGGAGAATTGGTTGCCATTTTTCCATCACCGTCAATCGGTTTAGACATGATTTCTAGAAAATTCTCTTGTAAGAAACGTCTTATACTGGGTGTCCCCATTATATAAAGTGAGCACTAGATTGGCAACTTCGTTGTCATTATCCGTGAGTTGTCACCGTCACCCATCGTTTTTCTGCAACTCAATACAATAATCTGAACCTAACAGGTATGAACATGACCTCGGAAAAGCCCTGATTGTTACTTTTCCTCTTGCGAGTAACATATGGATTCCCTCTATGAAGTGACCAGCAGTAGTCTCCCATCATGCTGACGTTCCATCCACTCTGGTATCTTTCCTCCATGACCTTGATATCCTGGTGGAAACGTTCACCCTGCTCTTCATTGGTAGTTGATGCGGTTAATTAAACACGTTGGGTAACAAAAACAAAGGTGACGCTTGAAAGTTGACAATTAAGGCGATAGCACTCATTTAAAACACTTTTTGTGGATCAATCTTCTGCTATCTGCTAAATAAGTCTACCCCGTGGTTATTTTGGTCGACTCTGGATATTTTGAGGGACTCGCTCGACTACCTAGCACCACTCGGAGCAGTTTTCCGAACACTTTGGGCAATTCTGAACAGACACATTAAGATAACCACATTCTAGGGAGCGTTTTTATATTCGCGGAATGGGGGATAAGGGGTGGAAATAAAAAAACCAAATTATTTTTCTTTTTCAATATATTCACCTGCAAGACGGATACATTTTTCACATCTTTCAATTAATTTATTTATACCCTCATAAAAAAATGATTTCTCTTTATCTGCGAAATACGCCGAAACTGCCTCCTTGACTTCATCATCGGCAGTAAATTTTTTACCCCGCAGCTCTTTTTTCATTTTCGGAAACAGGTAATAATCACTCGGGGCCAGGTCTGCGCTGTAGGGTGGGTGATTCACAATTTCGAAGCCCACCTTATGCAGGGCAGCTAACGCAACGCGGCTCTTGTGGACGGGCGCGTTGTCGTTCAAAAGCAGCACACCTTTCGTCAATTTTCCCCGTCTTTTCTCTTTAATGGCTTCTTTTAGTCGCTCTAATATTGAAGCGTAATATTCTCCGGTTATAGAAACACCTTTATCTTTATAATCAATCAACAATATTCCTTCCGAGACCCAAAATACCGTTGCCATGAGTTTCCCAACTGATTGTGACACTTTAAATTTCTTGGGAGGTACTGTGCCCTCTTTATGCCACTGCATGGAGTCTTGTTTGGACTCAGGTTCATAATGATGAACCCAAGTTTCGTCTCCAGTAACAATTCGACTCAATACACCATCCTTGTCTTCATTACAGAGGTCCAAAAATGCACGCGAACACTCTACGCGCTGTTGTTTTTGCGGCGGCGTGAGCATTCTCGGCACCCATCTTGCGCTGACCTTAGACATGCCGAGATGATCGTGTAGGATTTTAAAAATTGTTGTATCGGATACTCCAACCATTTCTGCGAGTTGTTTCTTCTTTAGTCGAGCATCTTCGAGTACAATTTTTTCAACTTTTTGGATAAGTGCTGGCGTGGTCACGTCAATGCTCCTGCCCGGCCTCGGGTCGTCTTCAAGGGATTCCCTTCCTTGTTTAAATAAACTATGCCACTTGTACACCATGGTTTTTCCTGGACAAGAGTCGCCGTAAACCAATGACATCTCATTCATTATGGTCGCGACTGATTTTCCTTGCCTGGTAAGGAACTTTATAACGGCACGATATTCGATTTTTCCATATTTCACTTTTCACTCCTGATTATGTTACTTGGTTGACGATAGCTCAAAGATCAACTGTCTAATAACAATGAAACTTCGTATTTATACTAATTATGACTCGCTGCACAGGCCACGCCCCCAATGCACCTAATCACCCCCCTACGACCCGCTCATTCCGCGAATATAAAAACGCTCCCTTGTATAAAGCAAAAACGTTTCTTCTTTTCTTAGCATGCCCTTAAACGATGACCATTCTTGCCGCAATTTCCGCTTTTCTAAATCTAGGCAAGCATTTTCTAGCTCTGATAATGAAGCAACAGCGGGAAATTATGTTCAGTTGAATGTCTTCTGCTACTTCACCATACTATCGAAACATAGAAACCATACATGTTTAATCAATAATATTCTGACAATGATTTCCAATCAGAAAATCGTTCACGATTGGACTTGAACCACATTAAAGCTTTACCATCGAAACGATCAATCGCTGATTCAAGAACTTAACATTCCATTTTCTAACACGTAAGTTTCCAGTTTTATGTAATTTAGGACTAGAATCAGGCTGCTCTGGATAGCTTGCTGTTAAATTAACATCACAGTTACTTCGGTCTAATTTTTCTGATGAAATTACTACCTTGTCAAAACTGACAATATTTTCGGCAGAATCAAGCGTATCTAGCGCTTCTAGAAAATCTATGAGAACTACTGAACGCAGCTGTACTTGGACAGCGCTCAGTACACTAACATCCAAATAGTTGATTCGGTTAATACAATGATGAATGCGGATTCTTAAACTTACACAAGGTTTGTCCACATCAGAATTTCCAACTAAGGTTTTAAATTCAGCTGATTTCTGTTTCAAAATCTCTAATTTATTGTCAACGTCGACGTCAATTTTTGAATGACTGTTGTTGATTTTCTAATCAGAGCAAAGGTCGTAAACATTTAATAATAATAATAATAATAATAATAATAATAATAATAATAATAATAATAATAATAATAATAGCTGTTTATTGATGACAAAAAAGAAAAAATACACATTCAATCAAATTACAAAGAAAAAAAAAAAAGAAAAGGTATCGGTTAGAGTAAATAAATAATAATAAGAATATAAACTAAATCTGCCATCAAAAGGTACACGTCAGCTGCATGCGAACCACACAGCTGCTATGACTCTAGTACCTAATCTTAAACTATCCTTACTAACTAAATTCGAGTCTCAAACGCTAATTATAATGAAAGAGAAATATATTAATAAATAGAATGCATAGCATGCAGTACTGATTGTGATACGCTGCAATGAAAAGTAATAACAAAACACACAAGCTCAACACACTCGCCTAGTTAGCCTAACAGAGCCTGTAAAGGTAATCCCTCAGGCCACGAGCAAAGGCAGACGGAGCAAGAGATCTAAAATTGTGAGGAATAGCATTATAAAATTTTACAATGTTATAAGAGAAACTTCTCTTATAAATTTCCAAGTGATGGGCGGGAGGCGTCAGTAGGCCCCTGCTCCTAATGTTAATGTTGTGCACGTCGGTCCTGAAAAGTACCTATATAGGTAATTGGGTCTTTTGAAATAAATAATTTTGAAATAAAATAGAGAGGCGAGATAGTTGGCTCTGGAGGACATGCTTAACCAATTTGCCCATTTGAGGGTATGTGAAATGTGATCATATCGCCTTAACCCATAAATGAATCGCAAGCAGGCATTCCGCACTCGCTGGATTCTTAATCTGTCAGTGTAATCCAAGCAAGGATAGTACATTGATGCAGAAGTTAAAGACTGAAAGCACCAAAGATTGACAAAGCAACTTCCTCATGTCTTGATCTAGGCAGCCCCTGCTGCCGTAAAGACCTTTCAATTTATAAAAGGCGGTACTAATAAGTCGTGAGACATGTTTTTTGAAACGAAGACGTGTGTCCAATAAAAGTCCAAGACTTCGAGAACACTCAGATACTGGCAATACATCGTCATTTACCACAATCCGCACCTGAGGCATGATCCTGGATACAGCAGAAGGCCGGCCAAATACCATCACTGAGGACTTGTTAGGGTTAATTATTAGAGAATGGCTAGATGATTCGGTAGTCAGAAACTGTAAATCTGTAAATTTCCTGTAACTGTAAATTTCCTCAGTTTATCAACAGTCTGAGATTCTGACGCCTTAATACCTCTTATACTTAATTCAAAGGATAATTCATCTCTGTGTAAATGATTATTGCCATGATTTGTAACAGACTGGGTACCAAATATAAACGTCAATATCAAAAAAAAGTGTTTTAAACGAGTGCTATCGCCTTACTCATCAACTTTCAAGCGTCACTCTTTTTTTAGCCAACGTGTTTCCAAGTTTTCAGGACAGACAAAAAATCAAATTAGAATGTAAAAAGTGAATTTTTATGCCTACTCATCAAGTAGCCAAATTTTTTTCCATTTGTTTTTTAGAAGATCATCGACAATGCTGGTGTAGTTCAGGAGTAGGCTCTTTCTGATTTCCCTAAAAATGTAGTGGTCTTAAGTAATACATTAACGAATTGTTTCCTGACTTCCAACTTGATGGGATGAGGGAAAACGTTCTTTCCACCTGGCCCAGCCTATGTTTGTCGGGTTGGTCAATTTTTTTCACTCCTTGCTCTGTTATCCCATTCATAAATTAAACTTGGGTACTAGAACTGATAAAGGTTCACTTGGCCAAATAGGCCAAAAAGAGAAGACTGGAGGCTGACCACAAAGATCACGAAACCCGCACGAATGAAGTGGGCAATGAGCAGATTCTGGTCGTTCAATTCTGCGGGCACAGACAGAATATTTCCGGCTCTACTCCAGAAAGGGATAGAGGTACTGATACCGCATCTCACAAAAATCTTTAGAGCATGCATAGCCTGGGGATGGGTTCCAAACGCATAGCAAAAAATCAAGGTATCAAGATAGGATCAAACGCCGAAGTCATACAGACCAATAAACCTGTCCTCCTTCTTACTCAAAACACCTTAAAGGTACATAGGTGGATAGGCACATAAGAGACACCCCGCTGAGAGAACAGTCACTAAAATCTATGGGGGCCGCATTAGACGATCTCAACAAGCTAATTTCAAAATCTATAGAAGACAAAGAGATAGCCATAACGGCTTTCCTCGATATGCCAACTCAAATTCAATTATTGAGGCTTCAAGGAGAAAAGGAGTTGCACTGAAGCGTCTACAATGGATACGAGACAGCCTGGAAAGAAGGATAATTACCTGCCCGCAGGATGGAGTTTTATCTCCTCTACTGTGGGCTACCCTTGTTGATGACCTAATCCAAAAACTGACCAAAAAGGACTTTTATTGCCTGGGCTATGTTGACGACCTTACAATAATCGTTAGAGGATGATTTTCAAAATTTCTGATACAGTAGATGCAAAGAGCTCTAAACACGGTGGACAACTGGTGTAAACAAGAACGACTATCAGTCAATGCTCAAAAAGCACAAGTTGTTACGTTTACAAGAAGAAGAACGCTAGATGGTCTGCAACCACTACTGAGAGGTGGGCACCCAAAGGAAATTAACTTTGGTGTAGCCCCCCAGCCACACGGGCGTGAAGGGAAACCAACTTCCCTTTTTATTTGAAATAGTCAGTAATCGATCTCTACGATCTCTAAATCTGTACTACATTCTCTTTAGTAAGTCCCAAGTCTGTTACCAAATTATCAAGCTCAGACTGAATGACAAGCTGAGGGGTGGTTAGGTCCACTATACCTCTTTTAGTCTTAGAGTTATGGCCATTAAAGTCGTAGCAGGAAAAATAACAGTCATCACTGTGTGGTGGCATAATTTGAAGGATCTTGGAAGTCACAGTCATCTTCATTCATCACTAGAGCACATCTCACTTACCGTTGCTGGAAGCTGAGGTACAGGCACGTCTGGTCCATGAGCTACAGGTTGCATTGCAAAAATAACATCACTAGATTATCACTGTGATTTTTTTGTTCCCTCTACATCATTGGAATGCCTAAATTTGATTGATTTTTTTACCTGATGACCACATGATTTGTCCTGGTCTCCAAGTGTCACACTGAAATAGGAGTAATGCGCTTTCCTAATAAAATCTGTAACATTTCTCTGGTATTTTTTAATAACAAGTTCACCACAAATGTAACAGTTATTATCGCTAGAATTTCGGCAACCACGGCTAGAAGACAGCTTGACACAATACTGAGCAGCGTGAAAGTGTTCTTGTGTTTGGATGACTCAGACGAGTGGACTATCGAGGATGATTAATTCACGACAGAATGACGAATCAGCGATGCTGATTTTCAACTCAAAATTGGTGAGACATAAAAAAAAATGGAATTTGCGAAAAAACTGAGGGTAATGGAAATTTTTCATCATGCTTGGCCATTACTTCCGCTACCATAAAACAAGTTATCGATTCCATGGTTCGGATGCCTCTCCAAGGCAAATTATCCTACTTTAGTACTAGTTCCATGCCAAATATCATTACGTTAGACTCACACAATTATACAAGTTGTGCTTGTCACTTTTTTCCATTAGTGTACTAACCTTCAGGACGACAATTACCTGCTTCACCCTCACTCTTAATAAAGATCAGAGATTATTCTAAGCTTACTTTTTGATATTAATTATTATTAACTCCGGTTTCGATTTAATATCACTTGCGATACATTTTTATTACATCGTTGCAACACAATGAAAATTGCGTGGTAATTTATGTACTGAATTAGTTCGGCCGCATATCAATTTTAATTCGCTTAATTTCACGATTACTGCGTTTCTGGAATTCGTTTGTTCTCTTCTACCAAATCCCATGTATACATATAACAAAAATTCCGAGAATTCTTCCAGCAATAAGGAAGTATGAAACGACTATTAAAAATTATATTTTTTCATCAATTGGACATAAAACCCTCACAATTTATTAAATATATCTTGGGATTGACAACTTTTTTTTTACTTCAACATGTAATCGCAAACTTGAGGTATATGTTTATGACGCCATGACGGGCTGCAATTTTCTAAAGTGCCATCTAACGGTGGAAAATTGCAACGTTCGACTGTAGAGCGACGCGATATGGGCAATTTCCACATCAGGGCTCGGTCTCACTCGATATTTTTTCAACTGTAAATCCTGAAAATCTTTCACGGCCTGCCTAGATTACTATCATTAGGTACCCTTCGCCGTAGATGGATGGATAGATTGTTAAATCGAGCGCACTTAGCGTTGTTCAACTCTTTCGTGTAGTGCTCTATTCTGTAGTTTTCCACGACTTCATATACGAGGTGTGTTATAATAACTGTATTACGAATTATTATTACTTTATAAGTTCGATCGTATTTAATTGTAATTGTCAAATTATAGAAGCAATTACTTACTGTTAAATTACAATAACAACTACTTTATGTAGTGTTGACCGTTGTAACTGTATGAGCGACTATTTTCGAAAGTTTTATTCTTTCGAATCCTTCTGGAAGTTAATAATAATTAACTGCTAGTTAATTTTATACTTTTGACAGTTATAAGAGCTAGAATCGTTGTGGTAGACGTCAAATTAGGAAGACAATTACTTTTGCAACTACAGACTATCTCGGCTAACTGTTATAATCACCTTTCTGCATCTTTATCTGTAACTGTACTGATAGTTATAACTATAGGAGCCAAGTTATAAAAACAGTTACATTTTGCCCATTTTGACAATCATTTTTTTGTAATTTTTTATAATTATAACTGCTCCAACCTCCATAGGTTAATAATTTTTACAGTTTAGACAACTATAGATACCGAAAGCTCTTGAGAATCGTCAAACTACAGAAATAGTTACTTTTCAGTTACAAACAAGCTATTTTTAACAGACATAATAGTTGAAACTATCCCGATAACTGCCAAATTGCAACAACAGCTATTTTGTACGGTTTTGACAGTTGTGAGTGGTTACTTTTAAAATAGAAGACTTATTTCTATACTTTTAACAAGTATAACTGTCAGACGCCCTTTCAATAGCCATCTATTTATAAAATATAATTATATTGTATAATTCCTACACATGATATTGTGGTATTGTGATCATTCTAAAAATAAGCGAAGTGGTTCACTCGCACAAAGTCTCTAGACTGGTCGAATACTTAATCTGGGTTCGTCTGACCGATTGACTCCAAAGTAGATCCATCTCAGTTTTGACACAGGAGAAAGTCTACTACAGAGTGTCTTCGATCCCGTATTAAAGTAACGTTGGGATGTTCTTCCAGTTGTTGAAGCCTTTAACCAATCCATTTTTATGCACTAAATTCAGACCTTCAGCGTAAGTCTGAATGGCGATTACTTCAGCCTGGAAAATGGAGGAAGAGCCATCTAAGCTGATGGCTGGTTTACCGTCTTAGAAGCTTTTGCACTTTCGCTAGAAATATCTATATTGCATCTCCCAATGAAACTGGAAATAATTTGCTCTACAGACACTTGGCGTTGCTTTTGACCACAACACCAACTGCAGCCTCGATAACGTCGTCATGTATGTAGTTGTAGATCTAGTTGTAGATCGTCTTTGCGTAAATGCATTTTGGTGAGGTGGCATTATGTTGCACACTTCTGCAAAATCTACCATTCGTTTCAATATTAGTTTTTCAAAGATTAACAATTACATAGATCTGTAGTTCTCAATGTCATATACATTGCTTGTTTTAAATATGGATTTTATTAACATAACTTTTAGATGATCTGTTGAAGCAGTTATTTATGATTGAAGACAGTGGTGTGCAGAGCAAATTCGAACAGTTTTTTATTATTAAGTTTGTGAGGAGTCCATCTGCGCCTCGTGTGTCGTAAGTCGCCTTTATTTTGTTTTGTGACTGTAGTACAGTCTGTAAAGTAAGAACGTGAACAAGTTAATAGAAGAAAAGATTTATTTTTAATCATTTTTAAGTGCATGGAATTGTTGTACTGTGTGAGAACAAGAATGCTGTACATTTAATAATGAGTCCAATCACCACCGGCATCCATAATTGCCTGACATCTCCGAGGCATACTTTCCACTAGGTTAACCGCGTATTCCTTCGTTAAAGATGCTAGCTTTCTGAGTTTGGGTTTCTGTAGATTTCCAAATTCCACGGCAAATGCGGAAAGTTTACATCTTCAGTCGGTCTACAGCCGCAGGCGTAATAATAACTCATGGCCAGCCGATGCCCCCTGTAATTGGCGCAAGCTGTTGGGGGATGCTAAGGCATGAATTATTAAGACCTCCAAATGAGACGAAGTTGTTGTGTCAGCTGCTTCAAAGTCAAGACCCTTTTTCCCCGAAGCTTATTCTTGAGATATGCCCACACATTCTCAATAGGATTGACCTCTGGTGATTGCGATGGCCAATCAAGTGTGAAGATGCCAGACTTCCTGTTCCACTCGGTGCAAAGCTTACTTCGGTATTTTGGGTCGTTGTTTTCTTGTACGATCCAGTCCTCGTTTTTTTTTGCGAATCATCGTTCAGTAGTCGGTAACAAGAGCTTCTTATAAATTTCAAGCATTTTAGGAGTTTTAAAATTGTAAGTAAACAAACGTAATGCTTCGAAACCCTGTTTCGAAAAGCAGCCCCAAATATGAACCTTTGCAGTGTGTCTAACAGTCCGTTGGATTAGTCTATTGGATGAGGAACGTCAGATGGTAGTATATCCCCAAACAGAAGCTCATCTGTAAAGATTGCGTTGCTCTAATCTCGGTCCTAATTCTCTTTTCTCGTTCGATGTCAACTGAATTTTTTATGACAAAGCATTCACGACAAAGATTCAATCTATCGGCTCACAAAAAAAACTACTAAGATATCATACAATGGGTAACAGGAACATTTTTCAAATTATATTGTATAATCATACAGATGATTTTAAAAAAATGGTTCCATATTTTTTTTTTTTGCTATATCTTTGTTATTTATTGAGATATAAATGTTTAAAGTTTCGTTTTTCAGCGCCTTTCTGAAAATGCGGCCAACTATTGAAGTACAAAAACTACTGACGGCATAGAGTACCGTAGGGTATTTTTTCTGTGTTGGCTTAATTTCAGTTTCGATGTACATATATTTCGTTTTCAGTTATTGGCTATCATGAAAATTTATCTGACGTGACAATCTATGATGACAATCATGACATTATTTATCTAATTTCCGACCAGTTCAGAAGTAACTTTCGATTACAAACTTTTTACGTTGTAACTCCAACATGTTGGATAAATAACCAAATCTAAGCTTCTCTATAATTTAGGTTTGTCAGTGACAGCTGTCACAATTTTAAGTACAATTTAAAACTATCGCAGTGTCGTCAATCTTGCTAAAGAAAATGCTTTAAAGCTTTATGTTGACATGCCTGACCTTTAAATTGAAATGTGTCAAAAATTTGACAGGGTAACAGTCATTAATGTACAATGCTTTCAAAAACTTTCCTGATTAGAGATGGCCATGATTTTTTTCTATGATTGGTAACAGTGCTACAGTGCGTCACTTTGACAGTTCGTTGGTTCGTATGTCACCGCGATGTATAAAACTTACTTTACTTTAGGGAAAATGTTTATTATATAAATTAAATTAAAAAGTTATAATACTACTAAAGATGATGCTGAAAGGGTTGTCCATTATTTTGAAGACAGAGACGAACTCTACGCTTCATACTCTCAAAACCATTTACGAGGTGTTGCGGGGTTATGTCAGCACACCAATCTGTAATAGCATTGCGAAGTTCTGCGATTGTATGATGTCTGGTCTTGAAAGTGGTAGTCTTCAAATATGGAAAGATAAAATAATCTAAAATTGTCAGATCGGGTGATCTTGCTGCAAAATTAATAATTCTGTCATCGAAAAATTATGCCAAGCAAGCCATTGTGTATTGAGATCTGTGTGCCGGTGCATTGTCTTGTTGAAGAAATCCCTCTGTCAGCTCGTCATCATGCAGTTCATTAATAAAAGGCTGTAATAATTGATTTTGGTATACTTCAGTAGTTACGGTTTCATTAAAAAATATAGTGCCAATAATCAAGCTGCCGTTCGCTTTTTAGGTGCTCCACCACCAGGTTTACGAGTTACTGTACCTGTTTCCTAAAATTTATCTGTGCAAGCATGAACATGACTTAGCAGCTGTGCATACGTAATCGGTAGATTAGGAAACCGTTGTCGGAAATCCTGCAAACACTGATTATTGGAATAAACCCAAGTTTATCCAAGTTTCGATCAGTTCTAAAATAACTTACAATTTATTATAAACTTTTTGTGTTGTAACTCTAACATTTTAATAAAAGAATAAACAATCAAATGGAAATTTTCTTAAATTTATCACTGACAGTTATCAAGATTTGTGTACAGTAAAAACTGCAGTGTTCTCAATCATAGAAAGAAAAATAATTAAAAAACAGCCTACTCTAATCAGGAAAGTTTTTGAAAGCACGCAATTCTAATTCAGGGTTGCCAAACTAAATATTTGCTTCAAGTATTTATAGCCACTCGATAACTAGCCTACTACAAACTGTTAATAATAAAATATTCCTATGATCTTAGACTTAAGCGAACAGTTTTTGTGAAACGACATAATGTAGAAATAAAATTTACGGATGAATGCCTTTTTATATGACATTTGTTGACTATATTTTATTTTAGACAAACAGAATTACATTTTAAGAATATTTTGTCGAGTGACGCTCTGGACAAATGTGTAAAGAATTTGTGTCATTCTATGCAAGAAATTCTGGTTAACCTGTTCTTTTTTCGGTCGCAATAAGCACAACGTCCTCTTTGAACGGCTTGAGTTTCTTGACTTGTTCCAGGTACTTCTTCTCTGGTAATCTCCTTTATCCTATCTTTCACAGTCCTGGGTAAATTGTGAATTTGCACTCTTACTTTGTGGTATATTTCAAAACCATTGAACTAATACCAGCAACGTTCAATACCGTGTAAAATATTACCATAGGCCACCTTCGAATGTTTCGAGCACAATCTCCTTTAGTTTTATTATAATCATCAAGGTGTAGACTGGACACCAACAAGACAACCAAAAATACTAGACCCGACAGGTCAGACAATGGGACAAGTAAACTCGTTTGGTAGTTCACGTTTATTTTTACGTATTGTTCCCAAAAATGTAAGTTTATACTCAGTGAGAAGTTGATGGATTAATTCGATTCCTGTAAACCAGCGCATGTCACATTTTTACATGTTTGTTATGTTATTTGGCAAATACTGCTTACACACACACCTGCCTCTAAAGGCCTCATCGCCTTCATCGATGGTGACGTACTGAAATGGAGTGTAGGCGGTTTGTCATTTATTTGCAAAGGTATCAAACAAATCCCTGATGGGTGCAAGTTTGTCAAATTTGCAAATCATCAAACCTTATGTGTTGTAACAATAAGATAAATCTATTTTTTCCCCATTACTAAACGAAAAATCTCTACACCAGTTCGTTTGAAATCCCATAAATTATCAACGTTCATGCGATTTGATTTTAATGCATCGGCTAGATATAAAAAGCTAATTAGTGCTAGAATTTCTGCAGCCCTCTCTCTACTGTAGTTATCATGTTTACCCTCAATGTGTGGCACATTCCACAACGATTCGTAAAACATCAACGCCAATAAAATATTGCCAAATATCTAAAGTTAATTTCAGATCTTTGGTGGCAGGCTTGGCCTCTAGCAAATGTAATATTTTATTTACTGCAGGTACTCTAACACTTTTTCTTGGACAATGTTTATTTCCTTTTATTTTATTATCTTTTCCGAGAAACTGGGGTTCTGATGAATTGTGGAAATCATTTTCGTTATCCGATATATCATGCTCGGTATCGCTATCGTCGTCATTTATTTCTAAGTTGTCTTCTTCTGGATCAGATTCATCATTGTACTGGATATCAGTCTGGTCAATTCTATCTTCCATCAAGGCTGCTAACGTTCTTGTTAAAATGAACACACCCTTTGAAACAATAATATAATAAACAAATAATGGTCAAAATATGGAAAATAACTAAATAAGTAAACCTTACTTTCAAATAATCCCTTACAGTAATATTTTACTATAATAATAACTTAATAACTGCAAACTTAATACTAAGCTTTAGTGGCTTGAAAAATTAGCTTCTATACTTTCCCACCAAATTAGAGCAAGAAAGAAATCACTTTCATAGAAACAATTTTTTATAACTCTTTCAGTTATAGAACAGCTTATTCATTGGTTGTCATCACAATTACTATTTCCCTGATAAGTGTCTAATTACAAGAACAGCTATTATCTGTAGTTTTGACAGTTGTAATTATACATGCGGTTATTTTTAAATTTTGACAGACATAACCATTTGAATCGTTCTGATGAAAATCAACTTATAGAAATTTCTTGACTATGTAACAGCTGTCCTAGCCTAGCTGATCAATTTTAATAATACAGTTACTTTTTGTAGTCTCGGCAATTTTCTCGTAGCTGTTAAATTAGACACTTTAGTCTCTTTAGTGCGTACAGCCATAACTGCGTAACCAGCTGTCGAAGCATAAACAGTTACTTTTTAATTTATAATTATATTCAAGTGATCTTTTTTCTGTTTCCTTGTTTGTAAAGTTCCGGCAGATGTAACTGATGAAATTTTTTGGTGATCACCATATAATACAAGTAGTTAATTTTGCAGATTTAGGCAGTTATAAGTGTAGGAGTCTTTCTAACAGCTGCGTAGAGTTATGTAAAAAGTTCAGTAAGCAGAAATCCTTCATAGCATGTTCTTTTAAACGCAATTAAACGACTTCTCGAGTCACTTCCAAAGATTGGGCAAACTCCTTTTGAGTTTGACGCAAGTCTTCATCCAATAAAGCCTCCAATGCAGCGTCTTCAAACGTTGCTGGCCTTACCTCACACCCTTTACAGCTTGTAGCAAAATCACCGCTGCGAAGACTTCCCCATGCAATTTAATACCAATCTCCTCTGGTGAAAATCAGAGATTAATTTGCAAACGAAAATATTAAATATATTTAGGTTAATTATATAAAAATGTTCCTTGTATATAATACTCATGATACATCTTTTAGCACAATCCCATCGTATCTATTCTTCTTGACAGCTAACGCAGGCGACTGTATAGGAAAAACAGCAGCGAGGAAAATTACACCAATCAGCGTTCCCATTCATTAGTCACTTGTCTCTAAAGTGTTCTTCTACTGCGGTTGTCTGGAGTATATATATATATAGATATATACACGACAAGAAGAGATAGTGGAAGGATAAGTGGTGTAATTGGAAGAGGATAAGTGCTGGAAAAACTATACCCATTACACGGGCCTTCTTTAGCTGGCGCTTCGGAATGATAGTAGCTTCAATTCTCTCCCGTTTCTTCGTTTTGTTTTTTTCTCGTCTTTGTTTTACAATTGTTCCACTTTAAACGTGGAGAGTGTAAAATGGAATATTCTCCGACGCGAGTAAGTATCGACTTGTTGAGAAACATTGTTCCTTTCAAATTTTTGTATGCGCAGTTATTAATTCTTTTTATTTGACCAACAATTTCATCAAGAATTAAGAGAATACACATACAGAATATTAAACATCATTCCATACTCAATTTACGTAATCTCTTGCGGTTATAATATAATCGGTTCCTCTTCCATACATCGATGGGAAATACCAATTGAGGTGTTCCAGCAGTTTCCACGTTAGCAATAATTCGCCAGCGCTGCGACGGGAACGCCATCTATATTCGCGCTACGCCATCATACCTCCAATCCGCGTTCTCGCATTTTCATCACGGCAGGATTCGGCGGCGTCGCTCGGGGTTTTCGCCCGCGTAGAAAGGAGGAAGAGATGCCGCTCCACTCGGTCTCATTCCAGCGCGTAGCTCATTTCCGGCACTTGCCGCCTGCGCTATATTAATTTTAAATTAAACCCGGATAACGTCCTCCCGTCCTGCCCCCTCCCCTCCTCCTCTTCGCCCGTCTCCTTCGCGCACCGGATCCGCAGCTCCTGGCTGCCCGGATTATCTAACGTACTACCGCTAGGTACTATCTTCACTCCTTCGGCCCGGGGATTTCGTCTGTATATCTGTTGGAGTACGAACGAGACGTGGATAAGGGTGTACCGGTAGGTGGTGGGCCGGTGGGTAGCGCGGTATGGGGGAAGTTTTAGTGGAAGGGAGGAAGGGAGTGCTAGAGATGAAATTCGCGGCAGGAAATAACGCGGGCTCGAGGTAGATTGCCATTAATATTGTCATTACTAGCTGGAAATCTATTTTGTGTTTCTGGATTTAATTTCTGTCGGTTAGATTTTGGTATATACAGGGAGTAAATATTGCGATTCCACTTTTATATTAATAAAACCATAGAATCAATTTATTCTAGAACAGGTAAATTGTGTTTGCGCAGCAGAATAAATTGTAATCTTATAATGTTACCAATCTACAACGACACAAAATATTTAACAAAGCTTATAGAACCTTTTTCCAGCAAAAATGGTGTCGGAATTGCACTTAGATGAACCACCAAAGTAACGGCGTCATTTACCAAGTGAACTTGGAAAGTCGTCTCAGAAGCTATTGAAGCAATGTCTCCGACGTCATAGCGTGGCTTCATTATAGGAATTTGTGCGAACCCTACGATCAAGCTCATCCCATAAAAATCCTATTGGATTAATATCTTGGGAATGAGGTGGCCAAATCATAACATTTAAGTTTTAATAATTTTCTTGGAATTTGAGATAATCCTTGCACACCTTAGAAGTGTATTTAGGGCCGTTATCCTGCATAAACTAAAACGCTCGGCCAATTAAGCGCAATCCAGACGACATCGCATTTTGTTACAGTATGCGTTTCTACTCTTTCTGTTTTCATTATGCTGTCAATTTTCACCAAATCTACAGTTCCTGCATGTGGAAATCGTCTCCAAACTAACACTGAGTCTCCTCCATATTCCACCAGCAACATTCTTGCTTTTTATATCTATTGACAAGCACTCGCGACCTATTGCCGAAAATCTCAACTCATCCCTCTATAACACCTTTTTAAAATCTTCCACAGTTCAGTTTTTATGTATACCTCCGCCCATCGTAAGTATCTGTGCTTATTACATCGCCGCAGGAAGGTTTTTGTATGTCTTAAACGTCACTGATCACTATTAACTGATACCGTTCGCTACCGATCCCTGTTGAACTCCTCTGCAATTTCAGGTGCTGTCAAACTTTATTGTACAAATTAATCCAATGTGCCTGTCTACGTGCTTTTGACGTTTGTCTACGAGGGCCAACAGAACAAAAGATCTGTGCACGCTTCGTACGACACACTCTAACAGACGAAAAGACGAAAAGATTGGAGAGTTCAGCATTACACAGACATGTTAAAAATGTGCCAAAAGAATCCGGCAAGCATGTTAGCTATTGTAACGGGCGGTGAAACGTGGTGTTTTCAATACGAGCCAAAAACAAAACATAAGAGTGCGTCATGGAAGTCACCTAAGAGTGAAGAGCCGAAAGAGAAAAAATTACGGTTTCAGAAAAGGAAAATCTAAACAACGATTTCATCATTCAAAGCGAATTGTTCACAGTGAATGTCATGAAGAAGGTCAGCCGGTGAACGCAAAATATTAGCTGAGAGTTCTACAACGATTGTAGGCCAGAATTCGGTTAATTAGATCAGAATATCGGTAGCCAGTTACATGGCAGTGAACTATGCCACAAAGCCATCATAGTACGTGAATTCTTGATCAAAAAAGACATCATTGTTATCGATCATCCACAGTATTCATCTGGTTTGGCAACGTGCGACTTCTGGCTATTTCCCAAACTGAAACTGGCGATGAAGCGAAATCGTTTTGATACCATCCCGGTCATTCGAAAGATTTCGACCCTCATACTGAAGTCCATTCCACCCGATGAATAGATATAAAAACTGTTTCGAAAAACTTGTTGACCGTTTCCTGTGCTGTATTGACTCAGAAGGTGACTTACCATGGCGATCGAGATATTATTTACTTGAATGCCAATGGGTATTAGGAAAGTGATATATGACATGTTTATCATTTAATCTATCTTATGGAATATTTTGTTGCAAAACCATTAAATCCGTGACACAAAAGGTTGTTTCAAACTTGAATTTGTACTTCGATATCTATGGAAGAAGAAAATGAAAAGGAGACGCTATTCAAATTTGATTTTAGTTAACACCAATTAAAGAACTAAGAAAGCTTCCTGTAAAAACTAGTAAACTATAGTTTACTAGTTTTTGTTCTGTTTGGCACGCTGGGCTTCTCTTTAAAATGCATTCGGCCGAGATCAATCCAAATATTATAGGCCTTATAAAGTCCTACCTCACGGGACGATCGTTTGACGTGGCAGTTGACTCTTCTGTCTCCTCCAATAGGCCCCTTCCTAGCTGGGGTCCCACAGGGGTCTCTTCTCGACCCGGAGTTGTTCCTGGTTTTTATGTCTGACATACCAAAGGCGGCGGGTACCAAGTTGGCGATATATGCGGACGACACGGCGATTTACACGTCGTCGAGATCGGATGCCCTGATCTGCACTAGGTTACAGGGCGCTATCGACGACCTTCTTTCCTGGTCTACGAAATGGCGATTAGCCATAAACCATGAAAAATGCGTAGCCATTCGATTCTCGAGGAAAAGAACTGCCCCTCCAGAAAATATCTTTATCGAGGATGTCCGCCTACCATGGAGCTCCACCGTTAAATACCTTGGTATGACGCTGGACTCCAAGCTTACCCTAAAGCACCATTTTACAAATACCGTGGCTACATTTATAGCAGCGAGGTCCGCTGTATCTCAGTTTCTGTGCAGCAAAAGCCAACTTAGTATAAAAGTAAAACTTTTAGTTTACACAACTTTTTTGAGGCCAATTCTAACTTACGGCTCCTTAGTTTGGTCCAGTGCTGCAATTACTCATCGTAAGAGATTCAATGTCTTACAAAACAAGATCCTTAGATATATCATTGGCGCGCCTTGGTATGTCAGAAATGTACAAATCCACCAGGACTTAAAGATTCCAACTCTTCTCCAACACGCTGCTCTAATGGCCGAGAAAACCTTTACAAGGGTATCTCGATCCGACAACCCCCTGGTTAGGGAATTGGCTCACCTCGATCCCGACAGGCCTCCCCCTCGGGTGAGGGTGCCCCGGATATCTACCACCACCGAGGCTTAGCTCGATTTGCTTTTTCAGACTATTTCGGCTGAATCTGCTGTCTTGGCATTTTTTTTCTTGTCTGTGTGAGGTCCCATTTACATTTTTGCCATGCTTGTTTTTATCTTTACATTATTAAACTCGTTTTATTTCTACACTGATTGTTTTGTTTTGTCTGATCGGTTTTGCCCTCCTGGCTCTCTTGCTAGCCCCAAATTTAGTTTTTTTTCTCTTTTTTTTTGCCTCTACTGACGACATTTCAGCATAATTTGTTAAAATCAACGGGGATGGTCCCGCACTAAGTAGATGACAAAAAGGTTTAAGGGTCAACGTCCAACCCTAGCAATGAGATGGAAGACCTTCGTCGTCGTGTTTAGAGTAAATATTTAGTTCAGCAACACTCAAACATTTTTAATTTAGAAGTACCTACTTAACTGAATTAATATTAATGACTTTTATCCTGTCAAATTTTTGACACATTCGAATTTAAAAATCAGGCAATTTCAATGTAAAATTTTAAAGTATTGTCTTTAACAAGATTGACGACACTGCTATAGTTTTAAAGTGTACTTCAAATTGTGACAGCTATCAATGACAAACCTAAATTAGAGAAGCAGCTTTGATTGTTTATTCAATATGTTGGAGTTACAAAAAAAAATCAGCAGTTAGTTGTCACAACAATAAAAATAAATGCCAATCGATTGAAGTCAAGTTGTTGATAATTAGAGCGCGACCAAGTTAATCTGGCCCGCGGAAAATATGTGAACTAACTATACAACCTCTTACGTCGCACCCCCGCTAACCATCACTTTGAATGTTTGACAGCAGGGTACAGTCTTGTTCTATGTTGTTTTCTTTAGATTGTGCGAATTATCTCATATAAGATTATATCACATTTAAATTTTGGCGCGCTGAGTTTTTGTTTGGGAATGTATATGACAAATCGATTGTGCTGCTTGAGGGGTCATGTTCACCTGGTCGCACTCTAACAAACGTTGGCAACGCTTCAACATATCATTTGTCAAATATGGCCGTTTAACGTTTAGCAGCGGTATTTCTAAAAATGAATTCGGACTGATTTTTTTTAGAAGTTTTAAGTACCTATTACCAAGTGCATACAGGCTGAAGCTAATTTGCCTTCAATATTTCATCACATTTCGAGAGAAGTACAAGCTTTTCTATGGTACCACCTTCCTCATAACAATTTACGGACGCATCAAGAGGATACATTTAATACAATCATCCCCTTTCTTCTTCCTTCTTTTTTTCAGACAGTCAACGATTATCTCGCAGTGTGATGCGCTCTTCAAACCTATTATCACTAGCTAGCGGGAGGGTGACTTTACGCTCAAGCGCCACTTAAACCAGGGGGGACATCATTAACCGTTGAATAGCGTATCCCACGAGATCAATATACATACACGTCCGCATACACACACATACACAGAGCGGTGTTGTCGCCACATTCGAACGCTGGTGCATAATGTTTATGCAGTGTTCGGGGCGTGCATAAAGAGATAGCTATTGTACTCCTATGCCAGAGTCGGGGGTACGAGCGGCGGATCGGAGGGCGGAGGGGTAGAATGGGAGGACGGCGTCGACGATGTGTATGTGTGTTCGTGTGTGCATAACCTGATAATGTCAACAAATACGTTGTGCGCGAAAAACATATTTTAAGTGTGGTGGCAGGAAGGATTATTTACGCCGTAATTGATTGCCTATTTTGTTGTTTATTTTTGTTTCAGTTTTAGCGTGAGCTTGCGGATGTTGCGCGTAATTTATGATTAGGCGAAATCTGCTCTAAAATCTATTTCTATATTTAGAATCTTTTTCATATTTACGATTTTCTGATTAACTGGTGCTGTCAGTTAGAGGAGACATGACAATGTCAATCTGTAATAAACCATTTACAGTTGGGGCACTATTTTTGTAGATAACAACATTCATATCTTTGTGCGATTATAATTAAAGAGGACTATCAAGAATGGGTTGTACCAATCTTCAAAGGAACCATTGGTACGACCAAGTAGTAACTACGGTCGTATAGTCGGCACCAAACGAAATTTCAACATTTTCCATTATTTAAGAAAAATAAACGTATTCTGACAGTGTTCTGACATTTCAAAATGTATGACAGATAACGTCAAAATGTTATGTCAAATATAGACAATAGCTGCTTTCGTTCGTCGCAATAATTCGTAAACATAGTGAACATGTTCTATATGATTCTGTTCTTTCGTTGTGATCACATTTTCTCCCGCTCAAAAACTTTAAATCATGATTAGAAATCCCCTTGCCCCTGTGAAACATCAATTTTGTGTGTTTCGAATACATGTTCACATATAACCTAAATTGTAAACAATTGTAAAGTACGACCGTTAGCATGGAGTTACAGCGTACAGAAATCATCCACGGTGAATATAAATATATACTTAACTTAAATCCGTACGAAATTAATCGTATTGACGAAGGTAAAATACCATTTTTTATTTCAAATAAATCATTATTAATCAATTTTCTATTTAAGATCCACAATTTCTTAAAGAATTAATTGATAAATATGACACTCTCAGACAACAAGGCATTATTAATGGAGTTAAAATTGTATCTGAAGGAGAAGCGAATCGTGATGAAAATATAGACTTGGAAAACACAAAATTTGAGACATGGAGTGAAGAAGAAACAAAACTATTAATTAGTTTATATAATCAACATGCAGAAGATTTTAAACATGCTAAAAGAAAGAAACACGTTTGGGTTATTATTGCAGAGAAAGTGTGTGCTGAAGGGGCTCATAAAACACCAGAGAAATGTCAAAGAAAATGGATAAACCTAAGTAGAGTCTACAGGTCAGTTAAAGATAATGCAAGTATGAAAAAGTCTGGTCGGGGAAGAAGTTCTTCAAATATTTTGAGGAATTAGATGAGATCTTGGGCCAACGACCCTCAAATAATGAAAACACATTTGTTCTGGATGCAGGAGCATCATCATTTATTAATGATAATGAATATGATATAGAAGCGGGCAGCAATAATGAAGATCAGCCAAATAATAATTTTGACAACAATCAAGACAATTTACAAATTGAGTATCAGGTAAATTCTGATGAAACTTTTTGTGACAATAATACTCCAGCCAAAAAGACCAAGAAAACTTCGATTAGTGAATTATTAAAATATAGAAATAAATATTTGGAATTCAAACAAAAGCAACATCAAGACAGATTAGAAATTGAAAGGAAAAGGAATGCAATCGAAGATGAAAAAGTGCAAGTACTGAAAGCAATTTTATCTAAATTGAATAAAGAGTAGTGTTATTTAATTATTTTTGTTGTACTCAAGATTAAGTATTATATTTATTGTTGTTTTGAGTTTAGGTTCTTAAAAAAAGACAGGTTTGTTTCTAGTGAAATATTTTATTTATGTTATAATAGTAGTAATGTATTACAATAAATAAATTATAATAAAATTATTGTTTTAATTTTGTGTAGCTACAGCTATATTATTATTACTCTTATCTACGATTATTGTTACCAGTACAATTAGTATCTTCATCTTCCATATCATACTCCAGAATACACAGATTATGTAGAATACATGCTGTTACTATAAGTTTTGTTATTAAGTTTACTGATAAATTCTGAAATTCATGCAGTCTTCGAAAGCGACCTTTTAATAATCCAAAAGAGTGCTCTACTATTATTCTTGAACGGGAATGTTTTGAATTGAATGCTATTTCATTGTTACTTAAGTATCCATTGTCCCGAAATGGTGTAACTAACCATTTTAAAGATGGATATGCAGAATCTCCCAGTAAGAAATAGCTTTTGTAAAAAATGTCTTTTCTTTCTGCAGCTAAAAATAACTTAGATTTTCTGAATACTCTGGCATCATGCAGAGATCCAGGGTGCCCAACTGACACATCCATAAAAAGTTTTTTATAATCTACAACACCTTGTAAAATAATACTAGGATAAACCTTTCGGTTAATATAATCATCACCGTCACATATGGGCTTTTTTATTCTAAAGTGACAGCCATCAATTGCACCAAGTGTATTTCTAAAACCTCCCTTTCTTTCAAATGCATGAGAAATATTTTGTGCTTCATTTTGACTGGGCCATTTAATATATAAAGTCTTGCACTTTAATAGGCAATCTGCAAAGAGACCTACTACTTGATGAGCTGTGCTGAGTGATATATCAAACCTATCAGAGATCTGCCTGTATGTTTCAGTGTTTGATAAATACCACAGTCCTATTAGCACAGCTTTTCTATGACTGACTTCTGGCCAACCTCCTACATAATTCTTGCTTACATTATTTGCATATTTACCTGACAACACAAATTAATCAAATTATTTACAAGAAAATAGCTATTACAATATTATACTTACCCGTAAGCATTTCAACAATTTCTGTACTAACACGAAAATGTTGGCGAAATTCTGCAAATGAATATTTTGGTACTGTTGTATCTACATAATTTAATATTCGGGTTCTCGTTTGTCTTGTACCTTCTAACTTATACCAATCGCTATCACTATCTGAACTACTGCTGCTGAAAATGCACAATTCTGGTTTCTCGGCCAACTCCTACAAAAAAAAGGGAAAAACAATCCGTCAACATGAAAATATAATAAAGTTCTACCGATAGTTTTCTTATCGTGTTAAATAATACTTACTAACAAAATTCTTGTAATATCCATATTTCGAAATTGCAATAGGTTATGTACACTATAACAACAACAAACTGAACACAGCCTAGTTCGTTGGAAAGTTAACTTATAAACATGATCACAGGAACATATGTTCCTGTTCAGAGTAATTATGATTTTGTGATTGCGACGAACGAAAGCAGCTAGTATAAATGCGACCCGACACAAGTTATATGTGGTCTGGGCTGGTCTGGGCTATGGATTTGGGCTACACATAGAACCGTGTTTGGTATAAATATCACTAATACAACGAGTACAAACAGCAAAATTACGAAAGTGTATGTTATTGCCGTCACATGTTTGCCATAACAAAGATGTATGATTGTTCATAGAACGTACGAAATTAATGTCGAACTAAACGAAAAACAAAGTCCCAAGTCAAAACATACACTTTTGTACTTCGCCAAATTATAATACATACATCAAAATATCAAAGTTGTATGTGATTCATAGAATTTTGTTGTATTGAGTTTTTCTACACTCTGGTGTAACAAATGAATTATAAGGAAGTGCCTTTTTCCAAGATAAAACATCTAGACTTCTTAAAATGCTTTTTTGAAATCAAATATAAAACTTCTTTTCTTGATTCCACTTGACTCAAAGTTCCAAAGTTGTATGATACACGTTTCTAAAAAAAAAAAACATTCTATTTACATCCAATCGAACCAAAAAGCATAAATAAATCAATTAGAGAAGTTGTCCTTTTTAAAATCGTACTTTTAGAATTTTCGAACTCGATTTTCTCAATTTGAACATTATGTTGCTTTGAACCATAGCTGACAAAATACGTATTGACAGAAATGAGTTATGTTTGACATTTGACATTTACAAAAATCTTCTTCCAAAGTGGTGAGTTTTCAAGCCAAACTGTCCTCAACTGAAGCGAGTTCATGAAACTTGATCGTTATTGAACTAAACAACCCATTCTCGTCCAGTGCGCTCAGAGCCGAAAACGTTGCTACTGTTTCTCTGCTCTGTTTCTCGCACTTCGTTGAGGAAAATTTTGCATGAAGACCTCGGTATACAGTTCACTTAATCCAAGAATTGAGGTGTCATGATCATCCGATGCGTTTTCGGTTGGAGATCGCTTGGCTAAAGCTGAGCATTTTTATAGAAAATCATCTTTTCAGATGAAACTCAATTCCACATCAGAGGCTATGTCCGTAAGGAAAATTGCCGCATTTGGGGCTCAGAAAATTCAAACTTCATCATTGAGAAGCTGATGCTTTCAAAACGACTGCCTATGTGGCGCGGATTTTCACACGGTGGCATTATGGGGCAATTTGTTTTCAAAAATGAGCAAGGAGCGAACAATTGAACTTTTAGGCACCGTTTTCGAAAATCATCAGCCAAAATGTTGATGTCAGTTGGCCGTCTAGGAGCTGTGATTTGAGCCCTTTGAACTATTTTTAGGGGAAACTGCCGTTAAGGATAAATGTTACGTTAATCATCTAGAGACGATTGAAACCTTAAAACACAAAATCGAAGTTGCCATTCATGAAATTCAAACCCAAATAATCCAAAAATTACTTCATAATTGGTACTACGCCATTGCGATACTTGTTAGAACTCTTTGAAGCTGTTCATAGGTGATTGCAAGATTAGGGAACTATTGTCGAAAATTGAAGTAGGTGCCTTTAATTGAAGTTGGAATAATTCGTCTCATCAGGTCGATAGCATTTCAAAATATGCTTGTTGTAGAAATCGGTTGTAGAGAGTTCCAAAAAATCATAACTAACGTGAAGTCTTTTTTTAACATGCACTTGAATCGCTTATTACTGAAACAACTTAAGTCATTTTTTATAACTTTCCAGAAAACGAAAAAAACATTTCATATAAGACTTTTTAGAACATTTTAATAATCTACAAACCCAGTTTGTACTTCAGGTAATATACAGGCGAAATAATGATCTTCTATTTGTTTTAATAACCTCTAAATTCTTGTCAAAAAAATTGAGATAAGTTGACCTTGGTATTTTCAAGAATTTCTTCGTTAAATTCTTCTACTCATTGAAGCAATGTTTGATATTTTCAAATTTTGTTTCTAAGATTGGTAAGTTATCATTGTAACCTTTTTGTTTTGGCAATTGTATCTGGATATTCTTTGCTCTTTTGGGATGAGTCAGCTTAAAGGTGTTCCAAATGAATCCATTAATATATACACTGACCTTAACAACGCCAGGATTTGCTGTTTCATGAGCAAAGTGGTGAAATTTTGATGAAGATATCTTCTTATCTCTTAATCACTCCAAAATCTCTGTTACAGGGCATAAAAGAATTCCCTCGCAAGCATCTTTTAAAACCTTCTACTTTCATTTAAAGCCATGCATGCTCATATTACGCAGTGATCCTTGTTTTGCCCTGGACAATTCAATGACAAAACAATCGGAGTTCTTTTACTTCAGAAGAAACATACTTTTCTATATACTCCATTATGAATGTAGTGATTTCATTAGGGCCTTTTGCAGCTACACCCACATGCCACATGGTAGATTTAAAACAAGTATTTGTTTGTCTTTAAGTCGTGAATGCGGAACACACTTCTGTGGTAGTTGTAGATTCTGCATGTAATCAAACGCAATAGCTGCATCTTGTCGTTTTTTACTTTTTCTACAATCGCTTTTAAAGCATTGTAGAACTTCTTCGTTCGTCTTCCATGAATAAGCTTTTCAGCAATAGCGGCTCTTTTTGCATTTCTTGCATACGTCTACTTGGGGATGGCCAAAATGCAAATTAAAATTATCATGAAAGAACTGAATGTAATAACTGTATTTAATTTTTGTTCCTGGAGATTTTTTAAGAAACAACTCTTACGAGCCTTTATGACGCTTTTCTGTAGGCGTCTTCTTTCTCTACAGCTTCTATAGGTATATTATCTTTGTCACGAGAACAACTTGCTTTATTACCGTTCATAATAATTATTAATAATTAAATTTGACAAATGATAAACAGTGCGAACTTGGCAATAAGCGATTCACTTGTAAATCTCGGATTCGTATTTTTTGTATACGTGCCGTGCATTACTTTGTTTATTGGTAGAGAAAAAAAAATATGAAAATGTAAAAAAAAAACAGTAAAGCAAAAGTGTTCTAACATGGTTTATTTCTTGGGTTCATACAAACTTGTTACCAACTCTACATGCAGCTGACTTATCAAACAACACGACAAAAATCTTCCATAACTTACAAGAAATCGGAATGTTACTAAAACATTTGAAAAATAAATCATCAAAAAAATATTTTTATTTATCTGTGCAGAAGAGCTGTAATACATTGTAAATGATAAAAAAAGACATGAAAAAATGCAATATAATCTTTCTGCAGCAATCGTTAAAAAGAAACTATAACATATATAACATAATATGGAAGAATTTATAACATTTAAAATATTGACGTTGTAAATAGGCGAGCCTGGCAAGCGTTTCAAAACGAAAGCTCGATGATATCGTATTATGAACTATTTCAGTACATGGATGGCAAGTCAATACGTTTCATTCTTCAATAGGGTGAATTGTGATGATAATCCATTGTTATTACGAGCACGCTTTTATCATTTGTAGCATATTCACACCAGCGGGGGTCTACACACTATATGTATGTACTATCTACTCTCTATACTCTGCAGAACAAAATAGGGGTAATTTATAATGTTTAATGGCCCAGTCGATGTATAATTTTAGTGCTACTTGATGGCCATTTTATTTCTGCAATTTTGGTTGTTATATGCGTTCATAATTAATAAGCTATTCAATTTAACTATACCCCCCAAAGTTAAAACAAGAATTACATTTTAAGTTATGTATTAATATATGAATAGGGCCGTTGTCACCGTTCATGACTTATTTTTATGCATTTCTAAACTTTCAAAAACATTTAGAAACTTGGAATTGTTTATTTGTCTAATTAATTTAACATTCGTATGATCGATGTTGTGATCTGTTTCAAAAATGTGTTATTGGCCAACGCTCGATTTCTCAATTCTATAAAATCTAAGATTAGCCATATGCTCTTTGAATCTAGTTGAGACTGCTCTCCTGGTTTGCACAATATATTTTTGATCACAATCTTTACAATTGATTTCGTTACTAAATGTGCAGATAAGTATTGTGTCGTGTGTTTGTACAGATCGCCTTCTGGAAATTTAACTACCTTTAATGATTGTCTTTTTGACTTTTTGACTTGATGAAATAGCACAGGTGGGTCAAACTCAAATTACTTGCGGCGACTTTAATGTCAATTTTTTGGAGAAAACGGAACCGACTGATAGCGTAATCACTGTCTTTGATTGCTTCAATCTTACACCCTATGTATTGAATCCAACAAGAGTTTCCCCCACCTCATCTACATTAATTGATAATATCTTTGGGAACAACCTAAACGATAAACTTATTTGTACATCTGAGGAATGCTTTCTCTCTGATCATCACTTCCAACTGCTTGAAATTGAGAATTGTCAGGAACCTGATTCATTAATGGAATATAGGCGTTGTTTTACTGACGCTACTGTGTTGCAGTTTCAGTCACTATTAGCTGCTGAGGATTGGAATGATGTACTATGTTCTAATGAGAGTAAATTTGATGTCTTTTACAATACATTCTTATATTACTTTAATTCTGCATTTCCACTAAAAAAGTTCAAAATTCTTCATAAGCCAAGTATTGACTGGTATACCGCCGAATTGGCTTGTAAGGCTGAGCAACTCCGCGACCTTTATAAGTTATACAAGACAAATAAACACCTTGTTCTTCTAAATGCTTATAATGCTAAAAAGCAAGAGTATAAAGATCTCGTAAATAAAACGAAAAAATTATTCTACGAAAATAAAATTATTAATTCCAGTAACAAGAGTAAGACTGCGCGGAATGTGATTAATCAAATAACTAATTCATTAAATAATGATTCTAAGTTTTTAAGTCTGCATGATGGAGGTGGTAATGTCATAACTAATCCTCACTCACTTTGTAGAATGTTTGCCGAAACTTTTTATAATTTTAGCAATATTATGACAGCAACTGTTGATGTTGGACAGGAAATACCATCAGTTAGTGGGGGATTCTACCTTAATCCTACCGATGAAAATGAAATTGAGCGTATTTTATTTGAGACAGGTAATAAGCATTCTTCTGGTATGGACGGTGTGCCTTGCTTCGTTCTGAGGTCTGTCGCACCATATATATCTAGACCACTAGTTGATATAATTAACAATTGTCTTGTAACGGGTATCTTCCCGGACAAATTAAAAATTAGCAAGGTAATACCGGTATAAAAGAAGGGAAACAAGTTCCATGCCAGCAATTACAGACCTATTGCTATTCAAAATGCAATTGCAAAAATTTTTGAAAAAATTATTAATAACAGACTTGTTAATTATCTTAGGGATAGGAACATTGTTTCAGAACATCAGTGCGGATATGTGCAGGAGAGATCAACTTCCGATGCTATATATCATGGCCTGGATCATATATATCGAGAGATGGACAAAGGAAACAGTGTAATTGGCTTGTTTTTCGATCTAAGTAAAGCATTCGATACAGTGAATTATAATATTTTGTTGTCAAAAATGGGGAAGTATGGGATACGTGGTACTCCTTTTGACTTGTTCAAATCATATCTTACCAACAGGCAGTCATACGTAGCCATTCATGGTTGTTTTGAGGGTTTGACTCGTGAATATTAGTCTTCCGGTATAAGTACTTCTTGTGGTGTACCACAGGGGTCTATTATTGGACCTACGCTCTTCCTGTTGTATGTAAACGATTTAAATTTATCACTTTCCCCATGCGTGTTGTCGCAGTATGCTGATGACACTAATTGTATTGTTACTAACACTTCTACTGAGTTAGTATCTGTTGAAGTAAATACAATTCTCTCCAATATGTCTGTATGGTGTAACAATAATAGTCTCGTGCTAAATGCAGAGAAAACAGGCGTGTTGCAGTTTCGGATAGCAACAAATACAAATAGCAGCCCTTATATTAAATACAAAGGTAAATCTATTCCTGAGAGCGATCATGTAAAATTTTTTGGAATATTTGTGGATTCTCACCTTCGCTTCGAGCAGCATTGCTCTATGCTCCTGAAGAAATTATCTTCTGCATATTTTGGTATGAGAAATTTAAGGACCACTGTAAACATAGATACTCTTCGAATATTTTACTTCTCCTATGTAGAGTCCAGGCTTCGTTATGGAATAATTTTTTGGGGACGTGCAAGGTCCATTAATCGACTTTTTATATATCAGAAAAAAATTCTAAGATGCATGGTGGGGGTACCAGCTCGAGATTCTTGTCGTCCCATATTTAAGGCACTAAGAATTCTGCCCTTATGGTCGCTGTACTTTTATGAAATATTAATATTTTATAAGCGAAATGAAACTAAATTCGTAAAAAATTCAGACATATACAGTAATATGCTGACACGGTGTAGGAACCAGTTAAATGTACCTCTCCACAGGACTAGCCTCTATGAGCATAGTCCGAATTATACTTGCATCATTTATTTTAATGCTTTACCCACCGAAATAAGAAATGCGACTACCTTTTACTCATTTAAAAGTCTTGTGAGGTCATATATTCAGACTCACTGTTTTTACAATGCTGACGAATACTTGGCTCGGAGAGGTCCGTAAATGGTTTAGAAATTTTAATTCCCTAATGTAATTGATTTTAATATTTTTATTTAGAACAGATGTATTTTGATTTTACTAGTTTAAAATGTGTAGCTTCAATCTGTCTTATGTATTATTGACAATGTCTATGTTACATATGTAATTTGAGACAGTAAATATATTATTATTATTATTATTATTATTATTATTAAATACCTGACTTTTCTAGAGGCTGTATCTTGTGTTTAGAGTTACCGATGAGACTTCGTAAACTAGTCCCAGAACTGTAAATTATTCTGAGATCTAGCTCTTTGAAGATTTTACTCAAACCTTTAGTGATAAAGGGAGCGTAAGGGAGGATCACAACGGGTGAAGCTTTAACATCCTCTCGACAAATCGATATTTATTTTCTTTAATTCCATTATTCTTTTGTATATATCTGGCTGAACGTCCAACCTCTATAGTTTCTGAGATTGGTTCTATTATTTAGTATTTATTTCCTAGTTGTTTTGCGACTTTGTTTTTTAATTTATCTTTAGAATCTTTGTTTGTACAATTAATAATAACACCTCTGTTACTAATATTCCTTATTTTATCCACTCCTACTGCGATTTTGTTCAGATTAATTTTATTTTTCATCTCTTTTTGTGTTTGCTGGCAATTTTGTTTATCATTGAATGGTTTAACAACAATAACTTCATTTTTCTTTTTTAAAATTGAACTATATGTTCCTTTCGTACGACCATCTTTGTTATTACTAGCCATCGATTCCACTAAACCACTTAATGCACTTATGTTTGAACTTGATCATTTATTTTCTCTACGCATTTATTTAAATCTTCCTGTAAATTTCTCAAATAGGTATCTATTTATACTTTGACCCTGACAGTGGTTGCGTACAACACCCATCAATTATTTTCTTTGCTGTCTACTCATTCACACCTACAATCTTGGGTGGTGTTTATTTGCCCAACTAAAACAACAAATTTCTTTGATATCGTTGAATATTGACAGTTTCAGTAGTGTGCTTGGTGGAGAGAAGAAGTACGTCTCTTTTGTCTTTCCATTTCAATACACACACTCCCCTTTCGTCTCTTTAGGATTTCCACGCCTGTTTGCTCTTAATGTACCAATACCGTTTTGTTGTCCAGCAATATATTGGTAAGTTCTAGGCTTGTGTAGTAGTTATCTGCTACTATAGTTCGTCCTGAATTCAGTAGGTTGGTTGAGAGGTTGATGACGGTATTGGTCGGTACAGAAGCGTTACCCTAATATTTTTCGTTACCAGCATATATTCGGAGGTTCCATGTCTACCGATTATCAGTACATAATTTAAAGAGTTTTACTCCATACTTATGGTTTTTTTTTTGTGGAATATATTGCTTGAAAAGTAATCGGCCTTGAAATGGAATATGTTTTGAAAATTTTTCACAAGTTTTTCTGTTAATGTTAATGATTTTGTGTAAGCGATCTCCTTCTTGACAACTGGCATTATCAGAAAAATGCCACATTCGTAGAAGTATCTGAAATCTATTTCGGGGCATGATTTTCGGAATAATAGAATTTTTATACAGATCATCATTGCTCCAAAATTTTTCTATTGAAGGCATTTTTATTAAACCCATGAGAGCCAGTATCCCAATAAACTTGATCATTTCTTTTTTATCAGTAGGATCCCATCTGTGTAGTCTTTTCGATTTTCAAAATTTTCGTAATTTTTTTGCTATTTATTACCTGTAATTTGCGTTTAGTTTTTGTACTTTTTTGTTTCGAATAAATCCAATGTTTTATTTTTTCATCTGTATCCGAAAAATCTGAATTAAATAATATTTCTTCATCACTAGATGATAAAAACGTTGGACCTAAGTCTGAATCAAAAGAATCGAATAGATCTTGTTCAGATTCGTCATCTAAAATAAGAAGAAATAATAAAGATTTCAAAGAAAAGTTATTTAGACGAACATTCCGAATAAATTGTTATTATTTTTGTTTTGAAAGTACACGTAAATTTATAAAACAATATAATCATTACCTAACATTTTCGCTAGCAAAGCGAGCTCTACTAATTTTCTGCTACGATCGCTCATTTTTGTCACACAAACACGTGTAACAGCTGCAAGAATTATGCTGATGCACTCAAATACAGTTTCGCCTACAAATATTCAGAGCGATTGATAAGTTAGAACATGAATTAGTGAATTATCTAAGACCGTTCCCTTTGGACAATTTCTTAAATGAAATAGGTCCTCTAAACAGGCAAAACATCATTTTTCAGCAAGATGGATCACCTGCTCACAACTATCCAGATGCTAGTCGTCTTCTGAACAATCTCTCTTGATCGACAGATGGATTGAAACTAATGTATCTTCCAAGATTGACTCCACTCGATCTCTTCTTCTAGGAATTATCTTAATCGAGACAATCTAAATTAGGGAACTAATTAAAAAGATTAGATTAGAGGCGTTTGCTACTGATTTCATTACTTGTCATCATCAATAATTGTAGAAACTGAATCTAAATAGATCTCCTATACAAAGCAAATGAATCAAATGCCACAATATAAAGAAACCAAATAGAATGTCTGTAATAGGCGCTCATGGTACACGATTGGAATCGCCCTGCAAACGAATGCATTGGTTTCGACCTTTTCGGTCTCGTCAGCGTTTCTCCAAATGCAAGACAGTTCGCCTCTCTCGTATATTGTATAACAAGCTCCAACAATGGAGTGATCCTAACCTTATTCCATCCAGAATTGTCCATTGTTGAAAGCTGTTATACCATATACGTTAAGAGAGAGAACTGTCTTGAATTTGGAGAAATGCTGGCCGACTCATCGAAGAGAAAACTGGGATACCGAAAAGCACCCTCTATCAAATGTTGACGGAAGATTTGGGCAAACCGAAGGACTGTCCACGCTTCGTGCCACACACTCTGACAGATGACCAAAATGATTGGAGAGTTCAGCATCGTAAAGACATGTTCCAAAGGAATCCGGGAAGCATGTCAGCCATTGTAACCGATAATGAAACGTGGTGTTTTCAATACTAGCTCAAAACAAAAAGTCACAATGCTGACAGTTTTCTTGGATTCAATAGGAATTGTTCATAGTGAATTCGTCCCAGAAGGTCAGACAGAGAACGCAGAATATTATCTGAGAGTTCTACAACGATTGTAGGCCGGACGGTTGGTTTTTGTTGCACAACAATGCATCATCGCACAAAACCATCATGGTACGTAATTTCTTGACCAAAAAAAGCATCATTGTTATCGATCCACTGTATTCACCTGATTTGGCTCCGTGCGACTTCTGGCTATTTCCCAAACTGAAATTGGCGATGAAAGCAACTCGTTTCGATACCATCCCAGTCATCCAAAAGAAGGCCAAATTAAAGGCCATTCCTGCCGATGAGTATAAAAATGTTTCGAAAAGTTTGTTGAACGTTTCCTGTGCTGTATTGACTGTGAAGGAGACAAAATTTTGTCTTTACGGAGAACGATGATCCAAAATACCTTGCCTAAATAGGCAAAAATGATCTTTATAAACACAACGAAGTTAAATATTTTCACAATTATGACTTTGTCACTCCAAAATTAACTTATTTAGATACTCCAGAGTTAAAAAACTAAATAAAGCATCGCTACAGAGGGCGCTAACTATCGAAAATATAACCGTTTATATCCTGTACTGTACAACATATATACCACAGTACATTCTACACGTGATTGTACATTCAACGAACGGAATCCGGGGAGACCGGAGCGAATCCGGTGGCGCGGTGTACGCGTACGAGTGTGTGTGTGAGTGCGGAAAGCGCTCGCTCCGGGTGAAATTGGCCGCTCCGGGGAGGAAGTGTCTCCCGGAGACAGCGGTATCCGCCGGCGGCCCGCTTCCGACTACTCTTTGCCACCCGGACCCGGACCACCCCGGACCGCACGCCCACTCGCTCTGGCATTCACTTCGCATAGAATTTATTTTATTCGGCGTAGCTATATACAGACATAATGCATACATACATATGTATATAAATGTGTATGTATACATAAGTATATTAATATTTTATATATGTACATATGTAGGTATTAGACAACGTAGGTAGGTGTGTGACAAGACTGGTTATGTTTTGTTTTATCCATCCTAAATCGGCTGCTTTTACTTTGAAGGTAGCATTACATCTGCTTTCTTCGACTCTATCCACACAATTTGGAACAGGAAGTGAAGGTATTCTTGGAAAATTTTTAATAATGCTTTCCTTACAGATAAAAAATCGGTAACAGCAACACCACAACATTGAATTAATTAATTCTGGACACGTATTTCAAACGAATACCGAAAAAAATGTTGTGGTTTTGGCGTTACCGATTTCTTTAAGAACAACTCGTGTCTGGCTCAATGTCACGTCAATGTGAGACTTACTAGTATGTCATACCCGCTACAAAAGAAAGAAAAAAATAGAGTTTCCTCTGGAATTACTGCTGGTATTACTTTAGAGCGAAGCCACTTGAAGATGTTTGAACTAGCTCTATTATCTTCTCTACTTGCCGCCCTATCCGAAACCAACATTGGCCACTCAAAAAAATTGTGTTCCGCTGAGTTTATCCTGTCACAATTACAGCCCTTCCCCCTCCCCTGTGCTTGATTTAGCCTCCTGTTCATCCAGGGTCTACTATAATGTATAAAATACTTTAGTCAACACGATCTGCCCATTATCCTTGCTCCATTCTTCCTGCCAGTTGTTCAGAATATTACTCAAGATCGTCACATTGCATAGAGCGCCATCTAACCTCAAGACAGTGTTCTGGTGTACCAAATGGGTCATTGCTATTGTTCTTGCAACTACAGGCAATGCTTTGGATAAGACAGTGGCACACATTCCCCATTCTGAGCATCAATCAGCACATGAGTTTCCTCTACAGATGTATATACATCATGTTACTGCTCACAAGGCCCTAAGCGTTGCCATCTCCGCGGAGTGGCTTGCGATCTGGCGACAGGAGTCACTCTAAGGTGTCAAATCCGTCACATACACACAAAGAAAAAACGAATATTAAATATATGCAGTGGGGGATGGGGTGAGGATATTTAAACCACCTTCGTGCAAACACAGTCATTTTTTTTGCGTTTCGTTTTCACTCGCTCACTCTTTTTCACTCTTCATCACTCTTGGAACAAATTTAAAATCGTAACAACAATCGTAACAATCGTAACAAAAAAAAACAGATTCCAATACAATACTTTGCATTCGTACACCGAGCTCCGCCCCCCTCTCCCTCACACCACGCCCTTTACCCCCAAATTTGAAACTACACAACCGTCAAAGAAATTTTTGTTTTTTTTTTTAATTAAATTGCAATACTGTGCCTCATTTGACAGCTGCGCTTCGAATAGTTATTCAATTGAAGTCATTTGTTTGATTGAAACATCAAAGAACAAAATAACCGATGAATATCGATTAATTTCCGGTGACAGAAGAGAGAATGTTGTAGCTGCAAATTTTGCTGTTTAAAAGTTAAAGGGGTGAGGGGATAGGGAGGGGGGTGGTCAAGGGATTTGTTTCATTCAATTCATTACTTATTAAGCAATAGTTCAATTAATAAGATAGAAGCATAGATCACCTCAATATTACTTAGAAAAGAAGATCAAAATGGCGTTTCCACCGCGGTAGAAAGCGTCCGGTTTTTATTTACGCCAAGTGTACTTTTTCGTAAAAAACTGGTTCTTTTTTACAATTTAAATATTAAAAGAATATCGTATTAATATAACACATAATTTATATATATATATAATTTTTTTTTATAATTTATATTTATATTTACACTGGATTTTATCATTTTCATTTTGTCCTCACCTAAATATCGAACCAACGAGTTCTCCGATCGAGTGACACTTTCCAACGTGTTTTTAACCAACGCCATCGTATATTCCTTCAAATTTGGAATCTTGAGTTCTCTATGAAGTCGTGCATTTGTCTTAATCAAGGGTGCGTTGACAATAGCACTCTGTCCTGCAGGATATTGAGCTTCTTGACCTGCGATTTGACGGCGCTGAACTAGGTAAGGGCGCCTTAATTTTAAGCTTTAAGCTTAGGAAGCTTTTTGGACAAATTAGGAGGACCAAATCCCACAGCGCCTTCAAAACTCTAGAAGTGGTCCCTCACGGGTTTGCATTACTATCTCCTTCACTCTTATTAAAGTTAGTTGCTTAACATTTCTTCCACCTACCAGGAGAACTGCGCTCGTCTTTTGTGTTTAAATTGTTTTGCTTCCAGCCACCCCACGACACCATCTTAAATCTGATCAACCAATACTTTAGCATTGTCGTTACTCGCACCTGAGCACTCTTTCTTGCTAATGGACATGGTGGACAGTTAGCCATGTTGCGCAGGTAAGCTACCTTGATGTATACAGCCCAACGTATGCTTCCTGCGCGAGTTTCTTAACCCTCTTCGATGCCAATACTGTGCATCTTCTTGGAAATCATACTACTTTTGGGCTAGCTCTCCTTGTTATCAATTTCCTCTCTCAATCTTAGAAGCAAAAGGTGTTCCAACAGCTTCTCCAAGCACTAAAGCTCTGATGCCCTGACTTCTGGCTTTTTCTTGGATCAACAAAACACTTACCTTCTTGGATGACCCGTTTTAGCAAAGTCCCGGCCATCGCATAGGTAGATTTTTCATGGAATCAATCCACACATCAAATCTAAGAAGAGCTCTCTTGCTTTTTAGGCAGCCTCATCTTATTTCTGCTTCATCTTCACGCCACCAGTATACAGGTTTCTTCTTCTTATTACTATTAGCTTACCAGCTTCCGTCACCGGTTTCTCGACGTCCTCGCTTCTCATTCTTTACCATCTCCCATTGCTTGCACAGTTGCCAGTCAATTTTAATGGTGTTGTCGTCATTAATTCCTTGAGTTTTGTTACCATGTTTGTATGAACTTGTTTCCCAAGTTCATTCTGTATTTCCTCGAGTAAGAACTGCATCAAATACAATTTCAAACGAGGTCGATTGAAAAACGATAGTGGTCTCGTAAAAGTACTTTGAGGAACTCCATCCGAATATCTCAATTTTTCAAGATTAAACAGGTTCGTAAATTTTAAGGTATAATTTAATCTTCGTTGTTGTCTTCAACCAATTAAAACGGAACAAATCGAAGAATAATCATATCGTTCCGGGAATAACCGCCAGTATATTCGGTTAGCACGCCAGTGACGGCGGGCAATCGATGTGGCTGGCCGGTTGCTATGGCGACGTTTCCGGTACTGCAGCGCCCACGGCGGCATACGTTCGCTTTAAGAAAACACCGCCAACTTGCTTTCGACTGCTGACGGTTCCGTAGCTATGTATGTTGTACCGACGCGTCGGCCTTTATCTTGGAATTGGTGAAACTCGAAGCGCCTAGGGATGAGAAGTGTTAGACGGGCGTGGAATGTTTCGGCGATACCAGCGAGAACGGGGTTTCTGTACGGAGAGGATCGATCTAATTAATTAGTTTGGAGAGATGTTGACTGGTACTTTTGTAATTGCGAATTGTTGAGAAGTAATTCGAAAGACGTTCGTTTAATTTTATAATTAGGAAGTTCTAAAATCTTCATTTTAGATAGATAATCGAGCATATAATAATGTTAAACGAAAATGTAGTTTAAAGATTGGCATTGATGTTGTAAATGCAAAATGTCGGGCTCTTAATAATTAATTGCATAAATGTATAAAATTGATGGTTATATTGTACTGAATACTATTTTGCATAGGATCGCCAGTACTCATGGATGGAACAAATTTAATGGAAGAGTTTCGGACACCGATGACTTTTCCGACGATGATGATGCAGAGGCACAAGTGGAGATTTTCTAGGAGGCATCGACCACAGAGTTATCGGCAATAATCGCGATTAGTTGTAAATAAACTGCAAAGAGAAAATGGTTTTATAATGCGATGGTCAGTAATGCTAAAAGGAGGTTAAAGAAGTTATTGGTACTACACCATTATGCACAACCATAAATGAATCCTTTGAGACAGGCGTATATCCGATCAAGTTAAAAGTGTCAAAAGTCATACCAATTTTTAAGCAAAAGGGTAGTGCAATGAACGTGGCGAATTATAGACCGATATCTTTACAAAACCAAATATTTTCGAGTATTGCTTCCAAACTAGACTGTACAGATTTCTTGAGAAGTATAATGTATTAAGTGGTCATCAATATGGATACAGAAGGACAAAGACCACAATCATGGCTGTAGAAAATACAATTTCTGTAGTGTGCGATGCCCTAAATTCAAAACAGAATGTGACTAGGTTGTTTTTTGACATGATTCGCGCTTTTGATTCAGTCAATCAATGCCATGATTAACTCATTAGGAAATTAAATAGTATTGGAGTTGGAGGAATAATGGGATTAAATGGATTACCTCTTATTTCACCAATAGGAAACAGGTTGTTAGTGTGGGAGGAAGAAGAGGTAGATAAAGGTGGACCGCAAAGCACAATATTGGGACCTCTTGTTATTTTGCATCATGATAAACGATTTACCTTCAGTCTGCAGATCTGCGACAAACATCAGCATCTATGCTGACGTTTGATAGTAGTTCATGACGATATTAATAGAGCCGAAAATGTTATAACTGAAATACAGGAATGGTGCACACAGAACGATATTATACTTGTTCAGGAAACATAAAATAAAGACTGTACATTCACTATATACAGGGTGTGGCATCTTCCTGGGATCAGCCGATTGTAACTTGGCTAAGTAGTAAAAGATGTCCAGAATGAAGTTCTCTACAGCAAGAAAATATTTTCTTATACAGGGTGACATAGAAAAAACTACAATGCATAGCAACATGTGAACGAGAACCAAGAAATAACAAAAAAGTTCCTATGAACACATGTCCGACTGCTTTTTGTTTTCAAGTTACAAGCCGTTTTTTATATTGTTCTTGTATTTTACTTTACCTAGGCAAAACTTTCTGCCATTAATTTTGTTTACCGATGAAACAGGTTTCAGTCGTGATGGCATTTTGAATATTCACAATATGCATTATTGGAGCGATGAAAACCCTCAACAGAACATAATACGGAATCACCAGCATTGGTTTTCCATTAATATGTGGGCAGGTATAATCGACAATTATCTAATTGGTCCATATCGAATGCCTAGACGATTGATGGGCGAACTTTTTGGAAAATGAACTGAATACTTTATTAGATGTTCCATTGAATATTATAAGAAGAATGTACTACATGCATGATGGAGCGCCAGCTCATTATTCTAGGAGAATAAGGGAATTTCTGCAACGAAAAGTTGGAAATAGGTGGATTGGTCGTGGAAGACCTATACCATGGGCAGCTCGTAGTCGCGACCTTAATCTCCTCGATTTTTCATTTCGGGGATTTATGAAATGTGAAGTGGATTCCGCAGAAATAAATAGTGAAGATCAATTATGGAACAGAATTGTGGAGTCTGATAATAGATTTCGTAATAGTACTAACATGTTTCAAAGATGCCGTCAGTCGTTAACAGGAAGACTGGAAATGTGTATTCAGGAACAAGGTCACCAATTTGAACACCTTATGTAGAACTAATATATATCTTATATTTTTTAATGTTGTTTTGTTTAATAAAAGCCTCTTAACTTCAACAGCTTCTAACTTGAAAACAGAAAGCAATCGGACATGTGTGTATTTTGTTATTTCTTGGTGCTCTATCACATGTTGCTATGCATTGTAGTTTTTTCTATGTCACCCTGTATACAGGATGTTCAGTTTTGTTTGTACGATAGATTACTTTGTTTTTTTTTAATGGAACACCCTATATATTATTGCATTTTTGGATTCCTTGTTGTAATATAAGGTAATTTTAATTAACGTACTCTACACTAAAACCCGTCAGATTTCGAGGTATTCTGTTTCGAAAGGAAGAAAATGAGAGTACTCAGAGTACTTAAAAAATGAATCTAGCCTTTCCTAATAATTGTTTTGAAACAAATCGTGGGTGCCTATTATTATAATGATACCTCAAGCTTTATTTTCCATACTAAACATTCATATTATATTGTACTGGGTGTTTAATAATCGAACTCGAAATTAAATACCTTCAAATGATTAAAACTCGTTTATTTCAAATGGAACACCGTGTATATTTTTATGCTAACTATTGTATATTTTTCCTCTCTTTCGATTCCGTAAAACATTCCTTATACCTAAAATTTATACATTTGAAGTTCTAAGTAATTTTGTACAGAAATTTAAAATTTGACATAAGAAACGTGGATCAAAGCACTGTAATATCATTTTATTGAGAAGTTCTTCACTGGATATCTTGGTGCAGAAGTAGAACACTAAACACTTTAACCCACTAAACACCAAACAAGTTTTCACTAAAACACCGACGCGTTCAACAGCAATGCTGTCATTATCAAGGCGATAATCGATTATCGCTTTGATCGATTATCGCCTTGATAATGACAGCATTGCTGTTGAAACGCGTCGGTGTTTTAGTGGAAACTTGTTTGGTGTTTAGTGGTTAAAGTGTTTAGTGTTCTACTTCTGCACCAAGATATCCAGTGAAGAACTTCTCAATAAAATGATATTACAGTGCTTCTCAGTTGCTGTAGAAAACTTCATTTTAGACATCTTTTACTAAAAACATTTTTCGATAAAATACACATACAAAAAAAAGGAGCATATTACGCAACAGAGTAAATTACTAGGACTATAGTACAAGAGGTGTTTGGTCTAATTTTCAAAGACTTACAGCGTGCCAACGAAGAATCGACTTCATGGGATCGAATAAGTTGCCAACATATATAAGAGATCAAACAGATTTTAAGATTTAAAAAAGATATGCCTAAAATTTTTTATATGCAATGGTTATTACTCTGTACCAGAATATCTGGAGTAGTAAAGAATTTGTATTATGTGTTTTTCCTTTTACATATTTATAAATGTGTGATTATTTCTTATACAAACATTTGACCCTTCTAGACCTTTTTATTAAAGCTATCTAACTACTAAATTGTTTAATAATTAAACTTTAAAATTCTAATGGAATTACCGTTAGGTAGGCTACAAAATAAAAACCATTTTCAAAATAGACTGCGTCACAGTTCAGCGTCTTCTGGAAAACAGTTTGAACATTTTCTTTAGACGTTTTTTTGAGAGAGAAACGATGTTTTCAGTTATTACTTCTTCACTACTAATGTTAAAAGTCAGAAATGCTTACTGACTTTTAACATTAGTTTAACATTATTTTACTGAAAATCACACAACAAAATGTATTTTAATTTGATTGTACCCATTATTAAAGCTTACTAAATATAAAAATAAATCCTTTTTCGTTAAAAGATTACAGATTTTAAAGTTTTGAAAGTATATCATATCATATTATAAGTGAACCAAACACAAAATCGAAATTAAGGTTTAAGATAGGCATTTGCAGTTGCTAACGCATAGTGAGTGTGTCTCTCAATCATCCAATGAGGACTTGATTTCGTTTCGATCTTACCGATCTCGTCAGCGATCCTCTAAATCCAAGATCTGATTTCATCGTAACTCGTCACTCAACCTTAATTCTATAACACCTGCGACAATGGGTTAATTCCAACCCCATGCCCTCTAGTGGACCTTCAAACTAATTGTGGTAGATTCTTTCATTTCGTTACGGAACGCGTTATATATATTATTACACTGACTCACTTTGCATTGAACCTGATACAATACCTGTTACATATTAGTGTGGTTTATGCAGGGTTTGCGTAGAAGCTTTGCGAAACTGGACAAAAGGTAGAAAACAATAATTAAGTTTCGGAATACCAATGATATGGCGTGAACCAAAACACCATAGTGATGATTGTTATTTTTGTTCTTGCAATATAAAAGGCTTTAACACCAACAAAAACAAAAATATAATAATATATCCCAAGGTCAGTTCTGCTATCAGACGTGTGCCGTACGGACCTGACGTACCAGTACCTGTTCCACCCCAAGAAATTGAAGCAATAGTTTCATCTGACTCTGATGAGGATCCATATGATTCGAAAGACGGGGAGAGGGGGAGGTGGCTTAGTTTTATTCAATTATTTTACAAAGAAATAGATGTATTTGGTCGCAACTTCAACAAAATCTGATTTAAACGATCATGATACTTATTTTTAGACATTTTAATTAGTTGGAAGCAAGTTTCATTAAAATCTGACACTGAAAGGGCACATCATTAAGATCTAGCAAACAAGGAAACATATGTATTTTGTCCGCTTTCAAACAAAAAGCGTCGCATATTTTGATACGTTTTATATGTGTAGTTAAAAATCCCAATTTTCTGATCCAAGTTTCATTCAAATCTCACATTACAGTTTGATATTATCGTATTGTAAACAAATTGACATACTTCGTTAAAATTTCAATAAAATCGGATTTAGATTCTTCGGTGCCAATTTTGAAACAATTCAAACAATTAAAAACGCAAATTTTCATCAAAGTTTCACTCAAATCGGACACTGGAGAGGCTACGATAATTTAACGCAACCTATTTTGTCCCAATTTTAATAGAATTTGATTTAAAACAGCTGGACACTTTCTTTTACATTTTAAATAGGTATGTAGTTAAGAGACCTACTTTGAAGCAAGTTTCATTAAAATCTGACATAGAAGAGGGGAGGGAGGGATGGTATGGTTTGACGTTATTTAGTTGCCAAATAAATTGACATATTTCGATTAAATTTCGATAAAATCTGATTTAAATCCTCTTGATGCCTATTTTGAAAAACTTTCAATAGTTAGAATACCCATTTTTATTCAAGTTTCATTCAAATCTGTCATTTAAAGGGGAGGTGGTATGATTTGACGTTATTTAGTTGCCAAATAAATTGACATATTTCGATTAAATTTCGATAAAATCTGATTTAAATCCTCTTGATGCCTATTTTGAAAAACTTTTTAATAGTTAGAAGACCCATTTTTATTCAAGTTTCATTCAAATCTGACATTTAAGGGGGTGGTATGGTTTGACTTTATTTAGTTGCCAAATAAATTGACATATTTCGATTAAATTTCGATAAAATCTGATTTAAATCCTCTTGATGCCTATTTTGAAAAACTTTTAATAGTTAGAAGACCCATTTTTATTCAAGTTTCATTCAAATCTGACATTTAAGAGGGGGTGGTATGGTTTGACTTTATTTAGTTGCCAAATAAATTGACATATTTCGATTAAATTTCGATAAAATCTGATTTAAATCCTCTTGATGCCTATTTTGAAAAACTTTTAATAGTTAGAAGACCCATTTTTATTCAAGTTTCATTCAAATCTGACATTTAAGAGGGGTGGTATGGTTTGACTTTATTTAGTTGCCAAATAAATTGACATATTTCGATTAAATTTCGATAAAATCTGATTTAAATCCTCTTGATGCCTATTTTGAAAAACTTTTTAATAGTTAGAAGACCCATTTTTATTCAAGTTTCATTCAAATCTGACATTTAAATGGGAGGTGGTATGGTTTGACGTTATTTAGTTGCCAAATAAATTGACATATTTCGATTAAATTTCGATAAAATCTGATTTAAATCCTCTTGATGCCTATTTTGAAAAACTTTTAATAGTTGAAGACCCATTTTTATTCAAGTTTCATTCAAATCTGACATTTAAGAGGGGTGGTATGGTTTGACGTTATTTAGTTGCCAAATAAATTGACATATTTCGATTAAATTTCGATAAAATCTGATTTAAATCCTCTTGATGCCTATTTTGAAAAACTTTTAATAGTTAGAAGACCCATTTTTATTCAAGTTTCATTCAAATCTGACATTTAAGAGGGGTGGTATGGTTTGACGATATTTAGTTGCCAAATAAATTGACATATTTCGATTAAATTTCGATAAAATCTGATTTAAATCCTCTTGATGCCTATTTTGAAAAACTTTTAATAGTTAGAAGACCCATTTTTATTCAAGTTTCATTCAAATCTGACATTGAAGGGAGGGGGTTGTATGGTTCGACGTTATTTAGTTGCCAAATAAATTGACATATTTCGATTAAATTTTGATAAAATTTGATTTAAATTCTTTTGATGCCTATTTTGAAAAACTTTAAATAGTTAGAAGACGTATTTTTATTCAAGTTTCATTCAAATCTGACGTTTAATGGAGAGGTGGTATGGTTTGACGTCATTTAGTTGCCAAATAAATTGACATATTTCGATTAAATTTCGATAAAATCTGATTTAAATCCTCTTGATGCCTATTTTGAAAAACTTTAAATAGTTAGAAGACCTATTTTTATTCAAGTTTCATTCAAATCTGACGTTTAATGGGAGGTGGTATGGTTTGACGTCATTTAGTTGCCAAATAAATTGACATATTTCGATTAAATTTCGATAAAATCTGATTTAAATCCTCTTGATGCCTATTTTGAAAAACTTTAAATAGATAGAAGACCCATTTTTATTCAAGTTTCATTCAAATCTGACATTTAAATGGGAGGTGGTATGGTTTGACGTTATAGTTGCCAAATAAATTGACATATTTCGATTAAATTTCGATAAAATCTGATATAAATCCTCTTGATGACTATTTTGAAAAACTTTAAATAGTTAGACGACCCATTTTTATTCAAGTTTCATTCAAATCTGACATTTAAGAGGGGTGGTATGGTTTGACTTTATTTAGTTGCCAAATAAATTGACATATTTCGATTAAATTTCGATAAAATCTGATTTAAATCCTCTTGATGCCTATTTTGAAAAACTTTAAATAGATAGAAGACCCATTTTTATTCAAGTTTCATTCAAATCTGACATTTAAATGGGAGGTGGTATGGTTTGACGTTATTTAGTTGCCAAATAAATTGACATATTTCGATTAAATTTCGATAAAATCTGATTTAAATCCTCTTGATGCCTATTTTGAAAAACTTTAAATAGATAGAAGACCCATTTTTATTCAAGTTTCATTCAAATCTGACATTTAAGAGGGGGTGGTATGGTTTGACTTTATTTAGTTGCCAAATAAATTGACATATTTCGATTAAATTTCGATAAAATCTGATTTAAATCCTCTTGATGCCTATTTTGAAAAACTTTAAATAGATAGAAGACCCATTTTTATTCAAGTTTCATTCAAATCTGACATTTAAATGGGAGGTGGTATGGTTTGACGTTATTTAGTTGCCAAATAAATTGACATATTTCGATTAAATTTCGATAAAATCTGATATAAATCCTCTTGATGCCTCTTTTGAAAAACTTTAAATAGTTAGAAGACGCATTTTTATCCAAGTTTCATTCAAATCTGACATTGAAGGGAGGGGTTGTATGGTTCGACGTTATTTAGTTGCCAAATAAATTGACATATTTCGATTAAATTTTGATAAAATTTGATTTAAATCCTTTTGATGCCTATTTTGAAAAACTTTAAATAGTTAGAAGACTTATTTTTATTCAACTGGCAAACTAGGAAACGGTTGCCCGAAATCCTGCAATCATCGATTAAGGGAATCATCCCTTATCTCATTTCATTTTCGATCAAAGTAAATTTTTTGTGCTGCATCTCCAAAATGTTTAAAAATAATTAAATGTAAGCTTTTCTGATTTAGATTTGTCATGTGATTAAATTATGTCGCCAGTTAGTTTTCCTAAATCTATTATTGAGTGTCTTGACAAATATTTGATTAACATAAAAAAATTGACACGATGTGTATGTACTTCAGACAAAATTGCATTCTCACCTTCCCGAAATTAACTCGCACCCAAACAATTACAAAAAAATGCACGCATACGGTAGCTACGAAAGATATCATCCACACCCAATTAAACCTGCAACACCCCGGCAATAAAAAAAAGCAAAGCAAAACAGACGCTCTCAAATCCGACCACGGCCTATTTACTATATACGCAGTTCTCACGTTATTCCCACACCATAACGTCAACCTATTCGAAATCGAATCCATCCAGGGGCACCCTCGACGGTTCCTCTTTTTTTTTTTTGTCCGACGTTTACCGCCGCCGTGTCGCAGCTACTATACCGGCTCGTGTGCGCGTATTACATTTCGGTATAAACACACAACAAACAACGGGGGGACACATGCACGGAGAGCGAATCTAAATAAGTGGCGAATTCATGGGAGGTCGGCCGTTGCGTTCGTTCGTATCGGTGCTTGAATTACTACCGCCCGGTTAGAATATGTCAATTGTCATCCCGAATGATCGTCTATTGTTCCGGCGATAAAAGAAGTGAACATCGGACGTGTGTCGGTTTCCCCAGGAGGCGTCGGCGTCGCCAATTTCGGATGAGTGTGCGATTTTGATACGATGTTGTTTTGGTAAAATGTCGACGTTTCGGTATATGTAGATGCTAAACTAATTTTAATATAACACTAAACATTTCAACCAACAAAACATCAAAAAACTTTTTACGAAAAACCGACAGGTTTAGTTTTTTTGTTATGTACAGGGTCTCTAGTGCGTCCAAGTATCATATCTCCCCTTGTAGATATTTTTCTGAAAAACAATTACACGGAGGTTACTTGAATTGATATGGCACATGTTATAAAATTACTTTCACTTATACAGGGCGTTCAATTTTCACTGAACGAAATACAACTTTGTTATTATAAATGCAATAGTACTTTTTTTCAATGCAATTGATTCTACGCATTATTTGCAAATGTTTTGTATTAAGGTTCCCTATCCCTAAATTCAACTGTTTCGAAGATATTTACAATTTTCCTTAATATTTTCATATTGTATCTTAAAGAAAAATTAATATTGTAAAGCACGATTAGACTTTACCTCTGTAGTAATACGTTACATCCATTTAGTAATGCAATTTGGGATTTTCTAATTACGTGGAAGTTTGTAAATAAAACTGTAGCGTTTTAACTATTTTATTGAAACTGATAAAATGAGTTTTTAATACACGTCTTCCTCTGTCATATACATATATACTACTGGCGACATCTGTTGTTACGTTGAGCAGAAATGTACTTATAACAACACCTCCCTTCAATTCTGCAAACAAACAATTTCCAAAACTATAATAACAAATATACATATATCTAAATACTATGTTAAAATAAATAAAAGAGAAAGACCAAACATCTTAACTTCTACTTGGAACAAATAACATTAACACTCTGTATTTTCATTTAATAATAATGTAACATTCAAACTATCTCTAAAATATTTGAATTTCGTACTTGCCAGTTGAAATGACACTGACAGATACAAGAAATAAGATCTTGGTAGAAGGTAACTACTCGGAACAATTCAGTGTCGGACGAGGATTAAGACAAGGAGATCCGCTCTCGACGAACCTATTCAATCTGGTGTTGGAAGTAATCATACGAGAAAGTGGGATACAAAGAGCAGGATTGATTTACCAACATAAAGTACAATGTATTGCGTACGCAGATGACGTGGTTTTGCTGACAAGATCCAAAAAAGAACTTGAAAAGATGTTAAGAAAATTTGAAGAGGAGGCAAACAAATTCGGCCTACAAATAAACAGAGAAAAGACAAAGTATATGGAAATGAGAACAGAAGTGTCTGATGAGAATAAATTTGTAAAGTTTAAAGCTGGAGAAAGAGAGTATGAGTTTGAAAGAGTAAGCCAATTTGAATATCTAGGAGTGACAATAAGAAGTAATAACCAAGAAGAAAACGAAATTGATAAGAGAATTTTGAAAGGAAATGGAGTAGTGGGGTCACTATCAAGAATGCTGAGAGCAAAAACACTATCAAGAGCAGTAAAGATTAGAACATATGAAACAATTATAAGGCCGGTTGTCTTGTATGCAAGTGAAACCTGGACAATGACAAAGAAAGATGAACAAAAGTTAGAAATCTGGGAAAGGAAAGTTCTGAGGAAAATACTAGGTGGAGTGAGAACGACGGAGGGCGAGTGGAAAAGGCGTACCAATAGAGAGTGATGGACTTATACAAAGGAATAAACATAATCCAAAAATTCGAGGACAGAGAATGAGGTGGTTGGGACACATTATCCGAATGCCGGAGCAAAGAGTTGCCCGTAAAGTGTTATACGAAGGAGAAGGTGCAAAGAAAAGAAGAGGAAGACCAAAGAAAAGATGGTTCCAGGAGGTAGTCACGGATATCAAAGAGATGGGCATAAATAATTGGGAACAGCTAGCCAAGGACAGAAAAAAGTGGAAGCAGATAATAAAGAAGACAGAAGCCAAGGGCCGACAAGGCCTGTAGCGCTGATATATATATATATACTTGCCAGTTGCTTTGTAAACATATCTGCCTGCTGTTTGTTACTATTAATATACAAGGTTTCCACGGCCGAGTGGGACATAGGAAAATACGTGTAAAATCGGTTTTCGGTGATTATTATCTCCCTAATACTACTTCATCCAAATTTAAGTGCCGAATATTATAACTGGGTTAACAATGAACATTTCCATAATCATAGTACAAAGAAAGTCATTTTAATAAAGCCAAAAACATTATTATTTTTAAACCTATTGTTCGTGAATTCCTAATAAGGCTTTTAACACGTAAGTTAGTGCAAGTGGCCGTGGCGCAGACGTTCACGCGACGCCTTAATAACGTAAGGCACAGATTGTTTGGGGTTCGGATCCGAGAAATGAATTTTATTATTATTTTTTTTTTATCTTTTTAATCTTTAATAAAAAATAAAACTAATCTGCCGGGATTCGAACCCTAAACAACACGTGCATTTGCGTTATTAAGCCGTCGCGTGAACCATTGCGCCATGGACGCTTGAACTAAGTCACGTATTAAAAGCCTTATTAGGAATTCACGAACAATAGATTTAAAAATAATAATTTTTTGGCTTTATTAAAATGACTTTCTTTGTACTATGATTGTGGAGATGTTCATTGTTAACCCAGTTATAATATGCGACCCTTCATTTTGAATGAAGTAGTATTAGGGAGATAATATTCACCGAAAACCGACTTTACATGTATTCTCCCTATGTCCCACTTGGCCGTGGAAACCCTGTATAATAACTTAATCTTATTTTGAGTTACATTCTCTTTAGAAAATGATGCTTAATATCTATATGCTTACTGCGCTTTGATTCCAAGGTAGATGCCATTTTTATACAACTTTTATTGTCCTCAAAAACAGTTATAGGATAAACATTCAAATTTGCAGTTTCAACTAACATTTGCGCTAAAACAAAATCAGTCACACAGGTGGCTAAAGCTACATATTCAGATTCGGCGCTTGACAATGTAACAATATTTTGTCGTTTTGTTTTCCAATGGATAACATTGTTATTTAGTTTTATAACAAAACCAGTTATACTCTTACGATCGACTATACTGTTTGCAAAGTCGGAATCAACATATGACAATAAATTAATTGTATGATTACACTTTGTGAATTTCAAACCATAATTTTTTGTTTGTTTTAAATATCTTAAAACACTTTTTAAAATGCCCAATGCTCCCCAATGCTCATCTGAATAATTATTTTGGAATTGACTAAAATAGGTAACACAGAAACTAAGGTCTGGTCTTGATCCTAACATTAGGTTCACGACTTTGAGTCTATAATCTTCACATTATCTAGAGGCGGCACCAATTCCCACGTATTGCTTTCTTGAAGTGACTTCTATTCTTCTTCAATTGCTTCGTTCTAGTGAATATCATTTGCGGCTTCTGCATAAGTTTGAGGAGTGTCTGATAAGTTTCAGCTGATAAGGCTGTGATCATATTCACTTCAGATCGTTTTCCATTTCATAGTCCTCAAGATATTTGGGCAATCTTCTAATTCTTGTCGTTTTTATATAATAATAATAATAAAGTATTTATTTCAATTCAAAAAATACACAAATAATAAATAATAATAGTAAAAGTAAGAACAAAGAAAATAGAAATCGTTAGAACAATATTATTAATATTTACAATCGGAACTGAAAATCACAGGGAGTTGGTTCAAGGTTAGCTAGTAACACCTGATCTTCCACCATCATCCTGAAATTCACATAAAGAACAAAAGAAAAAGAAACAAATGCCTATTCTTAATTAATTACTTCAATATAAAACAGCACTTTATATCCATTTCAGTTTGCTTCTCTTCCTTTTTGTTTTCGTTTTTTCGTTTTTCTTCTTCTTCATCTTCATTCGTTTCTAGTGTATTTTCTTTTTCACTGTTTATTATTATTGTATCATGTTCTTCATCAAATACAACATTTATTCCTGCTATTTGGATTCCATAGCCTGTATCCATTGTCTGTATATCCAATGATTATTAGTTTTTCACTTCTAGGATCAAGCTTTGAACATCTATCTTCTTTATGTATTAAATTATATGCAACTTTGGCGACATTAAACAGTATTGAAATAGATCTGTAGTTTAGATATATCATTCGGATTGTCTTTTTTAAAGACAAGGCATATTCAAGCCAATTTCCACCTTGATGGAAAGGTAGCTGTGCGTAGTATCAAGATAAATATAAAAAGAAGTAGGTTAGACAGGACGGAAACGACAATCTCTCATCAGAAAACTTGGAATTTTATTAGATCTGGTAGATAATTTATTTTTCTGCGATTTTAGAGCCAAGGAGACATCATTCTCAGTAAAGGAAATGATATTCACAGAAGATGCATTCACAAATTGCAAGTATTCGTGGATTGAAATTTGGAGGAATCGAGGAAAACACAATGGAAAAATGGGAGGCAAAGGCATCAACAATAGACGATGGTTCATTGTACGACACATTCCCCAAATTCATGATACCCGGAGTTCGACTCAAATTTCTATTGAGTTTCAAATATTCACGACAGGGGGTGATATAGTATTAAAATTTTAAATAGAATGGGGGATAGAGTGACACCTCATTTTAAAGAGCTCATTGAGTATGGTATCTGGCTAAAATTTCATACAAATTTATCCACTCATATGAACAAAGTGTTATTTCATTATCAGGGAGGAGGATGAGGATTCCAGATCACGCAACTATATTCCAGTTTAGAAGCTATCAATGAATTATACAGATGGATACTGCAGGATCTGCCTGTAAAAAATTGAGATATCTGGATTATGAAACCAAACATCTTAAAACTAGCCCTAGACCATTGTACCAATACGATATTGAAAGGATAATTTAGTATCAAATATGATTCCGAGATCTCTAATGTTTGTTACCTCGGAGAGAAATAATTAACAGATAAAACATCGGTATCACCAAAACACCACAACTTTGATTAATTACTCGGGACACGTGTTTCGAGAACGCATGGGTTCTCATCACGAACCGAATATGTACCGAACACATGTTCCGAGTAATTAATGAAAGTTGTGGTGTTTGGTGATGTCGATGTTTTATCTATTTATTACGAGCCCACAGTCCTTGAAATCACAATGAAATAATTATATTGAATTGCTTTTCGCGGCATATCTATAATAGATTACTAAAGCCTGACTGAATCCTCCGGCAATCATCAAGGCTGCCAACCTCAGATCATCCGCATATTATGAGAAATGGGAATGTTTAAAACTGCATGAATGTTATTGATGTGTGGAATGAATAGAGTGAGTGGGTCCTAGATGCGAATCTTTTGAGGAATGTCAGACGTCACATCCACAAAATCAGATCTTACCCCATCAAATACAACTACAGCCTGCTTTCTGTCTCTTATATACGATTCGATACGTCTTCATAAGTTTCCATGAAAGCTAATAAATTTTAATTTTTCAATCATGATATACCTACTATGATTTATTTTTATCAAAAGCTTCTGAAAATCTATGAAAACAACATCGACTCTGGATGATAAATCTACCGTAGTATGAAGAAAGTTTTATCGAAAGTTTGGTTGATTAACTTTGGACAGTTTTTCAAAGTAATATCTTTGAGAAAGATTGGTTCAGGTATCCTGTTTTTTTTTGTGAACAATTGTTTGTTTGTTCCTGTCATGCGTTTGTCGAGTGGCAGAAAGATCTAGGATGTGTACTTTCACTTAAAAGATCCTTTAAGAATAATCTTAGATGATTCCTCAATCCTCATTAAACTACCCCAAACAAATTGAGACACAATAATATGTACAAAATTTGCATTTATATTATAGAAAAGATTTCCTTGTTGTAATTAATCATTACCGTATATGTATATTACTAAAATGAAAAATAAAATAGTCTAGACACCGTATCATATTCTGCAGGTAATTTTCGAGATAAAACATATTACCTGTATATAACGCGAGCTATTGAAGTACCACGTATATATCTACACTTTTATATGTAAGTTTTTTTCTCTTTTTCCCTTTTTGCAAAGACGGTACTTCCCCCTAAATACACCACGTATTTTCGCGTGTCTACATAATAAAATAGACAGACAAGGCTCTCGCAACTGACATGACGTTACCCCATATCCCTACCCGCGTTTCCGCACAACGATCCCCCTCGCCGTAGAGGGTGGATTCACTCTCTGACGTAACCATAGTCTCCTACGAAGCTCTGCTCCGTTATTGGCGGAGCGTTCGTAACTCCACCCCCACAAGGGGTAAGAAACGCTACGGAAAAAGTTTCGGTTTCGTCACAAATGTGGCATACGTCGATGTAGCGTGATAGATGGCGGTAATCTGAAATTCTGAAGTCACAGTTTTCTCATCCATTGACAGCTATACAAACCTGAAGCGTACCATCAAATAATATATAAAAAAATAGAAGCGATTTAGAATCAATCACTGTTATAGTTTTTTTTTTTTTTGAAGGGTGAAATTGATCGTTCATTTAGTGAAGTGATTATACGTTCGTTTTTATTATCATCATTGACGAATTCTTTCTTTTTTATAGTGTGTGAAAGTGAGGTTATGCGGGAATAAAATGTCAAGAATTGGAACTTTTGCGTTTAAATTCTGCCGGTTTTATCACGTAAATAAGTTTGATTTAACTTTCCTTTGGTGTTGAACTGTAATGTAAAAATCAAGTATTATCTCAAGAGAAAAAAATAAATCGAAAGAAAAATGTTGACATCGGGTTGTCACCCGATTATCTCAGCAGGAGTTCCACTTTTGGGAATTTTTCCATGCTCTTTGCCGGTATATGTCTTTTTGTTTACATATAAATGTGTTTCAAAATAATAAAAGCCTATTTAATTTAAAGTTCGCTGTATTAAAATTAAATTAAATAATTTTTTTTTTCTTTCAGATACGTCATATAAAGGTTCTGGAGTTCACATGCCACGTCTCAAGCGCAAGGTAAAGTCAAAATATTTTAATTATAATTAAAAATTTTGCTGTCGTACTATGAATACAACGGATGGTTTTGAAAGGATTATTAAACTTTGTGAAAAAGAAAACGTATCAATTAAGCCGTAGGTTCTGCAGTTGCTGTCAAAAATTGTTGACCCAAAAATTTTTTAAAAAATATTTTTTCATAAAATCTGGTGGTTTCGTCTTTTGTCAATTGCTTTTCCGTGTTTGTCAAACGATGATTGATATTGTGAGTTCCGAGTCGTTGTTCGATACACATCTGATATGTGAATTTAAATTGTTAAGTAAACAAATTTCTTTTTAAAATGCCACCTGGCACAAGATTGAACTCTGAGAAAAATGAAGATAATATTCTCATTAATTTTATAAAAAGCGTGGAGTTTGGTGATATAATCAAATCCGTTGTAAGTAAAATTATTGCTAAAGAATTTAAAAATATTTACGAGAAATTGAACTAATTGATTCGAAAATTAAACGTTTGGAAAGAATTAATTTAGTCATGAAAGAGAGAAATATGAAAAATACGAATAGTATCGAAATTGAAGATATCAATCGTAAAAAAGCGATCCTCTATCATCGGAATGTACCTATGCGGAAGTAGTAACTATAATATACAGTCAAGCTCCAAATCACCGGACACTAATAACTCCAATCCTCATCAATGGAAGACTGTTGATAATCAACGGAAGAAAGTACCTGTTCTTGTAACGAAAATACTATTATAAAAGTTGCATTACCATGTAGATACTTAGGCTGGATCCGAGCCTTAGTTTTGAAGATTTAGAAGCATATTTGCGAACCAAGAATGTTGAAGATGTTAAGTGTATGAAGATGTACTCTAAACACCCCGAAGAATATTCATCATTCAAAGTAACTGTTCCTGCAAGATTAGAAAAACTCATCCAGGATCCTACAACATGGCCGCAAGACGTATGCCTTAATCGTTTTTTAGCCCGACTTTGAAAGGAAAATCTGAAAAAGTAGTTATAATAAGTTACCTGAATTGGAAGTAATTGCCAAAACTAATAATATTTCCTTTATTTACATTAGGTAATGAAAATTGGTTAATGGATAATGAACTTGCTAATGTAATTATAGATAATTATTTTCTTGTATCGAAATATTGTAGAGTGCAAAGAATTCACGGTGGTGTTTGTGTTTTTGCACATCGTGAATTAAATTGTACACCAATAAAAACCTTAATTATCTAAGTCATGATATAGACTTTGAAGTTGCTAGGGTTTGATACGGCCAGTACCATATCATTACAATTTATAGATCGCCCTCTGGCAATTTTAGCAAATTTTTGGATCTATTATCGAAATTACTAGATCAATGTTTTAACTTTCGGGTTATTATTACCGGAGACTTGAACGTAAAATTTAACACATCCGATTCGGATGCGATGGTTTTATGTAACATTTTTGCATCTTACGGTATGTACCATTTAAACAACGAATGTACACGCGTTAACACGTGTCTATAGATAATATTTTTTCAAACATAAACGGAAGTTTGATGAGTGTTCATATAGGACTGGCGCATTTACCTCTGATCACTTTGATCTTATCTTAAACCTTGAAGCTGAAGTTGATTGTGCACCAGAGAAGACACGAATAACATATACACCTATTACTGAAAGCGGTTTAATTCGATTACATAATATATTGGAAAGTGTAGATTGGGTCATTTATTAGTGATTCTTATTTAAATTTAGATCTGAAAACTGACATGTTTCTTGAAAGCATCACCAATGCAATATGAAGCTAAGTTTTCCAAACAAAATAAAAACTTGTACTAATGGTAGTAAATTAAATATTAGAACACTAAACACTTTAACCCACTAAACACCAAACAAGTTTTAACTAATACACCGACGCGTTTCAAGGTGGTAATAAAACTAAATTAAAATAAAACCTACAAATAATAGGTAACCTAAATGTTATGCACGCTCAATCCGATACGCATCATTAATGTCCGATTAACGAAAACAATGACGAATGCGGGATAGGTCCGTTGTCACAGTTTATTACACATGACTTATTTCTATATATTTCTAAACTTTCGAAAACATTTAGAAACTAAACTAAACAATTGTTTATTTGTCTAATTAATTTAACATTCGTATGATCGATGTTGTGATCTGTTTCAAAAATGTGTTGGGCAACGCTCGATTTCTCAATTCTATTAAATCTAAGATTAGCCATATGCTCTTTGAATCTAGTTGAGACTGCTCTCCTGGTTTGCCCAATATATTTTTGATTACAATCTTTACAATTGATTTCGTAAATACCTGACTTTTCTAGAGGTTGTATTTTATCTTTAGGGTTACCTATGAGACTTCGTAAACTAGTCCCAGAATTGTAAACTATTCTGAGATCTAGCTCTTTGAAGATTTTACTCAAACCTTCAGTGATAAAGGGAGCGTAAGGGAGGGTCACAACGGGTGAAGCTTTATTAACATCCTCTCGAAAAGTCGTAGATTCATTCACAGTTTTCTAATTTCAGGATTTTCATCCGCCCAAACGTGGTTGTTGTGGAAATTCATTATTGTATTGTTCGTAAAAATAGCCTCGTCAGTAAATAAAATATTACCAACAAAGTTTTGATTTTGAAATGAAGTTTTTCTGTTATGATTCTACAGAAAGCAAGTCTGGAAACATAATCTGGAGATAATAAAGCCTGTACCCGTTGCAAATGATAAGGATATAGCAGCAGTTCTCGCAAAATCCTCCATACTAAAGAAGCATTGATGTTTAGCTCCCTAGCTATTCTTCTGGTACTGATATTCGGATTTTCTTGCTAGAACATTCGTCAATATTACATTTTTTAGTGTCAAATATAGCGAAAATATCATCCACATACCTCAACCAAACCCTAGGAAAGTATTCGCTCTCAGATTCTAGGTCCTTTTCAAAACGGCTCATGAAAGGGTTAGCCAAAAAGGGCGACAAGGAGTTACCCATTGCCGTTCCTTGCAGCTGTTCATAAAAACTCCCGTTGAATTGAAAAATGTTCTGTTTCATACAGATGTCAGTTAAGCGAATATATTCCTGGACACATTGTTGACTCAAACTATTTTGAAGCAACAAGTCCTCGAGGTATTTCAAAGTGTCTGGAATCGGTACACTAGGAAAGAGAGAACTAACATCAAATGAAATTAATATTTCACCCTCCAGCAACTGAATATTTTGAATTTCTTTAATAAATTCTAACGAATTTTTTTCTGCAAAACTGGGTTGCTGTATTGGCAAATTATTAAATTTATTGGTCAGCCATTTGGAAACCTTATAAGTCGGTGCGTCAATTGCCGAAACAATTGGCCTTACCGAGTTGCCAGGTTTGTGAATTTTAGGTAAACAATATAATTTAGGGATAACAGGATTAGAAACGTGTAGCTTACGTCTAACATCGGCAGTAACAAGGTTGTTACAAGCTTTAAACACATTGTTGACGTCTCTAATCATTTTCGGTAAAGGATTTTTTTGAAATTGACTTATAAGGACCACTACTCAACAGGTTATTAACCCGATCATAGTAGTCCTCTTTATCTAAAATAACAACCTTGTTCCCTTTGTCAGCTTTCAAATAAAAACAATCTTTTTCCAGCAAAGTTTTAATGATTTTAATGTTTTCGGATTTCTGAGGTGATTTATAGATTTCAAATTTTTTGAAATAGTATGTTTGCAGGCCTCCTAACGAACTGTTTTGTGGGCCCAGGAAACCGCTGGATAGAGGATTCTATCCCGTCAATAACCCACTCAACATTCGATTCACGAGTCTGTAAACCAAATTTCAATCCTTTATTCAGAAGATTAAGTTCCCGTTCACTAAAAGTTTGCGAGGAATGATTTTCTACTATGTTAATGGTATTCATCGGAACATGATGTTTATTTAAAAAAAAACAACCTAACTTTCTTAATTTCCTATCATGAGAGAATTTCTTATTCTGAACTTTCCTATCTATTGAAATAAACATGTTTCGTTGAAAATCACACCATAGTTGATATTCAACATCATTAAGATCTAATGTTAAAAATTTCCAAAGTTGGTAAGCTTGAATCTCAAGTTTACTGCGTTCGATTTCTGAACGCAACCATTTTTCTTTCGCGCAACGAATGACTTTATCACTACTTTTGCAAACAGTAACATTAATAAAGTTTGGAAAAACAGAAAAACGTTTACAAGATTTCAGAAATCTAATATCTTCGCTAATAAACCTAATTTTAGCACTAACCTTATGGTATAAGTTCTAATCCTTGAACCTGGTAGCCATATTGCGAAGTTCTTCACTGGATCTCTTGGTGCAGAAGTAGAACACTAAACACTTTAACCCACTAAACACCAAACAAGTATAATTAAATATTAATTGGTTTGCAGTTTGCAGAAAATGCGAGACAATTTAAATCTTCTTCAGCAAGTTAATTCCATGTATCCAAACATCGCAACAAATGACTATATTAAAGTTTTAAAAAAGAAATATAGGTCTGCATTAAAAGCAGCTAAAATCTCTGCACATAATAAATACATATCCGAACATAAAAATAATAATAATGGCGCATTGTCAACGGCTCTAGTCGATCGGTTAGTAAAACATCTGATTGTTTGGATGCTAACTACTGCTATGAATAACTTTTTTGTTAACGCTTCTAATGATATGCTTAAAAATGTATCTGCTACAAATCATGACGCCTCTTACTACTGCAAATTCGTCATCCCACCTCATGTCTCCTTCAACTTTCAAGAAGTAACATTTTCGCAGGTTAAATCTATCTTTGATAATATAAAAATCTGCAAGCAAAGATGCTTACGGTTTAAACGCAAAAATTGTAAACATCATCAAGAATATCGTTATTTGGCCATTTACACATATAATTAATGAATGCATGAAAAAAGGAACTTATCCTAATGCCTTGAAACTAAGTGATCTAACACCTATATCTTTAAAAAGGCTGTATTAATGATGTTAATAATTACCGTCCTATCTCCATTATACCCATTTTTTCTAAGATAATAGAAAAACTTCTTAAAAACCAAATCACAGACTACTTTGAAACTAATTCCTTGTACAGTCCCAGTCAGTTTAGTTTTCGTAACAAACTTTCTACAAATACAACAAATATTGTACTAGAAAACTGAAAATAAAACTCAGGCATTACCACTTTTCTCATTCAAGTGTTGATCTTCTAGAATCCTTCATGGAGGATAGAAAACAATTCGTTAGTTTTAAAAATATGTTATCTGATGTACAGTATAATAGGCATGGTGTACCGCAAGGTTCCGTTATTGGCCCGTGCTTGTTTTTGATCTATATTAATGATCTTGAATACTGCGATAGCAATACAAATTTTATTCTGTTTTCGGATGATACAACTGCTGTAAACTTTAATTCTTGTATTACTAATTTAAGTATCACAGTAAATAACATGAACGACAACATTGAATACTGGTTTCTTGCAAATAAATTAAGTCTAAACACACAGAAGAGTCAAACTGAAA